>NW_019168048.1:22254476-22767301 GCF_002303985.1 Durio zibethinus | reverse complement strand
ATTTTAAAAAAGCTCAAATATCACCACCAAGAATTGTTTAATGAAAACTCATATAGAGTAAATGAATTCAAACTTTAATACTCAGATATCATTATTGAGTAATTTCGAAAAAGGCTTGAATATCACCACTAAAAATTGTTTAATGAAAACTCTCTCCGAAAAAATGAAATTTAGACTATAATACTTAGATATCACCATTGAGTGATTTTGAAAAAAACTCAGATATCACTACTAAGAATTGTTTAACGAAAACTCACACTGAGAAAATGAAATTCAGATTTTAATACTCTGATATCACCACTGAGTGGGTTTTAATGAAATTCCAATGTCATCACCAAAAACCTCATTTTTCCTTCTACCTATCTTTAGTCTTTTTAGTTCTTTTCTTATTCTTGCTTTTTCACAACTTGGAAATACTTGAATTTTCTATTTTTTCTTTCCTAAGGTTTTCAAAACTAACAAGTGTATTTATGCTAAAAGGTGCAAATGTTGATGTTTTTATGCGAATGCAAATCACAAACATGCATCCATCATTTCCATGATGCAAATGAATCTAACAAACATGCGAATGCAAAACTTATTCCAACTATGCAGATGGCACTGTTCTGTCCATATAAATGCCCCTACAATGATACAAATGCAAATTTTTTTATTTATGATGCAAATGTACCCAACTACAATGTAGTCACAAATTCTTTTTTTACCAACCAAATTTCTTTTCATTATGCAAGTGCCCTTTACAAATGTAAATGCTACTGTTTGTACATGGTATAGATGCCCCAAAAGTATGATGCAAATTTGCAAATTCAATTATTTTTTTTAATAATGTAAATGTTTCCTATAACTACATAATTTCATTTAAAAAATGCCAATGCTTGTGCCAATGCTTGTGCCAATGCAAAAATTTTCATGATGCATATGCCCTAACATGGATGCAAACACTAATATTTAAAATGGTGATATAGATGCGTATCGAAAGATGTAAAAGCTAAAAATACCTTTCTTTTTTCAAAATTTTTCTCTCTCAATTTTGCTTGTTCCCTGTTGCCCATCAAATTAAGTCTTCAACTCTTTTTCAAAAGGATCTCAACTTACCCTTCTCTTATCCTTTCACCTAATTTAATCTTGTTTCTTTACTATTTTTTGCTTTTTTTGCTTGTCAAACAAGCTTTCTTGATTTTTCTTTCACTTTTAACCATGCTTTTATTTATTTATATTTTTAACATAAAGCATACAACATGCGTTTCGAACTTGATCACAATATCAAGAAGACAAACCATCATATTCTTTTAAAAAAATATTTTTTCTTTCTTTTCTTTTTTTTTTCAACAACATTAATTCTTCAATGAAAAACATTGTTCTTTGTTAAATATGAACTAGTTTAAAAGTTTGTACAATTTAATAATTTTCTTTTATTACAAACATAATTTTCTTATTTTTCACAAAAATGTGTGACTAGTCACTCATAATTTTTCAAAATGACTAATAAAATTGCCTTACACAATTAAATTTAGGTCAAAGACAATGAAATATCCAAACAAATGTGACTTTGAAGTCTCTTCAAAATTAGCGTTCCTTATTAGAAATGAAAGAGGTGACAACATATTGAATGGTTCAACATGTTAAGATTTTGAGTTCTTTTAAAAAGGCTTCACCATTTAAAAGGAACAAAAGAGTTGTATATTTTTTCATCTAGGCTCACAATTCAAACATAAATTTTTCTAAAAAGTGTGAATCTCTTAAAAAACCAAACATGTTTGACATTCTTTTCTAGTATCCAAATGTGGCATGTTGATAAATGTGAAAGTTAGTTATGATAGGTTCAAGATTTTGGATAGTAGTTTTAGAACAAGAGAAGAAGGCTCAAAATTTCAAAAGTAATTCCTTTAATGGATTTCAAAACTTACAAGGCATTGATATTCTTGGATCTTTAAAAAATTTGGGTTGCTTCATACTTCTCTTACTTCCTATGCTCAAGATTGACTTCAAAATTTTCAAATTTTCTCTAAACTATCCCCTTTATAGTTTTCACCTTAGAGCCACATTTTTTCTTCATTTCTTACTTTTTTTTATTGTTTAATTATGCATTTAATAATCCATGTTTCATCGAAAATAGGTTTATGGTTCAAACAGGCAGTTAGATAGTGAAAGAAGATAAAAGACTCATATGTTGTATAGTGATTTTATGAAGGAAAACTCTTTAATTTAAGCATTCATGCTTGATCAAAATGAAATTTTTAGAGCATGTAATGCAAGCCAGGGTTCGAGGTTCTAAAGAAAAGGATAAATAAACCCAAAATGTGTTTAAGAGTGATAAAATCAAGAATCATTTCATATCATATGAAGGGTTCAATTTAGGACACTTGTCTTTTCATTTTTCCACACTTGCGAATATATCATTTTACCTTTATTTTTTTATTCTTTTATTTTATTTTTGCTGTTTTTTTTGCTTTGCCATTGCCTTTTCTTTTTCTTTACACATATCCACTTTTGATTAAGTTAATTCAAAACTTTTTGGAAACTATTTTTACTAAACATTTGCTCTTCAACCTATGATTTCTTTTTTTATACATAGAGTAGGACTTCAACATATATAATTCTTGAATATGTCTTTTTTTTGACCCAAAAATGGAGAGTAATACTTGGTTAGGGTTAATTTTAAAAATATTCATCGGCTTAAAGGGTTAGTATAGGAATAATTTTCATGTTTGTGAAGGGATAATGAAAGGAGAATATTTGTCATCTTAAGTATAATAATTTAAATTAAAGAGTAATTTCTTTTTGGAAAAATGAATTTAAAGATTTTTTTTTTTAATTTTGCTTTTTTTAAGGGGTTTTTTTGTTTTCTTAACTTTTTTGTTTTTGTTTTTTCATTCTAGGCTTTTTGGTTTTCTTTTCTTGGGTTCTTTTACAAAATTTTGGCTCTTTATTTCAAATTTTTTAAGTCGTTATTTGGGTTTATTTGAATTTCTTAAGTATATGATGTTATAACCATTTTTTTTTCATTTTTTCTTTTTCCCCTTTTTTACATGCCCCTATAAGTCATATATTAATCCACTTTACTAAACAAAATGCGTGGAAGATGTCCTATTTTAGCGTGCCACTTCAAGTGAAAGCCTATATGACAGTGATGATCATGTTGGTGGACTCAATTGGGATATCAAATTGCTTGTGTCATTCAATAGAAAAGTAAGGTTATGGCACAAATTAATCAAGTATAGGCAATGAGTTAACTTGCTTTTTGGTTCAATGTGCCCTAAGACATGAACCAAGATAGGGTGAGAACTGGGTCTTTATGTGTTTGAGGTCATTTGATGAAATTAGGTGATTTTGGTTTTGGCACATTTGAGACTATAGTATAGTTTGGATTCATCAAACTACCAACATTTGGATTCTTTAAAAAAGTATTGTGTTTGCATGATCTTCTAAAAATCTAAAAAAGTATTTTTCTTTTTTGTTTTTTTTTTAAATTGACTATCACATTGTTTATTATTTAGGAAAATATTATCACCCATTTACATTATAGTATGATCAAATGAAGGTAAGGTTCACAACTTCAAGTTCATGCCCCTTAAAAAGCTATGGCTAATGAGCAAAATCATGTGAGTGGTTTGGAACATTAGAGTGTTTGGAGAAATGTATGAAGGTATTGAATGGGTTTATTTTCAATAGTAATTGTCAATTCATTCGAGACTCTTGTCACTTTTTATACAAAATATATATTTTTGCTTTCTTTCTAAAAAGGCCCATTGTTTCAAATTTCCTTTATCTTGCTTCCTATTTATCCTAATTTTCCTTTATAATCTTGAAAATAGCTTATATGGGGCTTTATTCTCAAACAATTGCAAATTAATTTTCATTTTCTCTTTTTTGGATTTTTTTTTCAAACAAAAGTTAGAAAATATTTAAAAAAGGACAATATTTACAAATCCGATTTAATTAGTCAATATGTTATCATTTACAAAGTCTAAAAATAAAAAGCCATTTCTTTTAAAAAAACAACAATCCACTTTCAAGAATTTTCAAAACAAAGTTATGAACAACACTAGATAGACCAAAAATCATCAGTGATCAACAACTATGCCTTTGATGTCCAAAATATTATTTTTCATCTTAAACTTATTGACTTCGAGTGCCAATCCTTTCTCGTATTCAACTTCTTGAAGTTCTTGCCAAACTCAGATGAAAATGAAGTGAATTGGAAAACAAATTAGACTTCATCAATATTCTCACGGTCATGATCTTTTTTCACAAGGACTTTAGGATTTTTTTTCTTGGTTTTCACCCATAAAGAGTACTCATTATTCATCAAATGATGGGATGTAATGAGAGAACAGTTAAATAAATCCATAAATGACCTGATATTTCCATGATGAACTTGTGAATGTGTATGCAATAAAGATGACGCATACTTCTATAAAGTTTAATGTATGTACCATTCAAGTTTAATAAGAATCATATTATTTATCCATATATGTACATGAAATAACAAGACATATTTACATTAAAAAAAAGTTTTTGATTTTTTTGTTAGAAAATACAAAAAAAATTCCCTTAAAAAAAAAACATATTTTGAAGACACAAATTTTGGATAAACGTTAGACAAATTGAACTGAATGTAAAAAAATTTTACTGAAAGAATATTTTTCTTTTTCTTTTATTTTTTTAAAATTTTAGTTTTATTTGCATTACTATTACTCCTAAATACAGATTGTGTCAGAGTGTTCCTCACATGTCCTAATTTAGCTAATTTTTACAAAAAAAGGTTAGTATGGCTCTACTTAAGGCTAGTCTTTTAAGGTTTAATATATGTTGGGTTAGGATTTATAGGTCTAAAGGTTTTTAAATTGTTCCTCACATTATCATCCATTATAGACTAGTAAGGCACCTTGATCCTCTTTCGTGATAGGCTACAAACAAAAAAGTTTCAATTTGAGTTGGAGTGTGTCATTGGCCATTACAAAGGTATTCACCTCACGAGAGTGTAAGTATTTCACTTTCTTCTAGAATGGTTAAAGCCCAAGTATAGAGCTCATGCATGTAGCGCACATGTGATTGTGTGTGAAAAAATATGTTAATACTTTATAACATTACAACCCTTATCCTAAATGCCTCGATATTTTTTAAGAACAATATATAAAAAACATAATAAGGACATAGAATAAATGACACAATCAAAATATGGATGCAATGCAAAATATTTTTTTAAGAAAATCAAAATTAAAGAAATCAAATTTAAATATTAGTTAAGACCTTTAAATCAAAACTTAGGATAACATAGGATTAATCTTAGCCTAACTTTCTAAAAAAAATGATGCATCCCCAGTGGAGTTGCGAAGGTGTCATAATGGTTTTGGGGATTGTTAGACAAATTTTAAGAAATCAAATTAAAATTGAAAGAGTTGCCACTAATCTTTTTGCTAAATGTGATTGGCCACCTAAAGATTTTATGTTTTTAATAAAACCTATTAAAAAGATAAATTTTGGTCTATGAAAAATAATACCAGGTTCGAGAGTATGGTTACGTGTAGAAAAGAATTAGCACCCCCACAATGCTTGTTTAAAAAATAGTATCAACTAATCATGTGTTATCTTTTAAAATTGATAAAAAAAAAAATGGCCTTAATTTTAATATTTAAAACAATTCCCTTAAATTCATTTATTTTTGTAAAATTTTTTTTTAAAAAAACCTTTTATATAGGAATAAAATGAAATATTTTAATTATGAAATATTTCCTAAATTTCTTGATATTTAGAATTTCAAAATATATACCTCCACTTGGATTATCATAATAATCCCCAAAATCTAGCAAAATATTTTTTTATAAAAAATAATTATTAACAAGTCCTTCAATATATATGTAGAGTCCTAAAAATTATTTTAACTTAGGAATTTTAGTTTTTATTTAAAAAAACAAATTTTTGAAATCATCATTTATTATTTATATTTTTTTTTACAATAATAAAATGAGAGTAATGTAATATAAAATAAATGAATGATGCAAATACAATTTAAATGATGTAGATGATTAATTTGATCCATGTTATAAAATTTTAATTTTATCTATTTATTTTTTATCAATATCGAAAAAAACATTTCTTTGGCAAAATGAAAAATTTTTTTGTTGGAAAATTTTTTTAATTCTCTAATATTTAGGCAGAATTTAAGAAAGTTGGTCATTTGTTTAAAAAAATAAAACCTATACTAATTCTTTCAAACAAAAATAATATTTCTTAGTAAAATAATTACTTGAATTTCTTTCATTATCTAAGCAGAGTTTCTAAAACAATTTTTTAACAAAAATTTCTTAAAAACAAGCATATGACATTTATACGAGCATTTATAAATTGTTATAGATAATTATTGTATCTAAAAGATGCATTATTTATTTATTAATTTTTTTCCACATACATATGTAAAATAGTAATAAGGGATTAAGAAAAAGAAATTATACCCAAAAAGCATTTTAATGTTGAATTCCAAGCTTAAAAATCAATGGAGCCCAAGGATTTGAAGCCTATTACCTCCTAAGATAGGTTGGCGCGGGTTACGGGTCATGGTCCAGGTCAAGTTGACATGTTGACTCAATTCTCCTTTTTTTTTTGTTATAACTATAAAAGACTTAAGGGTTTTTTTTTCTTTTCATTTGTTTCCTTCTTATTCTTAAAAAAAATTCCTCAATCTTCAAAAAAGTCAGATAGCCCAATGTGAATTGAAAAAATAGTGATTGATTGCCATATCTGTCGCCAATGCCACTATCAATCGTCATCGCCCAATGGTTTTTCCTTCCATAATTCTCACCAAATGTCCCCCTCAACACCTCGTCATGGATCCAAGCTTGGATTTCTTAAAATCAACCCCTATAGTTTTAGATCTAAGTCGAAAGCTTAAAAATTCAAGCCACTAGAGATCATTCTTTCACCATTCAATTTTTGGCCAAGACAAAAGTATGTTGCTCCCTTCCCCTTATAAACTGTTTATAGCCCAAAATATGATCTCCCTCTTTTCGTTCAATCCTTCTTCATTCTTTTCTTCTTTGACACTACCTAAAATTTGTACCCAAATCAAACCCCTGGTGCTACCTTTCAGTTAGGATAGAATAATCGATCGATTCGATTAATTCAGTTGGAAAAATCTAAAAACTAATTTAATTAACTTAGCCTAAAGATAAAACTGAATCGATCGAATAGTAATATAAAATAGAGAAAACCAAACCGATTTAATCTTGTCAATTTCAGTCACTTTTTTTTATATAATCGATTCTAATTTCTTATTTCCTGTAATCAACTTTTAATGTAATTCATATAGTTCATAAACACAAGCTTCATACACAGTAAGTTTAATCTCAAGCTCTAAATCAATGAACAATACACAAGCTTCATAAAGTTTAAGTCAGTGAGCAATATAAGCTTTAAATCAATGAGCAATACACAAGCTCTAAATCAGTGAACAATACTTAAATAAAATATAAATACAAGCTTCACAAAGTCTAAGTCTAAGTCTCAAACAATGTAAACACATACAATACGTAGCAAATTACAATCCATAAAGTCTAATTCTCAAACAACATTCAACAAGCAACAACAAACATCTTAACCAATTACAGCATTTAAATTTTAAATCTCAAACATTAATATCCAGCAGGTAGTAGGCAGTAATGGGTAATTGGCAGCAGGTTGTAGCAAATAGTAGGCAGCAGGTTGTAGCATGCAGTAAGAAGTAAGCAACGGGCAGCAACACCTTTTAAAATTTCAGCAATAAATAAATAAAAGCGAAATACAATTCAATGAAAAATCATTCCATTTAAAACTATCTAAAAGAGAAAGATTTAATTGTATGGATCATATTAAATCTAAGTAATGCCAATATTACCTCAATTGATTAATAAAATAAACTTTACTAATCAATTATAGGGTCCAATCCAATCTTGGATAAATTTGAAAATACATAAAAAAAAGTCAGCTTTAACTAAAAGATTTAAAGAAATAAGCATTGAAAAATAATGATATAAATAAAATAATTACCTCAATCAATCTTGTCAAGTTTTTCCATTTCATCCTCTAAGGCATTTAGATCAAAATCTGAAGCTTCATGTAACAAATCTTGAGCACAAATAAGAACTTGAACAAGTTTAGAAGTTAAAAAAACTTCTATATGTATCCAACATACGGCCACCAGTGCTAAAAGCATATTTAGAAATAACTATGGATATAAGAATCGCCAACACATCACGATCTAGATGGGAAAGGATAAAAACCCTATACTTATTAAGTTTTCACTAAAGAAGAACATCAAAATCCACCACCTCTTTAGTAACATTAGGCTCTTCATTCAAAACTTTATCCAACTCTGATTTATTCTCTTTTCTACCTTGTTGTTTCTTAAACCTATTAAGCTCAGTCATAACAGCTTGTGAGTCATATAGGTCCTCAGTTTCAAATTCATTAGTGGATGGTGGAGGTTGACTCGCATGGCTATTATCACCAACTTGTTCAGATTGAGGTTGCAACATGTTTTTGTATTCATTAAACAACTTAACTATTGCTTATTGCACTTTCTTAATCATCATTAAAGTTTGATCACGAGAATACATTTTCATAAAGCAAAACTCCACAAATGCAAGTTTTTTTCAAGAATTAAGAATATAAGCAATATAAAGTAACATATTCATTTTCTCCACATTCGTGTAATATTTATCATACTTATCCTTCATTCTTTTAGCCATTGCACTCAACTCAACATCAACATTAAATTGTCAATCTTGCAACATAAACACCACATATATCTTTAAGAAAATTGTTAGTGGTGACACATGTAAAACCTGAAACTCTAACTGTGAAATTATAAAATTTTTACAAGAAAAAACATAATTTTCTAACACTAGCCCAATCATTTTGATCACGCAACCTATCTCCCAGTAAGAGTTCAATTTTATAATAACAATCAACATCATCAAATGCCTCAAAAGCTCTTTCAAATTTTTGAACTTGTTCTAATATCAAGAAAGTAGAGTTCTACCTAGTGCTAACATCTAAGCACAATAAGCTCTTACTTTGAATATGTTCATTGACAAACACACTCTTTAATTTTGTTTAACCGAGAGGATGATTATCTCACATATCTAACTACCCCTCTAACATGAGCAATTAAATCAATCAATTCCTTTAACCCATCACTCACAATAAGGTTAATGGTATGAACAACACATCCCAAATGAAGATATTTACCTCCTACAATACTAGTTCTTGCATTATTAAATTTTTTCCTTAAGTATGAGATTGCAACATCATTAGAACTAGCATTATCAACTACAATAATGAAAACTTTATCAATCTGCCAATCACAGAAACATTTCTTAATTGCCCTACCAATAACCTCACCTTTAAGACTAAAAATGAGACAAAAGTTTAAAATCTTTTTGTTAAGTTTCTAATTATTGTCTATAAAATAAGCAGTAAGACACATAAAATTGACTCTTTTGCAATGTGACCCATGTGTTAGTAGTCAAAGATACTCTCGTAAGAAGCGATTCCAAGAATTATTAGAGAATTTTTTTCATTTACATAAATTTGATGGCAATCCCCAGTAATAGGCTATCATGATGGCATACAAATCTAGGGCAAGCAATAGACATGCAATGCCTAAATCTTTTAGCATCCACAAATCTAAAGGGTAATTTGTCTATGATAATCATCTCAGCCACACCTCTTCTAATGACATCTTGATTAAACTTTCAAGTACCTAAAGACACATTTCCTCATGCGCTTAAAACTAATTCCATTTGGGAAAGAATACTACTAGTATGGGGAAATATATTACAAACACCCATGTGATTCTTTAATGCAGAGGTTTCATGTGTTTAGGGTAAGCATATAATTCTTCATCACAATAATTGCATCTAGCTTTGAGATAACCATTGTCACTAGTAAATTTGGTAAAATGATCCCATACCTCCAACCATGTGTTAGGTCATTTCCTTTCAATTTTATGCTCACAACTTCACTTTTTATTCCATGTGTGTCTTTTTCACCTTGAGGGATTGATTGAGTATCTGCTTGTGTAGTATCTCTATCACTCATCTTCAACAAAAAAATAATAAAATGTAATTAAGTTTCAAGGGTAAACACAGCTTATACAAACTCAAAAAACTAATAAACTAAATGTCAATCAAATATGTATTAGATGCTAAAAATAAATGTCTAATCAAATAATAAAATAAATGTCCAATCAAATAACAAAAAAATCTTTGTAATTGGATAAAGTCAATTTTACAAGAAAAAATTTGCTGGCAACATAACAAATATGATTGCATTGTAGAAGTCAAATTCCTAATATCCACCCTTATAAAAAGGTATATTTTTGTAAGCTAGTTTGCTAACTTTTGAACTTGAAATATTAAACAAGAAAATTATTGATATGATGGTTTAATGACCATATGATTAGATTAGCAGACTAGAAATGGTATGTGAACACAAATAAAATGACCAAACAAACTAAAGGCTCAAGCTCCAATACTGACTAGTTACAATATTCAATGTATAATATTTCTTCTTAGACCCAGAACCCAGAAAGATTTATGCTAAATTGATACAATAATTTTTGACTCAAAGGGTTGCAATGAAAGGTTGCTGTTCATCATATAAATTCAACAAAAAGGGCTTAATAAGGCCTACAATCCAAAGGTAGAAAAAAAACCAGTTCTCATTGATTAAAGTTGCAACATGCAAAATTGAGAAATTTTGATTTCCTAGCTATATGTAAGTATTATTTTCTTGCCTTAATCCTTTGTTTCTCTTTGAAGAAAAACAAAATCCGTAAAAGATTTTCCAAAATTAGTTACTTATAAAGGCATTGTATATCTTTGTAAAAGTTGATAAATCAATGGGCCAAACCTTTTGCATTTACATACGACTTGAACTGATAACCAAGAAAATTTTTTATGTCTCTTTAATAATAATTTTTTGGATCATTCATATCATTGATCCATATTTCTAGCCACTTCAACACTTGGACCATGACCACCACTTCGTATGTTGGTTTACCTTGACATCATAATCATAAAGCAGAATGATTACATAATTTCAGTTAAGTAAATTTGTTTAAAATGGCCACCTAAAACTTTCCCAAGTCATCATCAGAAAAAAAAATTGTGTCAGGTTATTATCTTGTGATTGGCTCATGAAATTTGATTTTGGAATAGACCTAACAACTGGCAAGATTGAGAATTAAATGGAATGGAA
Organism: Durio zibethinus; assembly: GCF_002303985.1. The sequence goes on along the minus strand of NW_019168048.1, from coordinate 22,756,060 downwards.
ATGAGGATAGAAAAGCTCATAATTCTTATAATGAGAGAGGTAGTTAAGAAAGACAAAAATATATGTTTGCATTTATATTTAGCAAACCTAACAAAGTTATTTTTGGCTATTAGCTTCAATGGATTTGGACAGAGTAAAAGCAAATCAAACATTATGAGAAAATTTCCTTTTAGCCTTCATAAGGGACTAGACAAGTTTTGGTTTCTTTTAAGAGCTAGGTTTACTAGAGCTCAACTATCAATTTTCTTAATACATAAGCCTATTAAACATTTGGTTTAAGAATTTGGTTGTTGTCATGACAAGACAAAAATGAACTATTTTTTGTGTTACAAGTTAGGAGAGAGACTAAATAGAAGGTCAACAAAGAAGAGCATGAAGGAATACCATGACACAAAAACTATGGTTTCATTTGCCAACATTTCATTCAAAAGTGGTACAATTTTTAGCTGGAATGGATTTGAAAATATGCATCATTTTTTATTTTCCTTTAGTTTTGTTGATAACTTTCCTTTTTATATATTTTTAGTGTAAAAAATGATTCACATATCTTTGTTTTGTCACCCATCATCGTGTAATGGAGGAACACATTTTTACATATATAGTTTCTAACCCTATTCTTTTATTCAATTCAATTTATAAATGGTATCCAAAAAGAAAAATGCTAGTTCAAAGATGGTGTGCTTTAATTTTCTAAATGTCCTTTAAAATCATGAAGACAATCTAATTGATGAATTAACCATTAGAATAGATGTTAACTATTGCCAAGCCATGCTCAGCTTCATTCTTATATTCTTGGTCACCCTATTGAAATTTCATATCATCATGGAAAAAGCTACTATTGCAATAATCATTAAGTTGATTTTATATTTTGGTTATGGTATATATAGATTATAGAGAGCATAATATGGGTACCAAAGCTTGGAAGGTGATAAAGCCACATAGATATCCATAATTTTGTAGACTAAATTATCACTTTCATGAGTAAAGAAGCAAATTTAGATAAATTATATATAAAGAAATTTTTGGGTATTAGTATTATTTAAAGGATGAAAAATAGGTGGGACACTGGAATTGAAATGCTTTAAGAGAGAAAAACATGTTTAAGGGTCCAAATTGCAAGATGCATCTGTGGTAGTTGGTTCACCAACAAGGGCGATGGGTGATTAATGCAAAAGCTATCAAACGCAAACAATGGCAATGACAATGTAATCTTTCTTCCACAGTGAAGCTCCGTAGAGTAGTTCTAATTTAAAACTATATAACTACGAATTTTACAGACAAAATCCACTTGGAACTGAATAATATCCATAATTTTTTTAAATAATCAAATATATTTTGATTGAGGATTAGAAAATTATTATGAGAATTAGTTGAAATAGGGCATTAAAGTGAGCAAAATTTGACTTGTGATGTGAAGATCGAGCAAAAAGCATGGGTAAAGTAGGATAAAGATCTTACCTTGAGTTGAGTTACAGAAGAGAGAAGATTGAGTGGATGAAAAACTGTGAGAGGTGAGAGGAGTTGACTGAAGGTTGCGGTGGTCATCGCCTCATTGGTGGTTAGTGATTGTTGATTGAAGCTTACACCTTCAAGATCAACTCGAAAATGGCTGCAAGGGTGAGTGACTGAGTGGGTGTCTAGGTGAGTCGGTGAGGTTTGCATACTTGTGTTGGTCACTAGTGAGAGAAAGTAACAAAAAAAAGGGTTTCACAATTTCTCTTTTAGAGTTTTAGAGTTTTACTTTTAATTTTGTATAAATTATAAAATGTAAAAGATAAAAAAGAATATAAAAAATTAAATTAATACAAATATAAAATATTTTAATAATATTTAATCGAGTTTTTCGATCGATTTGGTTCATGAATCTTAAAACCAAAAACAGATCGCCTAAACCAATTTAACTGATATTCAAATCGATTTAATATGTTTAACTAAAAAAATCAAAATCGATTTAATTTATAGATAAATTTTTTATCAATTTTTTTGGTTAAAATCGATTTTTGCACAGTCATATTCTCAATTTGTGCTTTTTTTTTTTTATTTTTGATTTCTTGCTAGCTTTTCTTTACTTTCAATATTGTGACTTCCTCCAAGAAGAATGTGGTTAAATTGATTTTTATGTTTTATTTTTTTTTGGTTACTTGGTAGTGTGAGTAATTGAGGGCTAGATGGAATTTAGTTGTTGTTATGAGGTTATAGGTAAGTTGTTATGGTGATTGAAAGTGGGGTTGTTTGGTAAGAGGGTATGTACTCTTAGTGGTAAATTGGGTAAGTGGCGATAAAAGGGTGAGTTTTGGCCAATGGGAGATAAGGTGGTTATTGGCTATGGGTATTTTAGGGTGGATAGTCAAGATTTTTCATTAGCTCCTTTCTATAAATTTCTCCCTATCTATTATGTATCCTTCTTATCCCTTCGTAAATTGCCTTCCAGTTTATTAGGAATCCCAAAGTAAAATGCTTGCAATGAAATGATTTTTTGAAAAGGTAGACAAGCAGATTTTGGCTTGATGTTGTAGCAATTGTTGCTGCATTTAGAAGGGAGAAAAAGTAAAGAGTTTTGATTAAATTGGGTTAGAGGTAAACAGGGGAAATATCAAGGAGAAATAGTGGATAACTAGAGATGGAAATTAAGTGATCTTGGTTTGAAGAGAAAGTGAAAACTTGGCCACCGAAACTCTAAACAATTTTCACTTTGCATTTTTTTGTTTTTTTAATTTAAATTAAATTAATTTAAAATCTAGCAAAATAGACATGAGCTTTAAAAATTAATTTGGAGTTCACAATTGGGCTTTGGGCCTTTAATTGGGCTTTCAAGCCAAAGTGATTGAATTTTGAATACCCAAATAAAATTGAGTTGAATTTTTGGTTTATGCAAAATGATTGAAAAACAATTAATTTGAAAAAAACCCAAAGTAGCTCAATCCAATTGCAACACATAATTTGGCCTGAATTAAAATGTTTAAATTAAGCACAAAAATTGAATAGACTCAAATCGATTCGGATTAAATTAAGTGTCTACAACTGTTGTTGACAAACGACGATGGCAACGACAATCATTAACCAATTTTTGGGTTTGAGATGGCCAGTCTTTTTTTGATTTTGAAAGAGTTTAGATTTTTTTTTTTTTGGTGAAAGGTTTGGAATGAAGTAAAAAGAAACTTGGCTTTTATAAGAAAAAAGAAAGAAATCAAAAAACCCATACATGGACCCAAACTTAACTCGAGATTCATGTACCTTACCCGAGCCATCCCTTGTTGGGTAGCCTAGGATCGATTCAATTGAACTGTTGACTAAACCAATCCAAACTGGATTGAATTACTCCAAACCATTAGAAAATTAGATTGAACTACTATAAACCATTAGAAAACCGAAGTGAATCGATCCAAACCACTAGTGAACCACTTTAAACCATTAACTAGGGTTGACTAACCTTGTTTGGATAATTTTTTATTTTATTATTTAAATATATTTATGTTAAGTTATTTATTTGTTTATCTATGCATATTTAAAATTTAAAATTTAAAAATAAATATATTTTAAAAAAACAAGTGTTAAAAAAATCTAATAATAAAAAATGAAAATTTCATCCGATGATGGGATATTAGGAAAATCTGAGTAGCAATTCTTTAAAAATATTTAGATGAGGATATTTTTAAAAATGCTATCATAAGAATCGGAGTATTAAGAAAGATATTCAATATAAATAGGTTTTCATTTATTTTTTAATTAAAAAATATAAGAAAATTAAAAATAAGGTGTGAATATTATTTGCCTTTATTAATTGAATTTTTTTTAAAAAAATATACGAGTCTTCGAATATGGGATTTTAAAAAAGTTAAAGTAATAATTCTTCAAAAATTTTTAGGTGAGAAAATTTTTCTCACTATTATCAATGTACTGAAACATTTTAAAAAATTTTCAATAATAAGGTTCTAACTTTTATATTTCAAATAAAAAATGGAATAATAATTTTTATAAAAAGAAAAGAAAAAAAAAATTTTGTGAAGAAAATGAAATAAAAAAATCAAAATTGTGATAAATACAAGGGAGTCAAAGAAATTAATTTCAAATGTCTAATTAAGACTTTTTTTTCAAGATCCAAAGATAATATATGGCTAATTGATACTATTTTTTTAAAACAAGCGCTATGGGATATTAATATTTTCTCATGCATAATCGTATTCCTAAATTTAAACTATTTTCACAGACAAAAAAATTATATTTTTAATAAGTTTTAATTAATTCTAAGATTTTATTAAAGGATAAGTTTTAAGTGATAAATTATACCTAACAAAAAAAAATGATAGTATCTTCTTGTATTATTGTAAATCATCTAACAATCTCAAAATTATTAGAGTAACTTGTAAAATTGTTAATCTCATCTTGATATCGCTTGTATCAACCAATACTTGTTGCTTTTGACAAAACTTGATACATTGATGGTGATTTTTTGTACCAATCTTAATAATAAATAGTACTAATTGGTTTTATGAGTTTCGGTGTTACGACAAATTTTATTATTTTGGCAAAAATGTAAATGTTAAAAATATACAATTTGATAAATAAAAAAAAAAGTAAAAAAGAAAAATAAAAAATAATACAAAATTAAAAAAGAAAATTAAATTTCTTTTGACTTTATTACGTAGTTTAATACTAAACTATATATATTTATAGTTAATAGGATATAAACAAATAAATAAATAAATAAAGGACCCAATATATCTTATTGTAAATAAAAAAATTAAAACATTTTTTAGTACTAAATTTACAACTTTGATTACTTGTTTAAGTGGGCGTGGCAGTGGTGAATAGTATTGACCACGATGTAGTGGTGTGCGAGGATGGGGTTTGATGTCTAGTAGGTGATAGATGGTTAATGGTTTTATTTTCTAAGATCATTTTTTTTTTTGTGTGTAATTTTTTTTATCTCCTATTTTTGATTTTGGGCTTTTTTTTTTCTTTTATTTCTTGGGAAAAAGAGTTCATAAAAACTCTACTTGAGGTTGAGATAACTAAGAGATATTTACATCTTATTTTAGTTCAGTGTAAGCAAAATGCTTTTTTAAGAATTTTTTCTAAATAGAAATAAAAAATGAAGTAACTAGAAAAATTATTTTGATTTCACTTTTCTAAAATGACCACCTAAAAAGCCAATTGTTTTGAATGCATTTAAAAAGAAAAACTAACATAAATGTTATGGGCCGAATTTTTATTTGATCAAACAAAATTATAAAACAGGAATTGATAAGTAATATTGTTTGTTCTATGCAAGAGAAAAAAACTTCATAAAGAAACTTCTACTTAAGATAGGTATACAATAAATTGGTTAGCACAAAAAAATTATTTTTTCACCAATGTAAGTAAAATCCAAAAAAAGATTTTATAAAATTAAAAAGATTGGTCAAGGGGATATGCTATAATAGATTCGAACACTTGCCTCGAATCAACTTTCAATTCATAATTATTCAAAGTAAATAACTAAAGAAAAAATAGATAAATAAAAAATAAATAGATGAAAGATAAAAGAGAAAAAATTTTATTGTAAGCATCTATATCAGTATGTCATTTTACACATTACATCACGATAGGATGTTAGTAAATGGACATTAGTCTCATTTAATTCAATTGAACCCTTTTATGCAACTTTGAAAATTTATGATTTTATTTACAGTAAAATAAAATGTTGTTGACTTATTTGCTTTGGAATAAAAGTAAAAAATTTAAATCCATTCCATACACATACAAATGAAAATTAATCCATTAATATTAACAAAGACGTTCAGTTTATTCTTTTCTCCACATTTGCCATATTTTTACAGAAATTGTAAAAGCTAGAAGAGATAAGAAGATTGAGTGTGACCCAGTATTCAACAGTTAATGATGGCAAACAGCTAACTCATTAACCCTTCACAATACACTTACTAGTAAATGACTCTTCAAGGTGCTGCACGCTGGATGGTTTTCCAGAGCAACCAGCTGATAACATCTGATGCTCTGCCAGGGCATCCGACGCTGGGTACATAGGCAACTCCACCAACTTTTCTGACCTCCCATTCTTCCTGTCTTTCTCGATGGCTGTCAACAGTACTCGAAGAGCATCTCTCATCCAATCATAGCGGCAAAATTTATACGCTTCTTCTGGGGAAAGCTGCAAAAGAAATCAAATATTTCACTCATAAATATTGTTCAAATATGGCTATATGATCATCAAGTTGGCAAAAATAAAGGTTAGTGAATACGTTCAAGTGGTCAAAAGGGCAAATTCATCTTGTAGACTATTTCTCCAAACATGTTAAGAAATAAACTAGCTGCCGGGAAAATGTTCCTTTCGGGCATTGTCAAGATGATTTATCATAAAAGATAAAGCGATATATATATATATATATATATGACCAATGTGTGCGATGTTCGTTGCCAAGTTAGATTCCTAGAGTTCTGTTAAACCTTAATTGCTCACTGACCCATTTCTTCTGGTAAATAGTCTGCTCTGCCCATAAGTCAAGTTCTTCAGTCACCTCCAAGGCAAACAGATATCCTCTACAACCACCTTCAATGTTGCAGCTGTTCTGTCTGCTCTTGCTTCTAAATTCCCAGACTCCCAGTGGATCCTCCTGAATAAAAGGAAAATGACTCCATTATATATTGAAAACACAGATTTATGCAAGGAATGTCGGTCCATCATCACATAATGATACATCAAATGCATCTGTCACAGCCAGCACTGAGCAATGATTTTGAGCATTGAAGTGCGATATTAAGAACTAATACAAATTTCTGCATTATCAAACGTGGATATGCGTAAAAGATTAAGACCAAAGCAACTATATTCCATTTAGAAATATGGAAAGCAGGAACTGTTTTGAAGGTCACTGTAAGCAGTTAGAAATGATTTTGTGCTGTGAAGTATGAGTAGTACAGGCATGTAAATATGAAATTAAACCTCATACAAATTTCTGCATCATCAAATGTGGATGCGTAAAAGATTACAAGACCAATGCAAACCACGTTCCATTTAGAAATATGGAAAGTAGGAACTATTTTGAAAGCTGTTTAGCGTACCAACTGCATGCTGAGCCATGTGCTTTAGATGAAAGGGAAGTTGTACAAAAATTCATATTAGCAAGGGTGGCATACATAGTACAAAGGCTCATTCTCATGGAACGTGCAAAGAGAGGAAACATGTGCAGCATCAGCATAACAATTTTGACTGCACCAAGAGCTTTAGCCCAACACTGTATGGTTGCCTCGAATCCTATTTTCCTTTCTAAGACAATTTCATCCCTTTCCATTTTTTCTGCCTGGCCATAATCAATGATTTCATCACGCCATAGAGCATATATATACTACCTGATAAGTAAAACTTATGTCTCCATCCATTCATAAGTACATCGCCATTTTCATCAAATTCTAAACTCTCCAGTTGCCAGTACTGACTGGTTATAATTGAAACCAGTCAAATATTTTTACAGAATAAATCTCAGAAGGGGCACATGCTACATAAGAAATTTAGATGGATTAATGTATCAAATAAACCAAGATCAGCCAGAGCCATTCAAAGAGCATTAGCTTCATACCAACAATTAAGGAACAAAAAGATAGGAACTCAATACACTTGAATGAATAAATCTTTTTCTTAGCTGGATGTAACTTGACCTCTAAAGGCTAGCCTGAATATTTTCCATTCCTTGCTACCTTAGCCAACTGCCAATAGCAGTTTAGAAAGAAATTGTACATTCTTTAGATTAGTAATTGTAGCAGTACTGTCAACAGCATAAGCTAATGCAAATCAATTTAATTACTATGAATTAAAAGGAGAAGAAGTTAGATAACACCAGTATCCATAATATGAGTACTAAATACTTCCTTCTAGTTCCCGATGAAACATTAAATTTAATAAGCAACAGTAGATATTAGTCATGCCTATGCCAAGAAGGGATATTGAAACCTACATCAAGTATTCCTTTGACTCCGGCTTCCTCCAGGGCCTCACGACATGCTGCTTCATGAACAGTCTCATCATCTTCCCATCCACCCTGACAATCATGTAAAAGTGTCAACCTCAACGCCAACGATTCCATCAATCGTATGGTTTTTATATAAATACATCAGATAGATTAGCATCTAATTTGGGAATGGATCAGCTGTGGGAAGATAAGTATATACCTTAGGGAACACAAGATCATCACGATTAGGCGTGGATATCATGAGAACAGTAATCCTGCTCGTAGCATTGCCGTTTCTCTCCTCAACATCGTTCTCGAGTCTGTACGGAATACACCTAGTTGCACCAGAAAGAGCAACCGTGAGTAGAAAAAACCGCATAGAACAAAGCAGGTTTGTAGCTGTTCATGTAAGAATTCATGCATCTATAAAAAGTAGTATGTTAAGTAACAGCTGACATTACACCATTTCTTAAGATTCCAATAAGTCAATCTCTTCATGATACTTTGCACTAACTTATAAACAAGGGTGCTTGTTATCAGCTATGGTTCCAAACAGCAACACTAAAAATTAAGAAAGTTGATATGGAAAAGTAAGCAACAAGAGCAATATTACCCACTTCGAAAGAAATTTTCAAGTGATCAATGACTCTAATTTATTCCAAGAATACAATCTTTATTGTGTCCATTCTTCATTTTTAATCTTATCTTTTATGTTTAAAAACATGACCACTGGTATCCTTATAATTATTATTTTTATTTTTTTGTTTATGTCCTTGTAGAGAAAATGGATGTGGAGAAATTAACTATCAAGACAATAACAGGGTCCACAGAAAGTCAAGGCAAAGGTCCATCTCTGTTTTGGTGCTTATCAGAGAAAATTGACATAAAAGCAAAACCACGATCACCTTAACCACAGTAATTTGTCACTTCTTATTGTTATTTTGCTCTCCTTTCTGTTTGAAAGAAGCATTCAGGTCTCAGAAAAACAATGATGCTTGCCACTAATTCTCAAAGACATAGACACCGTATTCACCTGAAATTATGTTGTTATTATCAACACTAAAAAAAATGTTATTACAACCACATTACTTGAGCTTAACAGAACTGACATGAGAACAAGAAACCAAGGAAAGAACAAAAGAAGAACTGTTATTATCAATTTTCACAGGCTAGAAATAAAATGAAGGAGGCAAGAACAAGAAGCAGAAACAAGGAAAGAATATAAAAATTAGAAAGCAATGAAATTTCGAGATTACCCAGCAACAAGCCTCAGATGATCCTCGTACCGTTGTCTGTGTCTCCCTTTTCGTGCGGGTAAAAACGACATGATCATAAGCTATCTGCACTGCAGCATCCCAAATCACAAAAATCAAAAGAAAAAAAAAGGTAAAGAAGAAAGATGATGAAGTTAACTACAGCAAAATATTAGAAATGCAAAGGAATAGTGGGTGCCTGTAAAGAAGAAAGATGATGAAGTTAACTACAGCAAAATATTAGAAATGCAAAGGAATAGTGGGTACCTGTATTGTTGTTTGGGTGATCAAAAGCTGCATTCAATGAGAGAAAAGCAGAAAATCCTGACCCTTTAGGTGAAAGCAACAAAGAAGCTTTTTGGTTGAGGAAAAAGGCAATGAGAAAGCATAATGAATGAGCAAAAATGTTGTTATGCTCTGAGTTTTTTATAGGAAAGAACAGGAAAAAAGCAAGTCAATAACGGCAACGGTAACACTGAACCTTTACAAAGATTTTTTTTTTCTTTTTCCAAAGAATTTTAAACAGAAGGGTGTTGGATTGCTCCTTCACAGAAATTGTCTTGTTTTACCTATTGGCAGAGAAGGAGAGAGAGAAGGTTTCGGCTGGGACCAAATCAACGGAACTACCCTCACCAGGATTTTGTTTAGTAGTAGTATTAAAATCCCTGGTACTGCTGTTATTCAAAACTGTGACTTTCTTGTGGTGATTGAATCATGAATCATGATCTTGAACGTTTCTTCGAAGGCCACGAAGGAAACAGTAAAAACAATTTCTTTGAGCTTCTTTTCCAATTTTGCTTACTTCAAATCTGTTGTTTTATAAGGCGAGGGGCATCCTCTATCATTTGGAATCATCGTAACATGGCCTTTTTGTGGCCGTGTATTTTAAGTTGAGGGGACTCATCGTTGCTTTCCTTCAGGGCTAGGGATTGACTTAGGCAAACCTCGTGCAATAGTCCTTAGTTTTTTGAAAGAAATTCCCCTTCAGTATTGGCTTGTTAATGGTTTGCAATGCATTTTACATGCAAGTCTTGAAATTGGGAAATTCTTAAAATTTAGAAGACAATAATCTAGGGTTGAAGTAGGGGACTTTTTTTTTTTTTCTCTTCCAGATGAAGTCTTGAGATCATATCTTCCAAAATGCAGGAAAGAAGTTTGGTTTTGGGCGAATAAGAAACAACCGAGGAATAATAATAATATATTTACATTAGGATTTCAATTTAGAAGAGAATGAGAACCAAAAGAGAAAATGACAGAAGGAAAGAAAAAAAAAAAAAAAAAAAAAAACCTCCGTCAACGAGCCAGTTCAAAAATTGTTTAATGTTGATAATTATAAAAGAAGCGTTATAACAAAGTCAAAGTAGGTGATGCATTGTATGTTATCCGAATCCAATAGGAATTATAGTCACATCCGTCTTAGAAGACACGCCAAAAGCGTTTACTCTGAGGTCAGCTCTAAAAATAAAATAATAAATACTTGGCAGGAAATAGGCCCAAATGTCTAACACGTGAAAACTTTGGGGTCCATCATGCCCTGTGACCTTTATCCAGTCCAGTCGGTGATGCCATGATCGACACGTCAATATACGACGTCTACTTTTAATTCATTAGCTCACAAGTACAAATTGCCAGTTTGTATGAATTTCCATCATATAAACATAGAAAATTAGGTATCCATGTAATATCAAGACAAGGCATAGCAATTTGGTCATTAGAAAATTAAAAAGGAACTTTCAAATGCGTTAAGTGTGGGTTCTCACACCTAACATCCAATAGGGCCGAAATATCCCAGCAGATGGTTTTGATGAAATGCCATCTTTATGCTTTTATGCAATTTACGTGCTCAACTCAACAGTCAATAAACCCAAGGAAAAGGCAGAGCTGTTGCATTTTGCAGCAAATAAATGGTTTTGGACCAATGAGCTGTTCACCAATGGCCAAAACTGGTCTTGGACCATTGCCCCGTGTAAGACTGATGAATCAGAGCCAGCTGAAAACATCACTAATGATTTATATCAAATTTTATGAATACAACCAAAACTCAAAAAAACAAAAAAAAAAATACAAACAATCCGAAAAAAAATACCTAAGGCTAACAATGATTCTTAGGAAGGGTAAAAAGAGGACCTTTAGGATGATTGTAGATAAAATGCACAAAATGATACAAAATTGGTGCCAAAAGTGGATATTTGATTGAAGGTAAGGAGGAGTTTATTAAAGCAGTGTTACAGTCCATATCATCACATGTAATGTCATGTTTTTTGTTACCAAAAGGTTTGAGCCATGAGCTAAACATGATAATGAGTAGATATTGGTGGAACCGAGGCAAAGATGGACGAGGAATCCACTGGCAAGCTGTATTAGCTAAACAAGGCTGGAGGTTACTGAGAAATATGTCATCCCTTGCTTACCGGGTATTAAAAGAAAAGTACTTTCCCAGGTCTTCATTCTTTGAAGCTAATCTGGGTCATTGTCCATCATATATATGGCGTAGCATATGTGTGGGGTGTGAAGTACTAAGGAAAGGCATAAGGTGGCGGGTGGGATCAAGGGAAAATATTAAAATTTGGATAGATCCGTGGATACCAAGAAACGGAAGATTCATCCCCATTATAAAAGAATAGGCTGAACATCAAAGATCAGTGGTTAGTGACTTGTTCAAGGAGACAACCAACTAGTGGGACGAGGAGAAGTTGGCAATTGTCTTTCACAAGAGACCATAGAGGATATTATGGCAATCCCATGCAATATGTTAGGAGGGCAGGAAGAAATAGTCTGGCACTATGGTAGGGATGGTACATACAATGTGGGAAAAGGCTATAAACTGCTGATCTCATTAGCTTCCCAAGAATACACTAAACATACAACATACAGGTGTCTCTAGTGAGGATAATATGGAGGGCAAACTTACCAAACAAAATTAGGGTGTTTGCAAGGCAAAGGTGTCACAGTTTTCTAGCTATGTACACCAAAATAATGTAAAAAAGATCATAGAAACAAGTATATGCCCAAGATGTAAAAAAGGTAAATAAACGGCATTGCATGCAATTGTGCAATGCACCTAATCAGCAGATGTTTGGAGGGAAGCACAACTCACATCTTATGTTGAGGGATAGGAATTGAATGATGCAAAACAATGGGTTGCCTCTATTGATGTAAGGGCAATTTTAGGAGAAATAGGAAGGATTATGGCATACTCGTAATGAGGAAGTCATTAATAATATCCATAGGACATACTAATTTGTTGTGTGTTTTGCTCAAGAATATGTTAAGGATGCCAACAAGGACATGAGCTACAGATGACCCTAGTCTAGAGTCAACGAGCTACTTGGAAAGCACTAGATGACGACATTATCAAGTTGAATTTTGATGGTGTTTTGGATGTAAGGAATAAAAAAAAATGGATTGGGGTGGTGGCTAAGGACTAGAAGGGGGAAGTATTAGGTGTGGTGTGCAGACAGATTAAAAGATAAGGCATGTAGACACGATTGAAGCTATGGCTACTGCCGAAACAGTGAGTTTTGCTATTGCCATGGGTTTTCAAGTGATTGAAATCGAAGGGGACTCCTTGTCGATTATTAAACAAATTTTGCAAAAAGAGAATTAGAAGGATCGATCATAGAGGATGTGAAGACCTTCCTGAATTCTTTCACTATATGGAGATGTCAGCATGTTAGACGAGAGGCCAATAATGTTTCCCATGCATTAGCAAAAAAGGGTTTGGAGGATGGTTAAGATAGATATTGGGTAGTAGGACTAAGTAATTGGTCAATTTGGTTAATTCGGTTGGAAAAATCCAAAAATTGATTTAACCAACTTAGCCTAAAGATAAAACTAAATCGATCGAAAGGAAATATAAAAACGAGAAAACTGAATTGATTTAATCTTGTTAGTTTTGATTGATTTTTTTGGTATAATCGATTCTGATTTCTTATTTCTATATTCAACTTTCAATGTACTTCATATAGTTCATAAACACAAGCTTTATAAAATCTAAACACAAACTTTATAAACACAAGCTTCAGACATAGTAAGTTTAGTCTCAAGCTCTAAATCAGTGAGCAATACGTAATATAGAGTAAGTCTATGTCTCAAATAACATTAAAGAGCAATACACATAGAGTGAGTCTATGTCTCAAATAACATTAAAGAGCAACACACAAGCTTCATAAAGTCTAAGTCACTAAGCAAGACATAAGCTCTAAATCAGTGAGCAATACACAAGCTTTAAATTAGTGAGCAATACTCAAATAAAATCTAAATACAAGCTTTATAAAGTCAAGTCTAAGTCTCAAACAACATAAACACATACAATACATAGCAATTACAATCCATAAAGTCTAATTCTCAAACAACATTCAACAAGCAACAACAACATCTTAACCAATTACAATACTTAAATTCTAAGTCTCAAACATTAATATCTAGTAGGTAACAGGCAGTAGTGGGTAGTGGGTAGCAGGAAGCAACAAGCAGTAGGTAGCAGGCAGTAGCATGTAGTAGGTAGCAAGCAACGGTAGCAACACCCTTTAAAATTCCAACAATAAATAAATAAAAGCACAACATAATTCAATGAAAAATTATTTCATTTAAAACTATCTAAAAGAGAAAGATTTAACTGTGTAGATCACATTAAACGTAAGTAATGCTAATATTACCTCAATTGATTAATAAACTTTACTAATCAATTACGGGGTCTAATTCAATCTTGGATAAATCTAAAAATACATAAAAAAAAAGTCAACTTTAATTAAAAGATTTTAAGAAATAAGCATTGAAAAATAATGATATAAATAAAATAATTACCCAAATCAATCTTGTGAAGTTGTTCCACTTCATCCTCTAAGGCATTTGGATCGAAATATGAAGTTTTACGTAACCAATCTTGAGTAAAAATAAGAGCTTGAACAAGCTTAGGAGTTAAAGAACTCTAAAATGTATCTAGCACATGGCCACCAGTGCTAAAAGCAAATTCAGAAGTAACTGTAGATGTAGGAACCATCAACACATCATGAGCTAGATATGAAAGGATAGAAAACCTATGCCTATTAAGTTTCCACCAAAGAAAAACATCAAAGTCCACCCCCTCTTTAATAGCATCAGGCTCTTCATTCAAATATTTATCCAACTCTAGTTTATTCTCTTCTCTACCTTATTGTTTCCTAAACCTCTTAAATTTAGCCATAATAGCTTGTGAGTCATATAAGTCCATAGTTCCACATTCATTGGTGGATGGTGGTAGTTGACTCGCATGGTTACTATCACCAACTTGTTCAGATTGAGGTTGTAATATATTTTTGTATTCATCAAACAACTCAACTATTACTTCTTGCACTTTTTTAATCATCACTAAAGTTTGATCACGAGAATACATTTTCATAAAACAAAACTCTACAAATGCAACTTTTTTTTTTTTAGGATCAAGAATAAAAGCAATATAAAGTATTATATTCATTTTCTCCATATTCCTCCAATACTTGTCATACTTATCCTTCATTTTCTTAGCCATTGCACATAACTTAATACCAACAATCAATTGCCAGTCTTGCAAAATACCATAAACACCACATATATCTTTAAGAAAATTGTTAATGGTGACATATGTAGAACTCAAAACTCTAATTGTGAGATTGTAAAATTTTTGCAAGAAAAGGCATAATTTTCTAACATTGGCCCATTCATTTTGATTGGGCACCCCTTCTCCTAATAAAAGTTTAGTTTTATAATAAGGATTAACATTATCAAATATCTCAAAAGCTCTTTCAAATTTTTGAGCTTGTTCCAATATCAAGAAAGTAGAGTTCCACCTAATGCAAACATCTAAGCACAACAAGCTCTTACTTTGAATATGTTCATTGATAGCACACTTTTTAAACTTTGCTAACTTAGAGGGTGATTGTCTCATATATCTAATTACTCTTTTAACATGAGTAACTAAATAGTTGATTCTCTTAACCCATCATTCATAATAAGGTTAACAATATGAGCAATGTATCTCAAATGAAGATATTTGCCTCCTACAATACTAGTTCTTGCATTATTAAATTTTTTCCTTAAGTATGAGATTGCAACATCATTGAACTAGCATTATCAACTGTTATAGAGAAACCTTTATCAACCACTCAAGCATATAAACATTTCTCAATTGCTCTACTATTAAGCTTACCTTTATGACTAAAAATAGAACAAAAGTTGAAAATCCTTTTGTTAAGTTTCCAATCATTGTCTACAAAATAAGTAGTAAGACACATATAATTGACTCTTAGCAATGAGATCTATGTGTCCATAGTTAGAGATACTCTCGTAGTAGACGATTTCAAGAATTACTTTAAAAAATTTTTTTATCTACATTAATTTGATAGCAATCCCTAGCAATAGTCCATCATGATGGCATATGAAATCGGGGGCAATCAATAGGCATGTAATGCCTAAATCCTTTAACTTCCACAAATCTAAAGGGAAATTAGTCTATAATAATCATCTTAGCCACACCTCTCCTAATGACAACTTGATTAAACTTCTAAGTACCTAAAGACACATTTCTTCCTAAGCTTAAAACTAATTCCGTTTGGGAAGGATCACCACTAGCACGAGAAAATTTAGTGCAAACACCCATGTGATTCTTTAATGCAGAGGTTCCATTTTTTTAAGGTGAACATAAAATTCTCTATCACAATAATTGCATCTAGCTTTGAGATCACCGTTGTAACTAGTAAATTTAGTGAAATGATCCCATACCTTCGACCATGTGTTACATCATTTCTTTTTTGGTTTTGTGCTCAAAACTTCATTTTTTGTTCCATGTGTGTCTCCTTCACCTTGAGGAAGCAATTAAGTATCTGTTTATGCAGTATCTCCATCACTCATCTTCAACAAAGGAATAATAAAATGTAAGTAAGTTTTAAGAGTAAACACAGCTTATACAAACTAAAAAAACTAATAAAATAAATGTCTAATCAAATGTGTATTAGATGCAAAAAATAAATGTCCAATCAAATAATAAAATAAATGTTAACAAAAAAAATCTTTGTAATTAGATAAAGTTAATCTTACAAGAAAATTTGATGGCAACATAATGAATATTACAATATTACAGAAGTTAAATTCCAAATATCCACCATTATCAGAAAGTATATTTTTGTAAGCTAGCTTGCTAACTTCTGAACTTGAAATATTGAACAAAAAAATTGTTGATATGATGGTTCAATGATGATATGATCAAATTAGTATACTAGAAATGGTATGTGAACACAAATAAAAGGAGCTTAAAATGACAAAACAAACTAAAGGCTCAAGTTCCAATGTTGACTAGTTACAATATTCAACATATAATATTTCTTCCTAGACCTAGAACCCAAAAAGATTTATGCTAAACTGATACAAGAATTTTTTACTCAAAGGGCTGCAATGAGAGCTTGCTATCCAACGTATAAATTCAATAGAAAGAGCTTAATAAGGCTTACAAGCCAAAGGTAGAAAAGAAGCCAATTCTCATTGATTCAAGTTACAACATGCAAAATTGAGGAAACTGATTTCCAAGCTATATGTAAGTATTATTTTCTTGGCTTAATCCTTTTGTTTCTCTTTGAAGAAAAAGAAACTCCACTCAAGATTTTCCAAAATTAGTAACTTATAAAGGTATTGTATATCTTTGTAAGAGTTGATAAATCAATGGGCCAAACCTTTTGTATTTACATAAAACTTGAATTGATAATCAAGGAAATCTTTTATGTCTCTCCAATAATAAGTTTTTGGATCATTTATATCATTGATCCACATTTCTAGCCACTTCAGCACTTGGACAATGACCATCACTTTATATGTTAGTTTACCTTGACATCATACTCATAAAGTAGAATGATTACACATTTTCAATCAAGTAAATTTGTGTAAAATGGACACATGAAACTTTTCGAAGTCATCATCAAAAATGAAAATTTGTGTTAGGTTATTATGTTGTAGTTGGCTCATGAAATTTGTTTTTGGAACATACCTAACAAATGGCAAGATTCAGAATTAAATGGAATGGAATGAGGATAGAAAAGCTCATAATTTTGATAATGAGAAATGTAGTTAAGAAATGTGAAAACAGATGTTTGCTTCTATATTTAGCAAGCCTGACAAAGTTATTTTTGGCTATTAGCTGTAATGGATTCAGACAGAGTAAAAGCAAATCAAACATTATGAGAAATTTTACTTTGAGCCTTCCTGAGGGACCAGGCAAGTTTTGGTTTCCTTTAGGACCTAGGTTTACAGAGTTCAACTGTCAATTTTCTTAATACTTGAGCCTATTAAACATTTGGTTTAAGAATTTGGTTGTTATCAAGATAAGAAAGAACAAAAGAACTATGTTTCATGTTGTATGTCAGAAAAGAGACTAATATAAGTTCAACAAAGAAGAGTATAAAAAAATACCATGACACAAAAACTATGGTTTCATTTGCCAATATTTCATTCAAAAATGGTATAATTTTTACTATGAATGAATTTGAAAATATGCATCATTCTTTATTTTCCTTTAGTTTTGTTGATACCTTTCCTTTTTATATATTTCTTGTGTAAAAAATAATTCACATATCTTTGTTTTGTCACCCATCAGCATGTAATAGAGGAACACATTTTTGCATATATAGTTTCTAACCCTATTCTTTTTATTCAATTCAATTCATAAATGGTATCCAAAAAGAAAAATGTTAGTTTAAAGATGGTATGCTTCAATTTTCTAAATGTATTTTAAAATCATGAAGACAATGAAATTGATGAATTAACCATTAGAATAAATGTTAACTATTGCCAAGCCATACTCAACTTCATTCTTATATTCTTGGTCACCCTGTTGAGATTTCATATCATTATGAAAAAAACTGATGTTGCAATAATCATTAAATTGATTTTATATTTTGGTTATGGTATATATAGATTATGGAGAACATAATATGGGTACGAAAGCTTGGAAAGTGATAAAGGCACACAAATATCCATAATTTTAGAGTATGAATTATCACTTTCATGAGTGAAGAAGCAAATTTAGAGAAATTATATATAAATAAATTTTTGGGTATTAGTATTATTTAAGAAATGAAAAATAGGTGGGACATTGGGCTTGAAATGCTTTCAAGAGAGAAAAACATGTTTGGGGGTTTAAATTGCAAGATACGTTTGTAGTGGTTGGTCCACCTACAAGGGTAATGGGTGATTAATGCAAAAGCTACCAAACATAAACAATGGCAATGACGATGTGATCTCTCTTCCACAATGAAGCTCTTTAAAGTAGTTCCAAATTTCAACTATATATCTATGAATTTTATAGACAAAATCCACTTGGAACTAAATAATGCCCATAATTTTTTTAAATAATCAAATATATTTTGATTGAGGATTCAAAAATTATTCTGAAAATTAGTTGAAATAAAGCATTAAAGTGAGCAAAATTTGACTTATGACGTGAAAATCAAGCGGAAAGCATAGGTAAAGAAGGATTAAAGTCTTACCTTGAGTTGAGTTGAATGGAGTTGCAGAAATGAGAAGATCAAGCGGATGAAGAGCTATTAGAGGTAAAAGGAGTCATTTAAAGGTTGTGATGGTCATCGCTTCATCAGTGGTCAGTGGTTGTCGATTGAAGCTTGAGCCTTCAAGATCGATTAGGAAATGGCTACAAGGGTGAGTGATTGAATGGGTGTCTGGGTGAGTTGGTAAGGTTGCGTACTTACGTTCATTGTAAATGAGAGAAAGTAACAAAATAAATAAGGTTTCATAGTTTCACTTTTAGAGTTTTAAACATTTACTTTTACGTTTGTATAAATTATAAAATGTAAAAGATAAAAAAGAATATAAAAAATTAAATTAATAAAAATATAAAATATTTTAATAATATTTAATTGAGTTTTTTGGTCAGTTTGATTCATGAATCTTAGAACTGAAAATCGATCGTCTAAACCAATTTAACTGATATCCAAACTGATTTAATATGTTTAATTGAAAAAATCAAAATTGATTTAACTTATAAATTGATTTTTGATCAATTTTTTCGATTAAAATCGATTTTTGCATAGTCTTATTAGGTAGAGATTTGCCATCCAAAATGAGTGATTTGATTTATATAGATAGACATTGCATTTAGTAATGAAATTCCAAGTTTGTTTTTTTTTTTTAAAAAAAAGATAACATAACAGTAATTGACCAAAACCTTAATCAAAATCACTAACATAATTAAAGTGCAAATTAATCAAACAAGGGAACAAGGAAAAAATAAACCATCCCTTTTACAATATGAACTCAAAACATCATTAGTGTTTTATAATTTTATAGCTCTATCTATTCAAAAAGGAAGTCACCAAATCTTCTGTTTAAAATAAATAAATAAATTACTATACCTTGTTAACATAGTTTGAAAGGTTTTCATATAATCATTTTCATTCGATGTGCCTTTTTTTAATGGAGAGTATATCACCTATAATATTTTTATTACAATATTATAATTATTCAATTGTAATCAAGAATTATGTAGAGGTCCATCACTTATAAGTATAGACTTCGCAAAAATTTTTTATAAACCTGTACAATTTTGAATTGTAATTGGTTAATTACACTACAATGATTGTAGGTAAAATGTTCCCTTCAAAAAGGTTTAATATTTAAAATGCCCCTATACTATACATTTTTTTTAATTTGATATTTGAAGAAATAAAATTCTTATTTTGATATTATAATTTTCATTCCTTCAAACATTTTGGTACTTTCGGCTGCTATTGTCAGTTAAGCGGCTCACTTGACATAACTATCCAATAAAATCATGTTGCATATCACAACTATCTTGCCATCACCATGTTAGCTATTACCATGTTAGCAAAAAAATTAATTTATTCTCTCTTTCCAATTTATTTTTATTTTTATTTTTTTCAAGTTTTGAATTAAAAAAATATTTTTAATAAAATTTTGAATTTTTTTATTTAAATACTAATGTAGAAAATAGATGATGTGATGCTAACTAGATATTTATTTCATGTGTCCTAATTTTATTAGGGATTAATGCCATATAAGAAATTTGACTAATGTTGTCAGACTGGAGTACTGCAGTGCTTGATCAAATGAAAATTTAATTACCAAAGTGAGAATTTTATTTCTTTAGGTACCAAACTAATAGAAAATGTATAATAAATGTGCTATTTTTGTATTTAACTATTTAAAAAATAACCAAAAGACATTTTCCTTGGCAATGTTAATGCATTCACTTTGAATCAATTTTGAATTATTACTTCTGGTAAATTTGGAATTTTGAGGAAAGGCTCCAAGGTGTGTAACAATACCATTTTTCTTAAGGTTTTATTCGACTTCACCATATTATTTACTAGTAGGTATGCCAAAGGGTTACAAGTAATAAACTTCAAGAAAATAATGAAGCTCAATGACTGATTACATTTCGCATCGAGGAATTAGTCCACTGAGCATTTATTGGTGTATTACAAGATCACCAAATTTCTATAAGTAATTTTTAAAACAAAACTTTATAAAAGAAATCTAAGAACTATTTAAAGAAGGAGAAAGAGTTTAGTAAATTATTTTTGTATTTTTGTTTTTAAAAACCAAAGAAGTTTGTATAATTAATTAAGTGTCTTTTCATTTTACATACATAACTATCTATTTTGAATAGATAGAAACTATTTGTTTTTGAATAATTAAAACTGCTTATTTAAATAGATTTGTCTATATGTTTTGTACAAACTTAATTGTATGTTCTTATCTATTTTTTTTAATAGACTTAATTACTTAAATACTTAACTAACTTTTGTTTAATTAAAAAATAATTTTAAATAAAATAATATTTTATTTACTTCACTACACGTGCCATGTGTCTAAGTGTCAAGTGCCATTAATTAAATATTAATATATATTAATTATTTAATTTATGCAAGACCAACCAAGCTTGATAATCCAAGCCTATGGTTTATTTTTGCACTTTAGCCACTTAAGTCCAACTACATTGGAATTTTATTTCTTTTAATTTAAATGACCATCTTATCGTTTCCTTTTCCAATGTGGGATTACATGAAGTAGCTTGCATTGGTCAGCGATTAAAAGAGTACTTAGGTATTTGAAGTAAACCAATATCCACTACAACATAACCCATAATTGATTGTTTACTTCAAGTACCTAAATACTCTTTTAATTGCTTGCCAATGCAAGTTACTTGGATTAATTGTGTACCTAACTTAACTTTTTAACAAAAAATGTAGGTCTGGCCTTGTACAAATCATTGTGTACGTTAGGCAACTAGTTACTTTTTCATATTCAACTAATTAATTGTCCTACTAGTATTAGATACTAATTTTATTTGAGAATCCATGGGTGTAGAAATTGGAAAATAATCGAAAAGATAAAATTTTTTAAGTACTTTTTCAATGAATGTGATTGTAATCATTTTGGATTATTCTAATTCCAAGAATAACAATCTCTCCACCCATATCTTTCATTGAAATGTTATTTGATAAGAATTTCTTTGTTTCCTTAACTTGTTCTAAATTAGAGCCGAATTTAACATATCATCCACATATAAGCAAATTATGACTCCATTGCCATTTTCAAATTTGGTATATATGTATTTATTACACTTATTAATTTTAAAACCATTAGCGAGAATGGCTTCATCAAACTTCTAGTGCCATTGTTTTGGTGCCTGCTTAAGTTTGTACAAGGATTTTACAAGTTTACAAACATTATGCTCTTAACCTGGAATGATAAATCCTTTTAGTTGTTCCATACATAATTCCTCTTCTAATTCAACATTTAAAAATGTTATCTTTAATCCATTTGATGTGTAACCAAACTGTAAATAGAGGCAACTGAAATTAGAAGCCTAATTGTAGCAATTTTAGCTACTGGTGCATAAATATCAAATTAGTCAATCCCTTACTTTTGTGTAAAGTCCTTGGTTACCAACCTTGCTTTAAATTTATCTATGGTTCTATCCACCTTCATTTTTTTAAATCCATTTACCACTTATTGGATTGGAACCTGGTGAAAGGTTAACTAAAATCAAGTGTTATTTGCCATTATTGAGTCCATTTCATTATTTATTGCATTTTTTCCAAAAGTTAGAATCTTAAGACTTAATTACCTTTTTATATGTAATAGGATTAGACTCCGTATTAAAACAATAAGGAATTTTATTGTTTATGCTTTCACTAGTCCTTTTCATAAGGAACAAAAAGAAATCTGATCCAAAATCTTTTGCCATTCTAACATTTTTACTTGTTCCTATTTCCTAACAAGGTTAAGTAGTAATTTTAGTTTATTCCAATGGATTTGGAATTTGTTTTCCACTTGTAGGATGAATTGATTATAGTGGCTGTAGTTGTCTTGAAATAGATTTAAATCAATTTTCATAAAAAATTACATTTCTTGATTCAATAATAGTGTTAACTAAAATTGGATCATTCGGTTCAATCATCATGAACCTATGTGCTTTAATATTTTGTGCATATCCTATAAACATGCATTTTATTCCTTTTTCACCTAGTTTTTTTTGGGTTTTGGAATTTTAACTATAGCTCTACATCCCTAAACCCTTACATAATAATGATTTGGTTTTCTTTTCCTCCATTGCTCATATGAGGTTATTTTTGTTTTTTTGTTAAGAATTCTATTTAGCATATGACAAGCTGTTAATAAAGTTTTACCCTAAGACCTTTGTCCAAGACTAGAATATGATAACATTGCATTTACCATTCTGTTAAGACCTTATTCCTCTGTTTAGCTACGCTACTCTGTTGTGGTGTGTAAGGAGCTATAACTTGGTGGATTATTCTAGAGGATTCAAAGTAACTTAGACAATATTCTCCACCCCTATTCCACCTCAAACTCTTCATAAAAGATTAACATTGAAGTTCAACTTCAAATTTATAAATTTTAAACTTGTCAAGTTCTTCAATTTTAATATGTAACAAATAAACATAACAATATCTAAAACAATCTCCTATGAGTGTGACAAAATATTTTTTTCTAGATAATGTTGGAGTGCTATACATATCACAAACATCACTATGAATTAACTCAAGTAACTTTCTATTTTTTTAACCTTAGAAAAAGAACTTCTGGTAATCTTAGTCAACATGTAAGTATTGCATTTATTAATGTCTTACTAAATTCAAGAATTAACAAAAGCTTACTCATATCATGTAATTTTTTATAATTTAAATGACCTAATCTATGATGCCATAATTATGAAGATTCAACCATATAAGTAGAAACATTAATCTTATTCTTATTAGTAATATTGAGTTTAAACATTCCTTCATACATATACTCCTTTTCAACAAAAATTCCTTTATTAGACATAATAAACTTATCTTCCTTAAATACAAGTTTGAAACCAAGCTTTTTCAATAGACTTCCAAACACTAAGTTCTTACGAACTTTTAGTACATAATAAACATCATCTAAAGTTAGAATTTTTCCAAAAGTGAAGTCAAGTTCAATAGTCCTTTTGCCTTTGATTGTTGTTGTAGAAGAATCCCCCATGTAAAGCACACTACTACATTCATTTGGTTTAAATGTTGAGAACTTGCTTTTGTCCTTGCACACATGTTTTGTTGCCCTAGAATCAATCCACCAAGATTCATCATTTTCAATTATATTGATTTTGAAAAACATGGCAACAAATTTTTTAGAAGATTTCCATTTGAGGAATCATTTTTTTCTATAGCAATCAAAATTCTTTCTTGAAATGTCATGGCTTACCACGATGGTAACATATGCCTTTTTGTCTTCTTTTGGATCTTCTTAAATTTAGGCCCATTAGCAATCTCCTTAAACTTCTTTTTAGCAAGCTTAATGGTTTGTCTTTCCTCCATGACATGAACTTTGGCATCACAATAACTAAAATTCCATTCTTGCTTTCTGTATTCCTTTTTAATTCAAAGATGATTAGCCAAAGCCTCATGAATGATTTTCTCATTTTTATGTTTCAAACTTCTTTTAAAGTCCTTGTATAATGGAAGAAGTTTGTCTATTATAGATGACACAATAATTTTTTCATCCTTGCTTATATTATACTACTTAAATTGATTAAGCATTTCAGTTTCACACAATTGTTTAATCATAGTATGTCCATCAATCATATGATAATTAATGAAACAACTAACATGAAATTTCTTACTTGTTGCTATTTCATGATAACTCTCTAAAATAAAGCTATTTAGGCTTGTTTTTGGTGCTTATTTGGTTCATTTTGGCTTAGTTTTTAGCTAAATAACGTTTTTTTTAGTCCTAGATGGTTTAATTTTTGTTTTGTAGGTTGTCTTGAAGAAAAGAATGAATCTTAGTAAATCTTGATGATTCTTGACCGATTTTGGATAATTCTTGATTCATAATATGGAATCTTGTAATGTTCTTGTTATGTTCTTGGAAGTTCTTGGTTTTTTTATAAATCTTAGAGGTAAAGAATAGAAAAGATGTTTAAGATTGGTTTTGTGAAGTTTAAAGGAGTTGAATTTATGTAATCTTGAAAAAAAATGAAAAACATTATGCAAGATTTAAGTTGGTAATTTCAGCAATGTATGAGGGCTGAATTGTAATTTCAAGTGAATATAAGTCCATAGTAGCTTATGTAGGTGCACATGTATGGGATTACTAATAGATGACATGGCATGGAGTCTTTTCTTATTAGTTAAAAAAGATGACATAGAGGATGATATGGCAAGATGAGATGGCAATTCTATTTACTTTTCTTACTTGGATTTGGATTTCCTATTCATATTAGGATTTGTTATTCCTAATTCTACTTAGAATAGGATTTGCATGAAGTTATAAAAGGAGCATAAGGTCAATGGCATTTAGAAAGAATTTAACATGAAATAAAGCTGTAGTTTTCTCTAAAATTCAATACTAAGTGGTGTACTACAAAGAAGAGTTCAAGATTCAAGCAATTTGAAGCTATTTTTAAAAGTTTATACACCTTGGCCAAATGTCACTTCTTTGGTAAGCATGATTCAATTTTAAGCTTTCTTTTATGTATTCTTTGAGTTGTTATATGTTAAAAAAAGAGATAGATATGATCTAGAATACAAAAATGTTCTATAAGCTTTCTTTTCGAAAAGTTCTAGTTGAATTTAATCACAAGAAGCATTCTTGGATTCAAGAAACCAAGTTCAAAAGAAACACATGTGCTGCAATTGGAGATCTATCTTGGCTGAATATTTTAGGGTTTTCTTGACCTTTTAAATACCTTGTTAAGGCTTAGAGAAAGGTTGTACAATGGTTGGGGTGACTGACCAAATTATTAACTTTCTTGTTTTCTTTAAAGTTTTCTTGCTTTCAACTTTTGATTTAAGCTTTATTACAATTTTAATTTTCTGTTTTGACTACTTTGGTTTATGTACATTCTTTTTAAGTTTAATTCAATTAAATTCTAGTTTCAAAGTTTTATTTCTATTTGGTTCCCATTAGTTTTCATGCACTTTGGTTTAAAAGATTGATATTTTCATTTGATTTTCTTGATTTTTGATTATATAAGTTATGATTTTGATTAGATCTTGTTTAATCTATTCAGCTAGCTATTATTTTGATGATCAATCATTCAATTGCAATTTTAAATAATCTTTATGGCTTTCGATTGATGTTTTTAAGAGTAGATTTAATTTGATTAATGCTTATCTTTTTTAGTTTGCATGTTTAGGGTTTTAATCTAGTTTAATTGCATTAATTTTTGCATATTCAATTCGGTTTGCTTGTTTATTGTTTAAAACCGTTTCTGTTATTGCTTTTTCAATTTATTTTAATTTAGTTATTGTATATTTAGGTTTATTTCAATTTGGTTTAGGGTTTATTAATTAGGGTTTGTATGTTTGCATGGTTTTACGGTTTATAAATTTTGGTTCTTGCATGTCAAGTTGATTTAAATTCTGTTTTGATGTAAATTGACTCAAGTGCTTGTTAATTGGTGAATTTAAGTTTATTGTATAATTTAAAAGCTATTTAGGGTTTCAATTTAGTGTATGTGCATGTTTTGCATGTTTATTTGCATAACATTTTATTAAGTTATTGCATATTAGATTTATTTAGTTTCGGTTCTTATCCTTTTGATTACTATTGCATGTTAGTTGGTTTATTCATGCTTTGTTTCATTCAGTTTATGTTATTTTGATTTATTTGATTTCAGTTTTAATTATACTACATATTATAGTTTCGGTTTTACCTATTTTTAGTTATTTGATTATTGCTTAGGTTAATTTGATATTGATTTATATTAGTTTGCATGTTTTAGGTTTCATTTGATTAGTTTATAGTCTATCTTGATTTGATTTATCTAAGTATAGGTTTGAGTGTAACAATTTTGGTGCTTGTGATCTTATATACACAATCTCTAAGGAACGAAACACTACTTATTCTATATTACTTGTATGATTTTGTGCACTTGTAGATTTGCCTATCAAGTTTTTCACACTGTTATCAAGGATTGTTGAAAGGGTAGATGCAATATCAATACTAATCATTCTAATTGTAGCTGAGATTTTATTTTTCTTATTTATTCTATTTGGTTATTCTTGTTTTGTATGCCAAGGATTGAAAGTTCTAGTTTAGTACCTTTAGAAAAGAAGATTGAGAAAACACTTTAAAAGATAAAAAAATGGTAAAAGGGAAACAACTCTTGCTCCACCTATTGCTAATCAATTACAAGAAAATCAGATAACACTTAGGGACTATACTGGCCATTGGCTAGATGGTTTTCAACTGAGCATTAGTAGGATGACCATTCAGGCTAACAATTTTGAATTGAAACCATCAATTATTAATATGATTCAGAGCTCTATTCAGTTTTATGGGTTACCTAATGATGACCCCAATATTCATCTTATTAATTTCCTTGAAATTATGATACTTTCAAACAAAATGGTGTTAGTGATGATACCATTAGGCTAAGACTATTTCTTTTTTCTCTCAAGGACAAAGCAATGAGTTAGCTTGTGTCTTTATCTTCTGCTTTGGTTACTACTTATAATGGCCTAGTTAAAAAATTCTTGGCTTTTTCTTTCCTCCATTTAAGATAGTCAAGATGCATAATGACATTACATCTTTTAAGTAATTTGAGGCCAAATCTCTATTTGATGCATAAGAAAGGTATAATGAGTTTTTACTGAGGTGCCCTCATGATGGTCTACCTAAATGGCTACAAGTTAAAAATTTTTATAATGGGCTAGTGGGGTAAACTAGGACTACCATAGATCCTGTTACTAGTGAGGCTTTAATGAGTAAGTCTATTGATGAAACATATGATTTAATTGAAGAAATGGCCGTGAATAATTATGAGTGGGCTAGTGAGAGGTTTGTACCTAGGATACTTGCTAGGGTATACAAACTTGATGCACTTAATGCCCTTACTTCTCAAGTGTTAGCCTTAGCCAAAAAGATTGAAAACTTAGGAACTAACCTTTCTTCTAGCCTTGTTAGTGCCATTCAAAGTCCTTTTATTTCTTATGATAATTTTGGAGGGAATCATACTTTAGATAGGTGTTCCATTAGAATAGAGCCACTCTATTATGTTGCTTAATCTAAGCAATAAAATAACCAATACTCTAAGACCTATAATCCAGTATGGAAGCAACATCCTAACTTTTCATGGGGTAATAATCAGTGGCAAACTTTTAATTCCTATAATAGACCTATTAACCTACTTGGTTTCCAACCACCACCACCATAGCAATACCATTCATCTTTACCATCCCAAGAAAAAAAAAACATCTTTAGAGGATATGTTCACTCAGATCTTACAAAACCAAGCAACCTCTATAAAGAACTTAGAATTCTAAGTAGGTTAGCTTGCAAATGCCCTTAATAGCCCTCAAGAAACCTTACCTGGTAATATTGAGCAAAACCCAAAAGGATAAGGTAAGGAACAAGTTAATAGCACTTTTACCCTAAAGGAAGAAGAGACCAATAGGGTTTTAGGAGAAGTTCTTTATTTAGGAGAACCCTTGGATGATGAAATAGAAAAGGATCCTAGTAAGGAAGAAATTGAGAAAGAAGATGAAGATGATGAGTATGAACCGAGGAAGAAGAAGTGAATCAAAGATAAATTTTTGAAGTAGCATCACCAATACCAAGAACCATGCCGAAAGTGCTACTCAAGGAGTTGGAGAATACTACTTTTATGAAAGAGTGTAGTCTTGCACTTCAATATCTTTTTCCTAAAAAGTAAAAAGATCCTAGGGAGTTTCACTATTTCTTGTAAAATTAGTCATCTAAATTTTGATGAAACTCTTTATGATCTTGGATCTAGTATAAATCTAATGCCTATGAATGTTTTCATGTAGCTAGAGATGGTGTCCTGAAATATCCAAATTTCACTATTAAGTTTGCCAATAGATCTATGAAGAAACCACAAGGAATGTTGGAAAATGTGTTGGTAAAGTTTAGAAAGCATGCATTTCTTGTGGATTTTGTGGTATTACAAATAGAGGATAATGAAGCCCCATTATTGTTAAGTAGACTTTTCCTCTTATCATCCAAAGCCTTGATTAATGTATATAATTATGATCTTAACTTAAGATTTAAAGAAAAGAAAATGCAATTTATAAATGGTGGATATGGTGTCCTTAAAGATGAAGAGGATGTTTAAGTAATAATAAGAGTTAAGAAAAAGGACAAACTTAAAGAGTTGAACTTGATTTTTGAACCTCCTAAACCATTGTCACAAGTTCATTTGGCAAAACCAATGAGTCCTAGCTTTTGTAATCCCAAAACTAAAACTTCTAGTCCAAAACTGAAGGTGCCTACTATGAATCTAAGTTTAGCTTATTTATTCCTGCAAGAAGAGTGAGTGCACTTCCTAGATCTAGCTCAATTTATGTAATACCACAAAAGAGAATGTAGCTAGGAAAACTCCCTCTTGAATGGAAAAGTGATTAGTAGTTAGTCAAGCTTGGGTATAATTAGTGCTATTTGCAAGACAACCCAAGTTTTCAAATTTTAGTTTTGTATTTTAGATTTAGTTTGTTTATTTTGATTTTTTTTAGGAATAGATAATGTTGTGGTTTTCTTTGTTTATGTAGTAAATAAGAGAAAGGAAGCTAGAATAAGGCACAACAATGGAGGATTTCTTATAAGGCAGTTTTAGCTTTTGGAATTTAAAGGAGTATCTATTTTTCCTTTCATGCTTTTATGCTTTATTTGCACACATTAGGGACAATATGTTATTTAAGTTTAGGGGGAGAAAAAATTTATGCCAAATTTTTTCAAAATTCTTCAAATTTTTTGTTTTTGAGCTTAAATTAGCATGCTTAGAATCATTATATTGTTTCCTTTGATTATTTTCTTATAATCCAATGATAGCAACCTCGATTAACTTTGAGTGTAGCTTATTAGAAAATATTAAATATAGTGAAAACATGAGATGAGTTTTGAAATTTGTTTCTTTTTTTAATTGTAATTTTAGACACCTAATTTTATCCAAACAAAATTTTGGCCATTTGTGAAGTGCTTAAAATCCAACCTGGTTCAAATCCAACATCTCTCTAATTTTAACAACATTCTAAAATCGAAAGTTAGACCAATTTGACCCAAATGTCCTAAAACTTTGATAAAATCTAGTCAAACTTGATCAACAAAGTCAAAATCGATCAAACAAAATCAAAATTGCACAAAACTTTTGTTAAAATGGATAGAACCCAGGCCAATCCTCAAAATTCACAATTAAATTGAAATAAATGTGGTTTAAAATTGAAATTGGTGATTTTTAAATCACTAAAAAGTTCGATTATACTTCAAGAAGTGTAAAATTATCAAAATGCCTTTAGGGATATTTTCATTTGGCTATCTCCAAGGTAAATTTTTGAGAAAACTTTTAGATCATAATTGAATATTTTTTAATGATTTTTGATGGATTGAAAACCCAAATCATACTTTAGGAAGTATGAAAGTATCAAAATGCCCCTTAGAGGTATTTTCATAATTTGACATTCTTAAGGTTAGAATTTTGTGAAAGGCTTCATATCATATTTTATAATATTTAATGATTTTAAGAATTTTGAAAAGCTTGATTGTACCTTGAGAGGTGTGAAATTACCAAAATGCCCCTTAAGGGTATTTTTGTAATTTGACCTTCCTAAGGTTGATTTTTCACAAAACTTTTCGAATCATGATTTTATAATATTTGATGATTTTTTGTGCATTCAAAATACAGTAGTACCTTGAGAGGTGTAAAATTACCAAAATACCCTTTAAAGGTATTTTCGTAATTTGACCTTCTTGATATCAAATTTTCATCAAAATTTTTAGATCTCAATTTTATAATATTTCATGATTTTTTATTCTTTAAAATCTTAAAAATAAGCATAAGAACATTAAATTCTAAGGAAATGGCCTACTAAAAATCTTGTGCTAAAGGCAAAATGGTGTTTTTAGTTTGTTTTAGGCAAAATATGGGCCATTGGATCTTATGAGGAATCTTGATCCAATGGCTAACGCTGGTCCTTAGTTTAAAAATAAGGAAAAAATCTTGGCCCTTGGATGGTGTTTTGATCCCATTGCTATAATTCAAGCTTGGGAAGATAGTTTCCACTTTTTTCAATATCCAAAGAGGAGGTTCTAGATGAAGAAGAACTAGAATAACAACTCGTGAACAAAACAAATAGAGAGAAAAAAAGAAACAAAAAAAAAGCTTTGATGTTTTGAATGAAGGTATCCATCTTAATATTCATCATTTACGTTTCTAGCATCTTCATCTCATTTTTCATTGCATTTTCATTGTGTTTCATCCATTTCTTGTTTTAAATTTTTTTAAAAAAGTTTTTTGTTTATTTTTCTTAAACAAAAATTGAATCAATTTTCATCCAACTAATTAATGGTTGGTTTGAAGTTGAAATCCAAGCAAAAATAACAAAATCCACCATTGATAAAACCAAGTTGAAGGTTCGGCCATGTTGTCCTTCTTGTCAGCCGAACCTCCTCTTGGCTTATTCATTTTTCATTTCCTCTTTAAGCTTGTTTGTGATGTATAAATGACTAGTTAGCTTGATTTTTGTATAAATTTTATGAGATATGTTGGTGTTTGGTTCATGCTCAAGTTTTCCATAGTTTCTTTAGTTTTTTGTTCAACTTCCTTCATGTTGAATGAATGCTTTTATGGTTCAAATATTTTGTATGATGGATGAGTAAGTAATTGATGCTTATTTGGATTGAATAAAATCAAAGAATGCTTAAGGAAACATTATGGAAGGTTCGGCCATTGTGTTTTTCCTTTTGGTTGAAACTTATACTTGGTTTGATGAACAATTGTTACTTGATTTATGGTTGATGGATGATGGTTTTAGTTATACTTTCCAAGTTTTCATGTGGTTAGATCAAACTTCTAATGGAAAAGGTTGTTTTAGTGTGTTTTTAAATGGAATATGTTATTGTTTGGTTGATACTCTTATTCATAAGGATTTCAAGTAATATTAGTTCATTTTGTGTTCGATGAAATGTTTCCAGTGATTTTCAAGTGATTTATGCTTGTTTGGATGAAGTGGGATGAAGGAACGGATGGGGAGGAGATTAGGAAGATTCTATCATGGTATCTTTGTGTTTGGCCAAACCATACTTTAAGCTTTGTTGGTCATTTGCTTTTGATTCATGCTTTGTATTATGTTTTATAATGTTTAGCAAGTTTCTCACATGGTTGAATAAAAGTTTCATTGAAAAAATATAGAAAAAATATTGAAAAAGTTATTTGGTTGTGTTTAATGATGAACGATGGTGGAACATTTAAACCAAAATTCAAAGTTTTCAATATTTGATCCATTTTAGTTTTGAATTTTCATGCATTACATGTTTATGATATTAAATTTGAAAATACATTAGTTTGTAATTATGTTTCTAGGTCATGCATTTGGCACATGCATTCATTAATGGTATTTTTGTAATTTGCATTTATTTCATATCCATTTCCATAAAACCAAAAAAAAAAAAAAAATATTAACCCTAAAACTTGAAAGCCCAAATTTCATCAAACCCTAAACCCTCAAATTCCATGAAATCCTAAATCTAAACCCTAAACCAAAATCTAAACCTACACCCTAAACCTTAAATGCAAAACCCAAACCCCAAATCGAAACCCTAAACCCTAAACAATAAACACAAAACCTAAACCTAAACCTTAAACCTTACCTTAAATCATAACACTATGTTTGGATTGATGAGAGGGGAAGGAAAGAAAAAGAAAACAAAAGAAATTGATGGAAACAAAAAAAACCCTTCCTTTGTTTGGATAAACTTTTGATTTAAAGAAAAAGAAAGAGGTGAAAACACAATAACCTTTGGTGTCCCTTGTAATCCTCATTTTTTTAATATCCTAATTTAGGGAAAAAGTTAATGAAAGGAAATTTGAAAAAATTTTATTTTTATAAAAAGACTATGATATCCATATTTTAATTATGACATTAGATTTGATTATATAACTGACACTTCTTGCAAAAATAATTTCTTTTTATGAATATTTTATATAACATCACAGTTTATAAATATTTTATGATTTTTCAAGTTTTAACAACAAAACAAGCCAAATTATTGTCAGAATAAATAAAAAGGATGAATTAAACACAAAATTAAGAGTAAATCAATTACTAGCTAATACATCTTACCATATTAAACTTGCTCAATTTTATTTAGAAAGATTTGTTTATACAAGCTAGGTAATATAAAGATATATTTGTATATTATATGTTATTTTATAAAAAAAAAGGTTATAATTGGACAAAAATATTATAATGAATTATTTCTTTTCCTTTGCACTATTTATCCAAATAATGATTGTTAGAATTCATTTCATTTCATTTCCTTTATTAATTTTAACTATCCAAACAAGGGATACATACACATTTTCCTTTAAAAAACTTTTTTTTCTTTTCTTTTCCTTTTCTTTCCTTTATTTATATGTATTTATTAGCCTTGAATTGACTTTATTTTGAAATGACAAAACATTAAGCTAAATAAGCTTGATTATGATTTTGAAAAAGATTTATTTACTACATGTTCTTAAGTTTTATTATTTTTGGTACTAAATAAATAATATGATATTCAATGTTTAAACAAACCCTTTTTTTTGTTTTCTTATTTCTCAAATCAAAACTATTTTTAAACATTATTTATTTGAGCTTAAATGAAAGTCCAATTGCTGTTTTTACAGTAAACTTATTCATTTGGACTTAATATAATATAATTTTGATAATATTGGCTTTGAGAAATCGATTAACTTAATAAAGTTGTTTTACAAGAACAAAGTTTTCAAACATTAAACTTGTTTTATTTTTCTGTATTAGTTAACAAAATGGTTGGAAAGCTCTTTGAGTTTACTTTCTAATGGATCAAACAAAATCAAAATCCAAATTTCTTAAGAAAAGATTTTGATTTTTTACTAGGCACTTTGTAGTTGTCTAAAAACTATAGAAAGGGTAGTTTTAAAAATTCACTATAATTCGTATACAATGAATTAGGTGATGAATTTTATGTAGATAGAAAGGCCTTTAAGTCTAGTTTCTAAATTTTCAAATAGTTTTTGATTTGGAATTGTATAACTAAAAATATAATCATATTAATGAGTAGAGTAAGAAATAGGATACAACCACCTAGCTTGACCAACTTGGTCCCTTGGTTTATAGGATCAATCCCCTAGCTAAACCAACCGATTCCCTCTTGTAATGGATCAATTGATTTTTCTTAAAATAACAAAATGGATTTGAAAAACACCAAAAGGGATCAATTTTTTGTAAGAAGGGATTGATCGGGTAAGGTACATGATTGATCCCCTATCAAAACCAATTGATCAGGTCTACCTAGAGATGTGCATAACGGTCAATTTTTCAAGCTTCCAATGGGCATTTCTTCTTCAAAACCATCCCCAACAGTTAGTTGTTCAATTTCTCTATATATAGGACACTCCAACACATCAAGAAGGTTGATGAATCAAGAGATCAAGATTAAACAAGCCATATATTCATTCTCTCAAAGAAATCAAGAGTTTTAGAGCTCTAAAGTCTATGTCTTTGTATTTATTGTATCCAAATCATTTTTTTTGTTCATTCATCATTTTTTTGTACGTAAACTTAGCAAACACTTAGCCTTAGAGAGGTTGTTCTATTGTTTGCAAAATTACCTTTGATATCAAAAGTGGAGAAGAATAAGATGTGAATACCCTCTTGAGAACTTTGTAGTAAGATTGAGTAAAATACTACAAAGGGTAAAGATTTCTATCTTAAGCCTTAGAGAAAAAAAAAGATAGGGTTGTATTTTCAATTCAAGATTAGTAGATTGAAGTCTTCGTATCAATAACCAATAAGAGAAGACGTAGCTAAGACGTAGCTACCTTGTG
The DNA here is from genome assembly GCF_002303985.1 of Durio zibethinus. Next base: position 22,721,525 of record NW_019168048.1, on the reverse strand, counting down.
GAGAAAAACTGAACCTCTATTAATCTTTATGTTTGATTTTTCTATCCCTATCTCTTTATTTTCATTGTTGATTATATATACTTCTAGATATACCAATTGTTATCAATTGCATCATATTTTGATATTGATTTTAATTTTTCATTCAATTATTTTGAAATCATTATTTGGAAAGAACTTGGAGAAATCCAATTCATCCCCTCTTGGATCTCTATCTCACCTAAAAAGTTAACAATTGGTATTAGAGCTTTGGTCTTTTTTTGTTGGTTTAACCACCTTGAGTAAAGATCCTATGGGTCAATTTAGGTTCCAAGATAGTGAGGAAGTCCTTAAAGCTCCTATGTTTGATAAATTTGAATTTTGTGAATAAGGAATGAGAATAAAGATGTTCATAATAGCCCATGATTTTAAAGCTTGGAATGTGATAAAGAAAGGGCTTAGAATTATTTCAAATGTTACAAATTATATAAGGCAAGTGATGAATGATGCCAAGACAAAGTGCTTACTCTATGGAGCTCTTGCTTCCTATAGCTTGAACTTGGCCTTAAAATGCTTAGCCTCAAATGAGATATGCAAAAAGTTGGATGAGCTACATGAAAGATAAATTTCAAACCAGCATGCATCATGTCTCATAGCTATTGAAAAATTAGAGGTAATCTCTATCTCTTGTGATTCAAATTCATATACATTGGATAAATTGCAAGATGCTTACAATGAGTTGTATGATGAATGCAAATCAATCATGAGGAATTACAAGAAAGTGATTTGAAAATTGAATGTTGAAAATGATTTCTTGATAAATACAAAGAACTATCTGGAAAAGGAAAATGATAAATTGAAAATTAATTTTGAAGCTTGTCAAAAGAGAAATGAAATGCTAGAAAAAGAGAATTTAGAATTGAGAAAGAAATTTGGAGTTTTGATGAATAAGAAACAAGAGCTTTTAAACAAGAGTTTAAATACTAAAATGATTAAATATAATTTTTGTCATTTCCATGGTCATACTACACATACTTGTCCTATAAAGAGAAAAGTTCCTTTTAGAATTAGGTAAGTATGGGTTCCAAAAGGAGCAAGAGACTTGGTTACTAACTCTCAAGGATCCAAAGTAATTTGTGCACCAAAAATTGAATGAAGAATGTCTCTTGTAGGTGTGCTAGAGTAAAGAGTTACAATGTGATTTTGAATAATGGAACTCTAGACACATAATGGAGGTGGGTAACCTTTAAACTTTTATGAATTTGAAATTGGTTATCTATTCTTGCCGAATGTTGAATGCTTAATGGTCATTGGTATATGCTTTATTGATATATCTTGAATATGTGAATTTTTTATGATATATATGAGCTTGATTGAGTATGCATTTATTTTTGAGTGCATGATTTTGATATAAATATTCCTCATACTTGTTGAAATTGTGTTTAATGCCTATTTGCTTGACATATATTTTTAGGAGAATATTTGTTATGGTTATGAATATATTGGATATGACAATAATATGGAGAATTCATGAATGCTCTTGAGAATAGGATTGCATGAATGTTCTTGATAATGTTGGTGAAATTGATTTTGTATATTCTTGAGATATGCTTGTTTTTAAAACTTGTGTTGAAGCATGAATTTGTTTATGAATACTTAACATTGATGATATCATGCTTTGTGAAATTATTATTAGTGCTTGTTGAGATAAATTATGTGCGTAATTATTTTTATATTTATGCACAAACTTAGGGGGAGCATACAATGCTTAATGACTTTGAAATTTTATGTTTTACTTTGAAAGTGAATTTTGCTAGAGTTAAGCATTAAAATATGAAATTTTGTTTTAGCAAGTTGTTAATTGTAAAATGAATTTGAATATCTTGATTTCAATAATTTAAACTTTCCCAAACAAAGAAAACTAGATAACTTGCAATGGTTTCAATTTCTCATTAGTGCTACATGCAAGTTTCGAAGGATTTTAGAGCTTAAAATATCAAATCTTGGTTTTGAACAATTATGGGCATAAAAACCATTTAGACTTTTTTAGAGTGTGATATAAAACTTTTCTAAATGGTTTGAAGAGTTTAAATGTGAGTTTAAACATATTTACTCATCTTAATAGCCTTTTTCAAGGAAATATATGGTTTAAGAATTGACTTTTTTTTTTCTAAGGCCAAATGACAACTTGAACAACTTTGTTTTGTCATTTGAAACTTGTTAGAAAGGTTCAAGATGGTTAAAAATGAGCTTGACTAGTTTTGAGATTTATTAAGGTACTTTTCAAGTAAAAATGAGGCTTAAAGTGCAAAAATCAAAATCTTAGACATATTAAGCTTTGAATGGATTATCCTATTGTATTTTGCATAAATATATTTGTTTGAATGATTTTGGCATGATGGAAATGATTTTTGTGATTTTTATGCATATTGATTTGTGATTGTTGAACATGCTTATATAACCATGATGTTTGAAATTGCTCCACTTGTTGGTAATGCTTGGATCTTGGGAAATATTATTTAAGCTTAATTATTTTATTCTCAATTGTTGTAACTCTTGACTTGTGATTTTTGAAATTGATGATCATCTTGTGTTTAAATCATAAATATTGATGTTTGATTGTTCATCTTTTGATTTCTTATGAAATATAGTCTTGAAATATGCTTTACTTCTTTATCCTTATTAATTCAAGATTTATTTCTTCTCTTGTGTTGATGAATTAATGAACTTTATGTGCTTAAAGGATATATATTGATTCTTTATTTATCTATATTTTTGGTCAAGATATGTGCTCATATGATGATTGGTTCAACTTGACCTTAATACTTATGATTTGAAAGTGCTTAAATTGTTTATTTCTTAATTTGTGAAATACTTTTTGTGATATGCTTGCTCTTGTGTTTAAATGTTTTATCTCTTAATTTGTGTTTTTAAATTAATGAACTACTTGTTTTTTAAAATGATATGTGTTGTTGGTTCATCTATTATTCTTGTCAAGTGTGTGCTTATATGAATATGATTAAGCTTTACTTGACATGCTTGCAATATGACTTAAGTGAGTGATTTTCTTATGGTGCTTATTTTTACCTTAAGTTATTGTCCATTTTGGCCTATGATTTGTGTTAACATATTTATTCTTTTATGATGAAATTTTCTTAAATTTGTTTGGATGATAAATATATCTTCCTTGAGTTTTCAATTTTTACATGGCCTAAAATTTGTCTTGACATATTCTTTGGTGATTTATTGAATTTACATGAATATTGAATATTTCTTCTTTGTGTTCATTATTTCTAAATGATTTAGAAAGGATTCATGTTTTGCTCATTGCTTAAGAACTTTTGCTTTAGTGCTAATATTGAGTTATTTGATATTTGATTTGATACATAGCCTTTAGCATAAGTTTATAATGTATTTTTGATGAAATATATCTCCATTGCAATTGGCAACTTGTACTTAGTAAATAAATTTTCTTTTGCCTATAATGACTTAGAATATGGAAATAGTTTCTAACAATTGGTATAATTTTTATCAATTGATTTTCTTGACGCTTCTAACAAAAATCCTTTTCCAACAAATTTTCTAAGTCTATGCTAGAAGAACTTGAAATAAGCATGAATGGGTCAATATTCTTTTTGAAGTTTCAAGTATAGCAAGCAAAGCATCTTTATCAATCAAGCCTAAGTACATCAAAGATTTGCTCAAAACTTTTGGAATGGAAAACTCAAAACCAAATGAGCACATCAACATAGCTTGATAATGATAGAGGTAATTATATTGAATCTATGTTATGTGTCTATACAAGCTTACTTTGATTGTGTGCAAAAATGAGATATTGTACTAGAACATATGAACACATTGCACAAATTAATCACCATGCCATTTGGTAGTTATTGTTTTAATATTCTTGAAAGCTTGGATTGATTAACTCACCTTCGTTGATATTCATGCCTAGTTCTTGATTGCTTTGATTAATAGTTTTTATTGCATGAATATTCGTTTGAATCTTTGGACATGGCTATGAGTTAAATAGATTGATTTCTTTGAACATGTTCATTGATTGAGATCATTAGGATAACATGTACCACATTATGTCCAAATATTTGTATCGTTATTGGTATATTGGTATATGTGATTCAAAATATTTTTCCGTATGCTTGTATGATTTTGATTGAAAAATATGTTTGAACTATATTTATGTACTTGTATATGTTTGGATTAAGAATATTGCTTTGCATTGAAATAATTTGAAATATATTTGAATAATTATACTTTTATTATTTCTTTGCTATAGCATATGTGTTCATCATGCTTGTATAATTCTTCGCTATAACATGATGAATGAATATTTGTTTTAGATAGGATACCTTTATGAAAGAATGCTATTGGTTGAACTTTTCATATGCTTGAAATATATTGTGATCCTTGAAAGTTTGTGAACAAAATGGCTAACATTTGGTAGCAATTGGTGTCAAAATTGCTAAAGAATTTTTTAACTTTCATGGACACTTGTTTATATGCCTATCCTTGATATAGCTTGTACCTTTCATGTAAAATTATGTGTGCCTTAAATTGATTAATCCTTATTTTGAAAAAAAGGAGAAATCTTAGAATACAATTTTGCTTGATTTGTTTTGTGATAACAATCGGTATGCTTTGTGATAACATATCTTTAACAATTGGTATCCTAAACAATTGGTATGAGCTTGTATGCATGTGCTTGAATTTATGCTTAATTGCTATTAATGCTTTAGGATCTAAGCACATCTTATGCTAACATGATTCATGAGTAGGTTGCATATCATTCATTATCCTTTGCTTATAAATTTCATGTAGTAAATTTAATGACTTGTACTAAAATGTTAAAATTGGATACATTAGAATACTTTTATGCTTTTGTGTTTGACTACATGTATTTGATCTTAATTGTGAACATCACTTTATTACATGCATTCAAAAATATTCTTGATATTATTGGTATCATGCATTTTGTCCCATGCCTTGAATTGATCTCTCTTTCTTTTGCCATGACAAAAAAAGGGTGAGTTTTGTCCTATTTCGTCTTGTACGCTTCTAGCAATTGATATAGGAGCTTAAACATTTCGTATAAAGAGCATAAAAAAAGAAGGAGAAATGTTTCATGAATATATTTGTTAATGTTGCCTTTTTGTGTTTATTTGCTCATTAATATGCTTATGCCTTTTTGTTATGATAAAAAGGGGGAGAAATATCATATGGACAAATTTGCTTGTGCTTGATATGCATATGTTTGATTGTGCTTATTTCATATATTTGACTAATATATGTTTGTTGAGTTGTGTTGGATTAGGATGCATTAATTAAAAGGGAGTTTTTCAAAATGTTTTTCAAAATCTTACATGTCTTAAAGAAAGTTTTTTATCAAGCAAATTTATCTTTAAGTTTTATCATATCAAAAAGGGGGAGATTGTTAGCCTTGAATTGATCCTTACTTTGAAATGACAAAACATTAAGCTAAATAAGCTTGATTAAGATTTTGAAAAAGATTTATTTAGTACATTTTCTTAAGTTTTATTATTTTTGGTACTAAATAAATAATATAATTTTCAAAGTTTAAACAAACCTTTCTTTATGTTTTCTTATTTCTCAAATCAAAATTATCTTTAAACACTATTTATTTGAGCTTAAATGAAATTCCAATTGTTGTTTTTAAAGTGAACTTATTCATGTTGGACTCAATACAATTTTGATAATATTAGCTTTGAGAAATAGATTAACTTAAGAAAGTTGTGTTATAAGAACAAAGTTTTCTAACATTGAACTTGTTTTATTTTTCTGTATTAATTCACAAAGCTTTAATATTTGAGTTTTATATGGTTGGAAAGCTCTTTGAATCTACTTTCTATTTAATTAAACAAAATGAAAATCCAAATTTTTTAAGAAAAGATTTTGACTTTTTACTAGACATTTTATAGTTATCTAAAAACTGAACAAGGGATAGTTTTGAAAATTCACTATAATTCATTACAATGAATTAGGTGATGAATTTTATTTGGATAGAAAGCCTTGTAAGTATAAATCTTCAAATGGTTTTTGATTTGGAATTGTATAACTCAAGATATGATCAAATTAGTGAATAGAGTGCAAAATAGGATACAACCACCCAGCTTGACTGGATTGATCCCTTGGCTTACAAGATCAATCCCCTAGCTAAACCAATTGAGCCCATCTTGTAATGGATTCATTAATTTTTCTTATAGAAACAAAATGGATTTGAAAAACACCAAAAGGATCGATCTCTTACATGAAAAGATGGATTGGGTAAGGCACAAGATAGATCCCCTATCAAAACCAGTCGATTAGGTCTGCCTAGAGATGTGCATAATAGCTAGTTTTTCAAGCTCCCAATAGGAATTTCTTCTTCCAAACCATCCCCAACAGCTAGTTGTTTAATTTCTCTACATATAAGATGCTCCAACACACCAAGAAGGTTGATAAATCAAGAGAGCAATTTCAAACAAGCCATATATTCATTCCCTCATAGAAATTAACAGTTTCAAAGCTTTAAAGTCTATATCTTTGTATTTATTGTATCAAATTCATTATTTTTGTTCATTTATCATTTTCTTGTACTTAAACTTAGAAAACACTTAGCCTTAGAGAGGTTATTCTATCGTTTACAAAATTACCTTTGATATATAAGGGTGGAAGAGAACAAAAGGTAAGGTATCATCTTGAGAGCATTGTAGTGAGATTAGATAAAATACTACAAAATGTAGAGGTTTTTATCTTAAGCCTTAGAGAGAAAAAGATAGGGTTGTATTTTCAATTCAAGATTAGTGGATTGAAGTCTTGGTGTGGATAACTAAAAAGATATGACGTAGGGGCCTTATGGAGAATGACTAAACTTTTATAAATCTTTGTGTTTGATTTCTCTATCCCTATCACTTTATTTTCATTGTTGATTATATATACTTCTAGATATATCAATTGTTGTCATTTACATCATATTTTGATATTGATTTTAATTTTTCATTCAATTATTTTGAAATCATTGTTTGGGAAGAACTTAGAGAAATCTAATTCACCCCCTTTTGGATGACCATGTCATTTAAAAAGCTTACAGTATCCAAACATAGCATAAACCTAAACCCTAAATCCTAAACCCTAAACCTAAAAAGCTAATGCTAAACCTAAACCTTAACTCTAAACCTCGACCCTAAACCCTAACCTAGACCTTAAACCAACCCTAAAACCAATCATGTTTTTGTATTTCATTTTATCTTGTCTTCACATGCATTTTCATATTATCATGCATTTATGCTTTGTCATCTATATTATATTGTCATGCATTCATCATATCTTATTATCTTCATGCATCTTATGCATTTGTTTTGTAAAACCTAGTTAAAAAAAAAAAAAAACATGTTTTGAAATAAGACAATATCTCTAGTAAATATAGTCATCGAGATCTTGTTTAACTATAGGAAGACTCTCGATGATTACTATTTATGAGAGGTGTTTGTGGGACAATTTGTAAACCTTTAAATTAGGAATATTCTTGAAGCTTTACCTAGTAACATGAGAGTAAAAGAAGTGTTGTGATATTTAAGTGTTTTCACTTTGATCCAGAATTATTAAAAAAATTGAGTTTTATTTTAAATTTTATTTGTTTTTGTTTTAAAAAAAAAAAGAAAAAAAGAAAAGAAGAATGGGAATTAATTTTAGACATTAAGCAAAATAGAACCATTTTAATCAAAATTATGAGATTACATGCAATCAATTGGTACAATATTCAATGGGCACTACGGGGTTGCTAATCCTTTCCTACACATAACTTACTCCCAGATTTATTGTTGATTTAGCATATCATAAATTTGTTCTTTTTTTAAAACTTTTAAACATGTTTTAAAATGTTTTATTAAAAAGAAAAAATTTTTAGGTGGTCAATCACATCCTAAAAAAGATTGGTGGAAACTCCTTGTTTTAATTTTTATTGAAAATAGTTTTAATCCCCGTACTTTTGAAAAATTTCTCATTCATCTAGCTTTCGAGTCAGCCCACCTCCATGTCCCGAGATGTCGCAACAACAATTTTTTCGCATTCTTAAGCACTTAGTCTTGATCATTAGGATGCATGTATGTTTAGTTGAAGTTTATGTAGATGTGAAGTTGCTTTGATTTTTGAGGGTATGTACATATTTTAGAATTTGTTTGAGCATCTCTTGAGGTGAAGTCATAGGCCACACTTAACTATGGAGATGATTTAGGCCATTTTTGGATCGCTTGAACCTTTCAATCTAACCTTTTTATGTTTATCCCTAGTCACCCCTTTTGAGCCTAATATGTGTATATTCCCTTTATTTATTTTCACCTTTATAAATTAGCCACCTTTTGATTTATTATCTTTATCTTTCTACCTTACCCTATGTGCATATGGATCAATCAAAGAATTATGAGAGCTATGTTTAATTAAGAAGAAAGGGTGGAGTTGAGGTAAAAAGATTGTGTAAATTTTGTTTCAAGCAAAAGCTGAAAATAGCTTTAGAAGAGAGAAAAAAAATGCAAAAAATAAAAAAAGAATAAAGAGAATGGTAAAAACATGGAAAATAGCAAGTATCCTTATAAATTAAGTTGAGTTGCTATTTCAAGAAAAAAAGAAAAAAAATAAAAAAGATTTTAAGTTTAGGGGTGTTATATTCTTTTGAAAGCTTTCTCATTAAAAATGTAGCTCCTACGTAATGCAATGCATGCTTGGTGTTTATGAGCCTAAATTTTCCTTTATCATACCTTAACCCTAGCCTGACTTTACAAGTTTAATAAAAAGCTTATTGATCTTTGGTTAAGTTATGGCTACATTAGTGGAGAGAGTGTGTGAAAAGCAAACTTATGAAATTTGTGCATGCTTTGAGGTGATTTGTTGATCTCATGTTTGCTTAGCTTAAATTGAATATTTTGCATAGATTTGAGATAGATTATATGCATGCCCGTGAAAATTTATGATTGGAATGCAAGTTTATTCTTGAATGAGTTTTATGTTGGATATATGCTTATGCTTTTCTTTTAAGATATAGTCATTGTGCAATTTTTGAAGATTCATAAGAATTTGATTATGGGAATTATGTATTCTGATATCTACCATGCTACTTTCTTATTTAGCTTAGTTTTATTTTGCTTGAGGATAAGCAAAAGTTCAAGTTTAGGGGTTTGATAACTTTATAAAATAAAGCTATTTAAGTTGTTTTTAGTCCTTAATTGGTTGGCTTTTGCTTAGTTCTTATCTAAATATTGTTCTTTTTACTCCTAAATGGTTTGATTTTTTTGTTTTGTAGGTTTTCTTGAGCAAAAGAATGAATCTTTGTAAATCTTGATGATTTAATATGCATAATATGGAATCTTGTAGTGTTCTTGTTATGTTCTTGGAAGTTTTTGATTTTCTTTGAAATCTTGAAGTTAAAGAATGGGAAAGATGTCCACGATTAATTTTGTGGACTTTAAAGGAGTTGAGTTTATGCAATCTTGACAAAAAATGAAAAAATTTATACATGATTCAAGTTGGTAATTTCGTTAATGAGTGAGGGCAGAATTATAATTTCAAGTGAATACAGGTCTAAGATTGCTTATGTAGGTGCACATGCATGCGATTACTAATGGATGACATGGCATGGAGTCTTTTCTTATTGGTTAAAAAAGATGACATGGAGGATGATGTGGTATGATGAGGTGGCAATTTTATTTACTTTTCCTACTTGGATTTGGATTTCCTATTCACATTAGGATTTGTTATTCCTAATTCTATTTGGAGTAGGATTTGCATGAAGTTATAAAAGGAGCATAGGATGGGCGGCATTAAGGAAGAATTCTACGTGAAATAAACCTCTAGTTTTGTCCAAGATTCAATACTAAGTGGTGTACTACAAGATGAGTTCAAGATTCTAGCAATTTGAAGCAATTTTTAAAAGTTTATACACCTTGGTTGAATGTCACTTCTTTGGTAAGCAAGATTTAGTTTTAAGCTTTCTTTTATGTATTTTTTAAGTTGCTATATGTTAAGAATAGAGATGGATATGATCTAGAATACAAGAATGGTCTATAAGCTTTCTTTTTTAAGAGTTCTAGTTGAATTCAACCACAAGAGGCATTTTTAGATTCCAGAAACCAAGTTTAACCGAAACACATGTGTTGCACTTGGAGATTTATCTTGGCCAGAAAAGGTTGTACAAAGGTTGAGGTGACAGACCAACTTATTAGCTTTCTTGTTTTCTTTAAAGTTTTCTTGCTTTCAACTTTTAATTTAAGCTTTTTTTCAATTTTAATTTTATGTTTTGATTACTTTGGTTTATGCACATTCTTTTTAAGTTTAATTCAATTAAATTTTGGTTTCAAAGTTGTCTTTCTATTTGGTTCCCATTAGTTTTCATGTACTTTGGTTTAAAGATTGATATTTACATTCGGTTTTCTTGATTTTTGATTATACAAGTTGCGATTTTGATTAGATCTTGTTTAATCTATTCGGCTAGCTACTGTTTTGATGATCAATCATTCAATTGAAATTTTAAATCATTTTTAAAGCTTTCTATTGTTGTTTTTAAGAATGGATTTAATTTGGTTAATGCTTATCTTGTTTAGTTTGCATGTTTAGCGTTTTAATCTAGTTTAATTACATGAGTTTTTGCATATTCAATTTAGTTTACTTGTTTATTGTTTAAAACAGTTTATGTTATTGCTTTTTCAATTGCTTTTAATTGAGTTATTGCATATTTAGGTTTATTTCAAATCGGTTTAGGGTTTATTAATTAAGGTTTGTGTGTTTGCATGGTTTTAGGGTTTATAAGTTTTGGTTCTTGCATGTTAGGTTGATTTAAATTCTTTTTTTATTTAAATTGATTCAAGTGCATGTTAATTGGTTAATTTAAGTTCATTACATGTTTTAAAAGCTATTTAGGGTTTGAATTTAGTGGATTTGCATGTTTTGCATGTTTATTTGCATAGCTTTTTTTTTTTCGATTATTGCATATTGGATCTATTTAGTTTCGGTTCTTATTCTTTTGATTAATATTGCATGTTAATTGGTTTATTCTTGCTTTGTTTCATTTGGTTTATGTTATTTAGGTTTATTTGACTTGGGTTTTAATTATATTGCATATTATAGTTTTAGTTTTAGCTATTTTTAGTTATTTGATTATTGCTTAGGTTAATTTGATATTGATTTATATAACTTTGCATGTTTTAGGTTTAATTTGATTAGTTTATAGTCTTTCTTGATTTGATTTATCTAAGTACAGGTTTGAATGAAACAATTTTGGTTCTTGTGATCTCATATACACAATATTTGAGGGAACAATACTTTATTCATTCTATATTACTTGTATGATTCTATGCATTTGTAGATTATCAATCATTTCGTCAAATACCTAGTCTCTAAGTTGTCCTGCAACTTCTTTGCCATAGCCTCATTTTGGTATGTATCAACTAGGTTGTTAGACAGACGATTAGGAATATAGCCTTTACACATATAGTCTGCCTAATCCCATTTTTGCATCTCTTTTTTTTGTAGGAACAAATTCTATATCATTTTTTTCTGGCTTGGGAATAGTAGAAGATATACAACCTTCAAGGTTGTAAATAGAAAATACATTTTCTTCTTTGAAAATTACCACCATTGAATAGATCCAATTTGACAAAATTTGAAGCCAATTCTTTGAGCATTGCTTTAGTATCCATCGTTGAACCAAATAAAACCTTAAGATTGTTAGAATCAAAATTTGGTAATATGGAATTACTATTTCTGGTAAATTTGAAAATTTGATGAAAGGCTTCAAAACGTGCAGCGGTGCCATTTTTATCAAGGTTTATTTTCCTCCACCCATTTATGTACTAGTAGGTGCGCAAAAGGATTGTTAACGATAAACCTTGAGAATAAAATGAAACCTAGTGACTAATTACGTTTTGTATTGACAAAATCAGTCCACTAAGGATTCATAGGAGTATTACAAGATAACCAAACTTCAAGAAAGAATTTTTGCTAAAATATTTTATAAAAGAAATATGAAAATTATTTAAAGAATGAGGGAGAGTTTTGCGACTTGTTTATGTATTTTTTCATAAAACCTGAGGAGTTTATATAATTACTTAAGTGCATTTTCATTTTGTATATATAACTGTCTATTTTGAATAGACAAAAACTGTCTATTTTTAATAATTAAAATTGTCTATTTAAATAGATTTATTTGTTTGTTTTGTACAAGCTTAAGTATATATTGTTAGCTATTTGTTTTGAGTAGACTTAATTAATCCGATACTTAACTAACTTTTGTTTAATTAAAAATTAGATTTTAAATAAAATAATGTTTTATTTACCACACTACACGTGCTAGTGTCTAAGTACCAAGTGCCATTAATTAAATATTAATATATATTAATTATTTAATTAATGTAAGACCAACCAAGCTTGAAAATTGGAGCCCATGGTCCATCTTTGCACTTTAGCCACTTAAGTCCAACTACATTGGGCTTTTACTCCTTTTATGTAAATGATTGTTTTATCTTTTCCTTTTCCAATGTGGGATTAGTTTTCATACTTTACTTTGAAAATTTCTAAGATAAAGTAGAATAGCTACATGTCTAAAAGACACCTAAGACATATATGGAATCCATTATTAATATAAACATGCAAAAGATGGAACAGGCGACCATAAAGGATATTTATTACCAGTAATATTGGCAAGAACAAGATCCCTTACTTAAATGATGGAATCAATTCTAATTTTTGACAATGATTTCTCTATCAAATTTATTTGAGACATGTTTCATAAAACAATGGAATTATAAAAAATTTGAAGATTCTTTATGACTTTTATGGTTGTTCTATCCTTAATGTTAAGTGCAAAAGCAACAACCAACTTTTCCTTATGACAACTAAGACTTTCCTCATTTTCCTCCTTCTCCTCAATGTTATGTAATACATTGGATGTATAGGGTGTATAACTTTCAAATTAATGATCATCAATTATTGAAACCAAGAATTCTTTAATTTTCTTGGATTTAGATGTGAATTGTCTCCCTAAACAATTTCATACACCATATCCTTTGCACTAAACAAACTATAGCTAGGATTCTTCCTAATTTTCTTCTTCCTTATCAAATTTCTCACAATTGCTTTCTCAACCCATCTACCAACTCCATCAAATGCATTTGATAAAAGCACATAATCACCATCATGATTAGGGTCTAGCTAAAAAATCCTCTCATTCATTTTCTTAGCCAATATAAGCTCATTATGTTTCACACAAGCTTTCAACAAATGCCTTAAAATAACAACATTTGGCCTAGTAGGCTTTCTATCCATAAATTCAAAAGCTTTGTAAAACAACCCTGCACGACCAAGAAAATCAAACATACAACCATACAATCATAGGTTTTACACCATAATCCATCTTAATACTCTTAAACCCCTTATCTATAGTCCATAAGTCCCCTATGACTACAATCTAGTAAAATAACATTAAAAGTAACATGATCAAGCTTGAAGCTAATTTTTTCAATCTCATATAACACATCTAATGCTTTTTATTGCCCTTGTGAACAACCAGCCCATTAATCAACACTGTCCAAGTCAATACATTTTTCACACGCATTCTTTTAAAAATTTTTACAGAATCATTAATAGAGCCACATCTTGAATCATATCAATCAATGCAGTACCCAGTGAAATGATGTGTTTCAATGCATTTCTTGAAATAAACAAATCAACCCATTTACCAAACTCTAAAGTCCGTAACTTCAAAACAAAAAATATTACACTAAGAATGGTAACTTTCATCTAGTTTAAAATTTTCCACCAATTGCATTTCTTGAAACAAACCAAAAGCTTTGTACCCAAAATTAATACTGTAAAAAAAAAAAAAGATCATACTAGGCTAAGAAACCAAAATTTTCTCAGGCATTTTATCAAACAATTGAGTGCCTTTGCCATTAACCCAAACTAGCCATAAAATTTGATCAATGCATTGTTTATATAAACGTCAGAATGCGAACCAAGTTTGATTATGAATGCATGAGCTTCGTAGCCTGTGTGGAGACCGATGCAAGCTTTAAGTATGAAAGGGAAAGTGAAGTGTATTAAAACCAATCATAAATAGCACTAATACATTTAGCATAATATCCACTAATAACTTATAAAATAGAATTATTTAGACTTGTTTTTAGTGCTTAAATGAGTTAATTTTGGTTTGCCTTGGGTAAAATAAGATTTTTTTTATTCCTAATGTGCTTAATTTGCTGTTTTCTAGAAAATCTTGAAAAATCTTGAATCTTAATGAATCTTGAAGAATCTTGGTGATTGTTGCTTTTTGTATAGTCTTAAAGTGGATAGATTAGGTAGTAAAATGGAAATATTCCGGTATCATTTCCTAAGAGATTATAGATTGTAAATGTTGGGTAGTTCTTCAAGTATTAATGGTGAGATCTTAAAATTTTATATGTAAACAGATGAAAACTTGGGTTTGGTTGTAGATCTAAATAAACAGAAGATTGGAAAGCAATCTAGGCTATAAATTTTACTTAACTGACTATCACTTAGAAGTAAAAGAATATAGCTAAAAACAAAAGAAAACAACTAGGAAAATAAGAACAAATGATAAAGGTCGAATGGTATAAAATTGCATAAAAGAGTAAGAAAACTAAATTGCATGAAATCTTGTTAAGAAAAGCAATGGCTGAAACTAATCTTGCATAAAAAATAATTTGAAAAGCAAAAGATTAGAAAAGAATATGATTGTCGAAAATAAGAAAGTAAAAACAGGGTTTGAAATTAAAAGTAATGAAATGAGATATTTGAAAAACACTTCTTGAATTAAAAGAAAAGAATTTGAACAAAACTTTTGTTGTTGAAAAATCTGTCACCTAAGCCAATAACTAATCTAAGCTAAACACTAAATAAAAGAACTAAGAGAAGAGAGAAAGGAGGAGAAGATTAAGATGAGGGATGATGAAATGAGGTGAATGGGCTCCTTATTTATAGTGAGGGATTCAACCATAAGAGGGTAGGATTACAAAAATTATATTTAAATTTAAATTCTCTAAAGCATCATGGTCGAATTAGACTCTTCATGGAGGAAAGGTCTTGGCTGAATGGTTTTTTGGGATTTAATCTTGGCCTTTTGATATTTGCAGCTTCCATCTTAATCCATTTTTCTAGAGAGGTTTGGCTAGCTCTTGGATTACAAGACAATGCATTTGAATTTCATCCAAACTCTTTCAATTCAAATGGCAAGAGTCCTCCTTTTATCGTGATTCTTTAAAGAGCAAGCAAAAGAGTCTTGTCCATCACAAACATCCTTAGTTGAATGTATCTAGTCTCCATGTTGGGTTAAAGTTGCATGAAATCCTCTTGGATCGTGTCTTAACTGAATAGGAGATAAGAGATAGGAATCCTTATTTATTTAAATTTCTTCATGGCAAAGCAAAAAGAGTCATTATTGGATAAAATCTTATTTGGCCAGATAAATAAAGCCCATGTGAACTTGAAAATGCTAGGAACCTTTTTTGAATTTTTGCTTTGGCCAAATGCCATAAGAGATTTTGAAGTGTCCATGTGCATTTAAAACTTTTTCTTGGCCACATGGTTGTATGAAATTGGGCCCCCTTAGGGCAATAGGTTTCAGCTATAGGCTTCCAAAATATGGCCATATGTGTTTTTACATGTATACATACCTGGTTTGCATGAAAACTAAGTCTAATAGCTTGAAACCCTGAAATCATGAAAACAACATGAAAGGTAACCAAAATAACAAAAATTTAAAATTTAGCACCAATTTTAGTAAATAAAAACATTATATGTTAAGGTGCTATCATACCTCCACACTTAAATCTTTGCTTGTCCTCAAGCAAAATCCTTAAATCAACAAAACTATAAATCATTATACATACTTTCAAAGTGAAGAATTACCAAAAATTCCTATCATGCAATATAGCATAATACAAAGTTGAATATAAACATAGAGTTATAATAAATTCCTTCAAAAACAAGCTACCAATATCTTATGGTCTTTACACATATATTCTTTACACCTATACATCTACTCAATCTTTAATTCATGCATATAACTCAAATAAAAAGAATGCAAAACATTTCATCACATTTTAATTCAAAGATAGAATAGACTTCATATGTTCACTTTCCTCTTTCCTCTCCACTAATGTTAGACTTATATACTTGAGTCAAGATTAAAAGGTCTTTTTGACTTGTAATGTAAAGCTTGGGTCAAGGTAGGAAAAAGAAAATTTTAGGCTCAAAACCTTAAGCTTACTTTCTTTGAATTTTTTTAGACTTTGAACAATTGAAAGCTCTTTCTGAGACTTTTTACTTTTAAGGCATCACTTTATTCTTTATTCATAATATCTCTTTTTTTTTTGGAAAATTAGCCATTTTTTGCTTTATTAGGATTTGCCTTTGCTTTTGTAATTTTTTTTCTTTTTTTCCTTGTGCCTCCCTTATTCTCAAATATAAAAATATGTCTATAATACACAAGTAAGCATAATTGGGTTAGGTAAAACAAAAGATAGGGTAATAATGAAAGAAAAACGGGATAATAATGAAAAAAAAGGCTTATTAGCTTATTATGTGGCTAAATAAACAAAAAAAAAGGAATAATATAATAGGCCTAAAATAAAGGTACAAGGATGCATCAAAATAAAACAATTGGTAAAAGGCTCCAATGATCCAAAAAACTACCTAGATCATCTTTTAAGTCAAATACAGCCTAGGATTTCACCTCAAAGGTTGAGTAGGTGAATTCTAGAATGCTTATTCATATCTTCAAATGTCATGCAAATCCACATCCCAGAAACTTTTCGTAAGAATCAAAGCATTTCCTTAAAAGAGAATAAAAACATATGTATAAAAATCATATCCAATGAGAAACATGCTTAAGAATTCATTTCAAGTTCCACCATATTCATAATCAAACTTCATATCATACTTAAGTCAATCTTAGAAAGCCATGCAAAATCAACTAAGTGTGCATATCAATGAGATCTAGTATTATTGGTTTAAAAGCAAAGATGGAACCATAATTATCAAAAATCATTTAAGTTTATAAAGCATTCTTTTCTCCCTCACACTTAAATTGAATAATGTATCAAAATAAAAATCAAAGGAAAAAGAAATACTCCCTAAATTTACTTCAAGGTTGAATCTTCATGAGATATTGATGCACCAAAATATATAGAGAATTTACATGTTAAAATGGTGCTAAAATTTAAATTTTTGGATGATTTTTTTTGCTTTTCATGCTATGTTCATAGCTTTAGGTTTTTCAAGCTCAAGACTCTTTTTCATGCAAGCCATGTATGTAATCATTCAAAACTCACATTTGGCCCAACCATGGAAGCTCTATGCCACCCACCATTGGTCTAAGTTTAAGCATGCACAAGCCTAATTGAATCCTATTCCATTCAGCAAAGGTGAATTTGTGAGATAACATCATGATTCTTTAATAAGCCATGAAAAGAATGACTTGCATAAGGACACTATCACATTCGACTATGTAAGAAGAAAGGAAAATTTCCAAGCATTTGGAATCTCCAAGCTCAATCCATTTGGCCAAAAGAAGTTTGAAGCCAATCATGAGCCTTTTACTTTGTCTTGAAGAGTTTTGACAAGATAAGGACTTTATCACTTTGAAGATCAAAAGTTTGAATAAAATGCAACTTATCTCTTTATGAAATCTCATCTTAGCCGAACCTAGGGATTGATCAAGATTGCATCATATAAAGATTAAGGGCCAACATTATCACATTCTGCCAAAGCATTTCAAGAATGAAGAGTTTGATTTTTTTTATGCAACCTTAAGGATTAAGATACAACTTTATCTCCTAGTTTTTGAATTAAACTCAATCACTTGCAAAACCCACCCCTTTCGTTGAACCTATGCCTATAAATAGGCATGGCCATTCACTTGTTTCATCATCCCTCTTCTCACTTCTCTTTTTTCTTTTAGTTTCTAAGTTTCTTTAGTTCTTTACTTCTTTTAGTTAAGGTATCGGCTTAGGTAATAGATTTTCCAATTACCAAGTTTTTTTTCTTTATATCTTTTTTCAGTCAAGAAGTATTTTCATTTAAAGATCTATTTTCTTATTTTCTCATTCATAAAATCTTGTTTCTTGTTTTCTTTAATTTTAGCCAAAGCATTCTTTTCCAAGATTGATCCAAGTTTTCTTTATTTTCTTTGCAAGATTCGATTACATGGTCTTTCTTTTTCTTTAATTTCTTTCATCCAACCTTTATTTTTTTCAAAAGCAATTCGGTATTCTTGTTTACAATCTTTTAATTCTTTACTTTGTAATTTTTAAGTTTCGATTTTAGGATTAGTTGTTGGCTTTAAACTTGGCTTTCTAAGTGACAATCAATGAAGTTTAAGAACCCTACTGTACATCACCTTTAATCTTTACTTGATCCCTGTGTATTTAAACCATATATCCCAAAAACCTTGAATATTCATTTGTTTAGATATAGGATTTCAACCTTTCACCTTTGGTATTTGTGAACTACCCAACATTACATTCTATAATTCTTAAGGAGATTAGACTTGGAATACTCTACTTTCATACTGATCTGTGTGCTTGCAGGCTCTATACAAAACTAGCAATCAAGTTTTTGGCATCGATGCCGAGGATTATAATAGTGTTTGTAATATCAATAAAGAATTCCTAAGCTCTTATAATCTAAACTCTTTTTTTATTTATTTTCTTTTTCTTTTTACTTTTCTTTGATCTTTTTCTTGTTTGCATGTGCAGATCCAAAAGTGTTGACTTAGCTCTAATTGATCAAGAGATATAAAGAACTTTTAGAAGAAAAAGAAAAGAGTAATCAACACCACCAGCACCTGCTCCAATGACGAATGCAAATAATGAAGGGCAAAAAACTTTGAGGGACTAAGCAGTTCCCAATGTAAATGGTTTTCAGCCATCTATTCAAAGGCTAACTATTCAAGCCAATAACTTTGAGATAAAGCCTTCAATTATACAAATGATCCAAACTTTTGTGCAGTTTAAGGACTACCAAGTGATGATCCAAATTTACATCTTTCTAATTTTATTGAACTTTGTGATACTTTTTATTACAATGGTGTTTCTAAGAAAGCAATTAGACTAAGATTATTCTTTTTTCTCTTAGGGACAAAGTGAAAAGTTGGCTATCTTCTTTACCACTAGGCTCAATTACAACATGGGATGATCTAGTTTAGAAATTTTTGGCAAAATTTTTCCACCAACAAAGATTGCAAAACTAAGGAATGAGATTACCACTTTTATGCAAGTTGATGGTGAAACTTTGTATGATGGATGGGAGAGTTTTAAAGAATTGCTTAAAAAATGCCCATATCATGGTTTACTAAATTTAGATTTTTTTACAATGGTTTTACACCACTCATGAGGACCACCTTAGATTTGACTACTGAAGGGGCTATAATGAACAAGCCTCCTGAGAAGGCTAATGAGCTAATAGAAGAGATAGTTGCCAATAATTACCATGGGGCATGGAAAGAAAAGTCAATAAAAAATTTGCTAGTTTATTTGAAGTTTACTTCCATTAACTCCCAATTGGTGTCTTTAAAAAAAAGATTGATGCCCTAGGAAATCAAACACAAGCCAGCCCTATTAATACCATATAAAGTCTCTTTATATCCTGTAGCATATGTGAAAGACCCTATTTTTAAAAAAGATGCCAATTTATCATAGAACTTGTCCATTACACCCAATAAATGAAATTAAGTAACAATACTTATAGCAATACCTACAATCTTGACTATCGAAACCACTTTAACTTTTCTTAGAACCAATCCACTAACAGCCAAACCAAATGTTATCACCCCAATCCACCAAGCCACCAAAAACTAAACCAACAACTACTGCCTTAATCCACCAAACTATAACCCACCCTAAGAAAAGAAACTTACCTTTAAAGACATGTTGATCTAGTTGATGTAAGCTAACAATGCCAATATTCAAAGCTATGTTGCATCCATAAAAACCTAGAAAATTAAATAGGTCAACTTGCCCAAGCCATGGCAAATCACCCAGTAGGTACCTTGATTAGTAACACTTAAACTAGCCTTAAAAGATAAAAAAAATAAGGGATTTAAGGCAGCATATTCTTTGGGGATGTTATGATGGACGATTATAATGAAAAAGATGATAAATCCATTATAGTCAACCTATCCAGCTTTATAAGATAACCAAAAGTGGATTTTATTAGAAAAAAGGGTATTCTGAAATATGAAGAGCTTTTAAGACTTGTTAGAGAAATCTTGGAAGGTTTTGACCCCATGGCATTAAAAACCCTTGAAGTTTTTGAAACTTATGAAAAAAACCTTAAGAAAGAAAAAAATGAGATGAACTATAAGGAAGATCTAGAAGAATACATTAAAGGGTCTCTTAAAGAAGAACAAATGCTGTTGCAAGTAAGGAGAGCATTAGTAGAAAGTATTTTACCTGAAGAAATAGCCCAAGATATGCTTGCCCAAAATAACCAAAGAAAAGGGGTAATGCTAGAAGAAGGTCCCTAAGTAGAAGATCTTAAAGAAAAAAAAAGGAAAAAAAATAAGATATTCAAGAGAAAGTTTAACAAAGGCCAAAGATGACTGCCAGAATGTATAGGTTGTGTTTTAATGTTAACCCACTTGCACCAAGGCCTATTCTCAATGAGTTGCTCAATGAACTAAAAGAAGCCACATTCTTAAATGGTTGCAACCCAAAGCTTCAGCAACTCCTATTTGAAAAGTTAAAAGATCTAGAGAGTTTTACTATACCTGCATGATTGAAAAATTGAAATTCTTTTATGCTTTTGGTGATATTAGTTCAAGTATAAATTTATTGCCTATGAATGTTTTCATGCAGCTAGGTTATCGAGAGCTTAAACCTCTTACATTTAACATTAATTTCACTAATCAATCTTCTAAGTTACCACAATGGATGCTAAAAAATGTCTTGGTGAATATTGGAAAAATGCTTTTTCTATGGATTTTTCTATTTTAGATATGAAAGATGACAAGTTCCATTGTCATCTTCCATTGTCATCTTCCATTACTCTACTTTAATGGTTATGCTTTATGATTCTTTTACTTTTACGACATGCATGTTTTAATGTTTTTGTATGAGTTTTTTTTTTTTTGTTTTAAAGGATGAAGAGAAGCAAGGAGGATGCATCATGGATATTCGACCTTGAAAAATTTTTGGGAGTATTTCTTTTTCCTTTGAGTTATTGATATATGTTTTCATTTAAGTGTAGGGGAAAAAGAAAACCTTTTTATTTTAACTCATTTTTGCTTTTCAAACCAAATTGGCTTGCTAAACTTCATTATGATGTTCACTTAGTAGGAAATTATATATACTCTCTTGAATGACTAAAGTATGATATAAAGTTTAATTATAGATATACCAGAACTTGAAAAGAATTGTTAAGCATGTCTTTACTTTAGATATGATTATTATGCATACATCTCTATTCTCTTTATATGAAATGCTATAATTTTTGTGAAGGTTTGTGAAATATGAACTTGCATGAAATTTAAGATTTGAATAAGTGCTTTAGAATTTACTTGCTCAACCCTTGAGTCGAAATCCTTTTCTTTGTTTATTTAGCCACATTGTAAGCCCAATAAGCATTTTCTTTGATTATTTTCATTTCTTTTGTTGTCCTAACCCACTATACTTACTTGTGTATCATGGACATATTCTTGTATTTAAGAGGAAGAGAGGTGCAAGGAAAGAAAAAGAAAATCAACAAAAGCAAAGGCAAAGCTTAATAAAGCTAAAAAATGGCTATCATTAAGAAAAGGCCAAAAATACAAAGCAATAATGAATGCCTCACAAATCAAGTTTGTAAAAACAGCTCTTAATTTTTCAAAGTCCAAGAAGTTGAAGAAAAAAAAAATGACTTATATAAAGACACTATCACATTTAGCTATGTAAGAGGGAAGAAAATTTGCAAGCATTTAGACACTCCAAGCTCAATCCATTCAACCAAGAGGAGTTTGAAGCTAATCATGAGTCTTTTGCTTTGTTTTGAAGAGTTTTGACAAGATAATGACTTTATCACTTTGAAGATCAAGAGTTTGAATATAATGTAGCTTATCTCCTTTTGAAATCTCATCTTAGCCAAACCGAGGGATTATTCAAGATTGCATCATATGAAGATCAAAGGCCAAGATCATCACATTCGGCCAAAGCATTTCAAGAATGAAGAGTTTGATTTTTGATGCAACCTTGAGGATTAAGATAGAGCTTTATCTCTTAGTTTTTGAATTAAACTCAATCACTTGTAAAGCCCACCCATTTAGCTGAACCCATTCTTATAAATAGGCAAGGCCATTCACTTGTTTCATCATCTTTTTTCTTACTTCTCTTCTTTCTTTTAGTTTTTAAGTTTCTTTAGTTCTTTAATTCTTTTGTTTAAGCTATTGGCTTAGGTGATAGATTTACCAATTACTAAGTTTTTGTTCGTTAAATCTTTTTTCAATCAAGAAGTATTTTCATTCAGAGATCTCTTTTCTTGTTTTCTTGTTCATAAAATCTTGTTTCTTCTTTTCTTTAATTTTGGCTAAAGCATTCTTTTCCAAGATTGATCCAAGTTTTCTTTATTTTCTTTTACAAGATTTAGCTACATGTTGTTTCTTTTTGTTTAATTTCTTTCATGCAACCTTTATTTTCTTAAAAAACAATCTGACATTCTTATTTATAATCTTTTAATTCTTTACTTTGCAATCTTTTAAGTTTTGGTTTTAGGATTAGTTGTTGGCATTAATCTTGGCTTCCCAAGTGACATTTGGTGAAGTTTAGGAACCCTACCATACATCACCTTTAATCTTAACTTGACACCTATCAATTTAAACCATGTAATCCTAAAACCCTAAACATTCATTTGTTTAGATATAGGATCTTAGCCTTTTACCTTGTACTTTTAAACTACCTAACATTACATTTTATAATCTCTAAACAGATGATACTTGGAATATACCACTTTATTACTTGATCTATGGGTTTCCAGGCTTTATACAAAAAGCAACAATCAGATATCCTTATTGCTTCACTTTATTTCTACAAAAACAACTTAAACACACAACATTAAAACATACTTGTCCTAATAAAAATAAAGAAAACATAAACTTGGAAAATAAACTTTAGGTTGCCACCCTAATAACACTAGTTTTAGATAAGCTTGACCATCTTAAATCTAACAAAATCATCTTATCCCTTTAGGAGGGAGTTTACCTTGTTTTCTCATTCTCTGAGGAATGACATAAATAGAATTGGTTTTAGGAGGTTTATTAACTTTCCTAATAGAAATAACATAAACAGAGCTTGATTTCCTCATGGGTTTGACATTGCTAGAGCTATGGGTTGCCAAATGGGTTTGTATCAGAGGGTCAAGAGGTTTATCTACTAAGTTAGAATCCTTAAGGTTTTTCTTGACCTTGACTACATTAACATCATCTTCATCTCTGAGAACATCACACCCTATAGTCATAAACTGTAGCTTTTTATTTTTAAATCTAAAGGTAAAGATAGTGTTGTAAACATTTATTAAAGCTTTGGTAGTCAATAGGAAATGTCTTCCTAATGGTAATGGAGCTTTATCATCTTTCATGTCTAAAATAGTGAAATCCATAAAGAATGCATACTTACTAACTTTCAGAAGTGTATTTTCCAACATCCTTTATGGTAGCTTAGTAGACTGATCAGTAAATTTAAGGTTGAATTTTACAGGCTTCAACTCTCCACAGCTTAACTGTATAAAAATATTTAAAGGTATTAGGCTTATGCTCAAGCCAAGATCATAAAGATCAAATTTTAAATTTTCAACTTTGTAAGGAATAGTAAAACTCCTTAGAGTTTTTTTCTTTTTCGGTAAAAGTTGTTGAAGTTCAGGGTTACAATCTTTAAAAAATGTGGCTTCTTTTAATTCTTCAAGTAGCTTTTTTTGAGTAGGCCTTGGAGAAGGTGGTGCTATGTTAAAACACTACCTATACATTTTTGAAGTCATCCTTCACTTTGCTTGCACTTTCTCTTCCACTTTTTTCTTATGAAATTCTACCTCTTGACTTACTTCTTCTTGGATTGTCCCCTCTTCAACTATTTCTTGAATTGCCTCCTTAGGTTCAGATTAAATGCTTTTTAATAATGCTATCCCTTTTTGCAATAGCATCTGCCCTTCTTCAATAAATCTTTCAATGTATTCTTCAGGATCTTCTTCATATTCCATCTTAGTATTTTCTTCTTCATGGTCTTCCTTATAAGATTTAATGTTTTTAAGGGCCTTCAGTGTCATAAGGTTAAAACCCTCTAAAATTTTTCTTCCATATCTTATAAGTTCTTCATTTTCTAGTATTTCTTTTTCTCTCACAAATTTTACCTTAGGTTGTTTCATAAAACTGGAGAGGTTTACCATTATAGGTTCATCTATGAAATCATCCTCCTAATCAGAATCCACCATCATAAAATCTTTAAAGAATAAATAGCATTACATGTTTTCTTACCTTGTCTTTTAGGGTTGGATTCAGTATTGCTAGGCAAGATACCTACAAAGCAGTTGGATATAACTTAAGCTAGTTGACTTATCTGGTTTTTAAAGTTTTTGATCGATGCAGCTTGGTTTTAGATGTTAACATTGTTGGCTTGCATCAATTAGGTCAATATATCTTTAAAAATAAGTTTCTTTTCTTGGGGTGGGTTGTAAGTTGGTGGATTAGGGTGATAGTTATTATTTTGGTTGTTGGTGGATTGGTGGTTTGGTTGGTTCCAAAAAACATTAGGGTGGTTTCACCATCCAATGTTGTAGGTATTACTATAGGGATTGTGGTTAAGCTTAGATTGTTAGATGTATTGGACAAGTTCTATCTTGAACTGACATCTTTCACTAGAATGGTTTTCTTCATAGATATCACAAGAAATAAAAGGGTTTTGGATTGCTTTCACATTTAAGGTTGGCCTCTTAGGGCTTTTATCTTTTTGGTTAGGGTAGCTAACGAGGAATTGATGGAGGTGATTGCATCTATCTCAAATAAACTAGTTGATTTCCTACTTACCTTACTATCCATGCCCCATCGATAGTTATTAGTAGCCATCTCTTCAATTAGCTCATTGGTTTCCTTAGAAGTCTTACCCATAATTGCCCTTCAATAGTGAAGTCCAAAGTGATTCTCATAGGTGGTGTAAGACCAATAGGAAAAATTTAGGTTTGCAGCCATTGGGGTAGACCATGATGTAAGCACTTCCTTAGCAACTCTTTGAATATTTCTCATGCATCATATAGTGCTTCACCATATGCTTATAGAAATGTGGAGATCTCATCCCTTAATTTGGTTATTTTGGCTAATGAGAAAAACTTTGCCAAAATCTTTTGTACCAAATCATACCATATTTTGATAGAACTAGGTGGTAGTGATGTCAACCAACTTTTTGCCTTGTCCCTGAGAGAAAAATGAAAAGGTTTTGGTATAATAGCTTCACTAAAAACACCATTGTAGTGAAAGTATCACATAATTCAAGAAAATTTATAAAGTTGAAGGTTAGGATCATTGCTTGGTAGTCATCCAAACTATACAAAAGTTTGGACTATTTATATTATTGAAAGCTTGTCCCAGAGAGAAAAATGAAAAACTTTTAGCACAATAGCTTCACTAGAAACACCATTATAGCAAAAAGTATCACATAATTTAAGAAAATTATAAAGTTGAAGGTTAAGATCATCACTTGGTAGTCTTCCAAACTACATAGAAGTTTGGACTCTTTGTATTATTGAAGGCTTGATCTTAAAGTTGTGGGCTTGAATAGCTGGCCTTCTAATGGATTGTTGAAAACCATCAGAATTGGAAACTGTATAATCTTTTAAGGTGTTCTTTGAGCCTCATTATTTGTATTGGTCATTGGTGTTGTAGGTGGTGCTGATTGCTATTTGCTTCTTCTTCTAAAGGCCTTTCAATTTCTTGACCGATTAGAGCTAAATCAACACTTTTAGATTTGTGCATGCAAATAAGAAAATATAAAAAAAAGAAAAGATCAACTAAAAAAAAAAGTTTGATTATAAAAGTTTAAGAAATCCTTACCGATATTGAGAACATTACTATAATCTTTGACAAAGATGTCAAAAAATTGATTACTACTTTTTGTATAGCCTGCATGTGCACAAATCGAGTAATAAAATGAAGATATTCTAGTATCATCTCCTAAAAGATTATAGATTTTAAATATTGGGTAGTTTTTCAAGCACCAATGGCAAGATCTTAAAATTCTATATCTAAACAAATGAAAACTTAAGTTTGGCTATAGATCTAAATAAATAGAAGATTGGAAAGCAATGTAGGATTTAGATTTCACTTAACCAGCTGTCATTTAGGAAGTAAAAGAATATAGCCAAAAACTAAAGAAAACGACTTAAAAAATAAGAACAAATGATGAAGGTCAACTAGTATAGAATTGCATAAAAGAGTAAGAAAACTAAATTGCATGAAATCTTGTAGAGAAAATTAAGGGCCGATACTAATCTTGTATAAAACAAAATTTTAAGAACAAAATATTAGAAAAGAATATGATTGCCAAAAATAACAAAGTAAAAACAATATTTGAAATTAAAAGTAATGAAAAAGAGATCTTTGAAAAATACTTTTGAATTAAAAAAAAAGAATTTGAACAAAGCTTTTTTTATTAGCAAATCTATCACTTAAGCCAATAACTAATCTAAGCTAAAAACTAAAGAAAAAAACTAAGAAAAAAAAGAAGATAGGAGAAAAATGAGATGAGGGATGCTGAAATGAGGTGAATGGCCTCCTTATTTATAGTTTCGACCATAAGGGGATAGGATTACTAGAATTGTTTTTAAATTCAAATTCTACATGATAAGGCTCAATCTTGGTCTTCAAAACATCATGGTCGAATGGGACTCTTCATGGTGGAGTGTTATTGGTTGAATGATCTCTTGGGATTTAATCTTGGCCTTTTGATCTTTGTAGCTTCTATCTTGAGCCATTCTTCTAGATAGGTTTGTCTAGCTTTTGGATTACAAGACAATGTGTTCGAATTTCATCCAGATTCTTTCAATTCAAATGATAAGAGTCCTCTTTTTATTATGATTCTTCAAAAGGTAAATAAAAGAGTCCCTATAAATCATAAACATCCTTAGATGTCATGGTCCTAAAGAAGAGCCATAAATCCCACATCAGTTGCGTACTAGAGTTAGTCTTGGGATATAAGGGTTCACAAATTCCCTTCCTTGTGAGGTACCTTTTGTGGGATAAAACTATGAGGCCAAATGGGCCAAAAAGTACAATACTTCACAAAGGTGTGAACCATGATAGGTAGGCTAATCTGGGATGCTAGATGAGTGCATGCCCTGGTCCTAAAGTCATGCGGGCCTAGAGGTTGAGTCTTGACCCATGACAAGATAAGAGTACTTGGTGCGCTAAAAAGGACTTTCGGCTAGTGAAAAGAGATGGGAGCTAGCAAAAGATTTATGGCAATTTTAGGACCAGATCAGAAAGTTGCATATAGAGGACGTGACGAGGGCATCATTCAATCAAGTGAGAGAGAATGTCATGCCCTGGGCCAACGAACCAGGTGCATAGGATTGAGCACCAGAGGTTAATACTCAAGCACCAAGGACACTGGTGAGGGTTTGAGCACTAGGCCTTGGAGAAGAGTCTAAACTACTCGTATAGTCAGGGCTAAGCCCGTAAGATGCTTGCACCACACTTAGGAGGGCCCAAGAGAGTAAGTGCACTCCAAGATCTTTTAAAAGCAGCCAGGATCAATAGAAGCCTTTAGCAGGATTTGGTTGACCCTAAAAATTAAGATGAGCTTTTTGTATTAATGTGTAATATGTGTAATCCTTGATTTCTAAGAGATATTATAATCCCTTAGTTTTAGGAGCTAGCCATAAGTAGAGCTAGGGACCTCAACTATAAATAGAGGGTTGCCCCACCTTTCTTTGTACATCATCAAACATTTTGCTTTAGTAATATATAGTACATATTCCAGTAATTCTCTTGTTCTCTCAAACTTGTGCATTATGTCCTTCCAGTTGTTCTAATGCCCGTACACTTGTGTTTTAAGTTAACTTAGGCAAAAAAGAGGTGATTCCAAGCCTAAGGCCACACAGATTTTGAGTCTTAGGTCGAAGCCTGTGACTAGTCTTTATGTTAGGTTGAAGTTGCATGAATCTTCTTAGATTGTGTCTTAGTTGAATGAAAGATAAAAGATAGGAGTCCTTATTCATTTAAATTTTTTCATGGCTAAACAAAATGGTCATTCTTGGATAAAATCTTCTTTAACCGAATACATAAAGTCTATGTGAACTTGAAATGCTTGGAACCTTATCGAATTTTTGCTTTGGCTGAATACCATAGGAGAGTTGAAAGTGTCTTTATGCATTTAAAACTCCTTTTTAGTCATATGGTTGAATGAAATTGGCCAATAAGGTTTGGCTATAGGTTTCCAAGATATGGCTATATGTGCTTTTGATTGTATACATGCATGGTTTACATAAAAACTAAGTCCACTAGCTTGAAATCCTAAAATCATGAAAACAAAATGAAAAATTCCAAATATCATCCAAAATTTAAAATTTAGCACCAATTTTAGTATGTAAAAACACTATATTTTAAGGTGCTATCACTTGAAATTTCTTGATCAATCTTGAATTTTTTGGGTACA
The DNA here is from genome assembly GCF_002303985.1 of Durio zibethinus. The sequence goes on along the minus strand of NW_019168048.1, from coordinate 22,692,864 downwards.
TTTGGAGTAGTATTGTACTGATCTTGATGTGTTCTTGTTGATTTTTAGAAATCTTGTAGTTGGATTTGATAATTTTTTGCAAGATTTGCTTTGCCAAACCTATTGAAGTTAGAATTGATGAATCTTGCTGAAAATTTCATAAAATTGATGTAAGAATCATGTAAGGGATGTTTGGCTATGATTAAGGATAGATATATAATTTCAATTAAATGTAAGTCCATAGTAGCTTATATGGATAACATAACAGTAAGTCTTTTCTCATTGGCCAAGAGAAATTATTTATAGGCCTATGTGACATGATGACTTTGAAGTTATGTCCATACTTTAAAAAGTCCAAATAGCCTTTAGTTTTCCTAATTCAAAAAGGATTCCTACTTTGATTAGAAAATCCCACATTGACTTGGAATTCCTACCTTGACTAAGAAGAGCACTTGGTTATCCTACTTTGAATTATTTTTTCTATGTTGAGTATAAAATCCTAGTTTGAATAGGTATTCTTATCAAGGGTAAGATTTGCATGAAGATAAAAGAACACTGTAAAGAGGGGGTAGAACATTGGGAGAGCACAACCTATAATTTTATTTCTCTCTTCTCTAAAAACTTTTCAACTCGAAGCATAAGTCCAAGATCTAAGAATCTGATCTATGACCAACTAATTTCAAGATTGAAGCCTAATGGAATAAGTTGTCTAAAAAGAGCCCAAAACATTTCAAGATTATGGGCTGCTAAGAGAAAAGGTCAATTGTCCATTCTATTATTCAAGAAGACTTAGCCCAATTTAAGAAAGGTCCAACAAGTGCTAAAGCTTAGTCCAACTTGGAGTTCCTATTCAAGAAGCCTACCAAGGGTTTAGAAGTAATTAAAAAGCATTTTTTCTCTTGAAGAAAGCCCTAGCCAGCATCTACCTATCTTTCTAACTTTAGGATTCTTTATATTTTTGTTTTATAAATAACTATCCTTTGTTTAGGGAAAAATTGAAATAGGCTTTGGAGTCATAGGCCAACTTGAAATAGTTAGCTTCTTTAAGTTTTCTTGTTCTTTACTTTTCATGTTTTAAGTTTCCTTCATGTTATTTTAAGTTTATGTTAAGTTCAATTTCAGTTTTCTTTAAAATTCAAGTTCTATTTTGTTTTCAATTCAATTTAAGCTTTAATAAAAATTATTCCTTACTTTTAATTCAATTCAATTTGCATTTTCTCTTTTTAAGTGCTTTTATTTCATGCAATTTGTGTTTTTTAAGTTCTATTCATAATTTAATTTTTGGTTTGAAGTTTAATTCATTAAGCTTAAGTTGTTTGCATGCACTTAAGTTGAATTCAGACTTTGTTTAAAGTTTTAAAGTTAAAATTAAGTTTAATTAATTAAGTTTAGATTGTTAAATAAAAGTTTAATAGTTCTTGCATGTCTTATGATTCAATTGGCTGTAATTCAATTTTCTTCATTGTGATTTAAGTTTAAGTTGATTAGTTTATGATATTCGATATTAATTTAGGTTTAATTTACATGTTTGTAAGTTTACTAAGTAAATTTACATTATGTTTTGTAAATTTAAGTTGTTAAGTTTAGATTGAGTTAATTTTGCATGCTTAGTTAGGTTGTAATTTAGTTAGTTAATTTAAATAGTTATTTAGTTATGTTGCATTCTAATGTTTGATCTTTTGGATATAATTAAGGGTGAACAATTTCAATATTAGTTCTTTTCCATATATTTCAATCTCTATGGGAATGATACTCTATTCATTCTATATTACTTGTTCGATTTTGTGTAATTGCAGACTTTCAATGAAGGTTTTAGCACAGTTGCTAAGGATCAAAGATGAAGAATTAATATTGATACTAACACAAATTTTTTATAATTCAGAATTTATTTTCTTGCACCAATCTATTTTTTTGTTTTATGTTAGAGTTCTATTCGTATAAGGATAGGAACTATTTGGACTATAATACACATTTTTTAGAGGATTACCAAGCTCAATGGTTATCTAATTGCTTAGAGGCTAAGCGAGCTACTAGTGGGTTGAACATAGATGCCTTTAATGCTATAGCTTCACAAGTAGCTATTCTAGCTAGTAAGATTGATACCATTAGTGCTAACTATGATCCTACTTCTATCCATTCATTCGAGAATCAATATGATGTTTATTGTAAGGACTATAATAGTGATGGGTGTTTTTATAGTTAACAATCATTTTTTTTTCAAACACCTACAATCAAGGTTGCGAGGGTTATCCTAATTACTATAGGATAATAATTGGGGGCACTCCTTTAGTTTAACACCTATGTATAACCTGACTTATCCTATCGAAGCTTTATTCCTTCCCTCACCATAGTATTTTATCCTACATAATATAACCCACCACCATCCTAATATCCTTCCCCACTTTAATAAAAGAAACCTTCCATGGATGAGGTGTTAAACCAAATCTTTCAAAATCAGATTGCCTTAATTCTTCAAAACTAAAGCCCTTTTAAGAACCTTGAAGTATAGGTTAAATAGTTAGTAAATGCACTTAGCACAAACCATTAGGAAACCTAACCTATAAATATCGAATCTAACACTTTATAAGAAAATGAGAAGTACTATAAGAAGTGACTGACAGAGGAAGATGAACATAAAAATAGTAATCATAGTGAGAAGCATATTGATCTTAGGTATGGTATGAAGCTGTGTAGTGATTTTGAATAGTATGGGTTTATAAAAACTTTAAAAGATGATGAATTAATTAAAGGACTTGAAAATTTGAAGAATCGATTACCATTAGTCCTGGTCAACCAGTTTCTGAGCCTTATAATCTACTCTTGTCAATTTCTTATCCTTGTGAAGACTAAATACATCAATTGGAATTGAATGGGGTGGATAAGCATGTTGAAGAGGGTTGTCTACTTGAAAACTTGCTTGAACCTCTAGAAACAACCTTTATTATGTCCAGTGAAAAGGATGATGGTACATCATCCATTGCACTCACTTTGACTATACCACCCATGGAAGAGCCTTTAGCTTTAGAGCCCAAGCCTATCTTCCCATAATGATACCTCTTTCGTTAGTATTGAAGCCAATGCCAACCTATCTTAAAATATGTGGGGATATACTTAGAACATTTATAGAGATGGGGAATAAATTAACTACTACAAAACACCATCACCACTTAGTTCTTACTAATAGAAAGGTGGTAAAGAGAAAAAGAATCCAGTGGATGGATGCTAGTATCAAGTGTGGGATAATCACTTAACCATAGAAAGAAGTAGTCTAGCAATCAATTATAACTAAAGCATCGCTTAAGAAGCAACCTAAGTTCCACTTTTAAATTGTTGGTAAGCATTATTTTTGGTTTTCTCTTTTTAAGAACGGATATGCTTTGGTTTTTTAAGAAGGAAGAGAAACTTGAAGTGCTTGGAAAAAGTTAACCAAAAAGCAAGCTATTGATGCAAGGTGATCCAACAAGTATAGATTCAAACTTGGTGAATTAAGGGAGTATACTTTTTCCTTTAATGCTATATTGATTTTTTTACAAGTTGAGGATAATGTGTGACTTAAGTTGGGATGAGAGAAAATTTATGCAAAATTTGTTTAGTTTTTTAGCTTAAATTGTAATGCTTCGACTCATTATAATGCTTTCTTTGTTTATTTTCTCATAATCTAATGATAGAAATTTTGATTTCATTGACTTTGAATATAGCTTATTAGAAAAGAATGAATGTAGTGAAAGCATGAAATGAGTTTTTGAGTTTGTTTCTTTTTAATTGTGATATTTTCATATTTTTTAGTATTTAGTCTTGATCATTGAGATACAGGCATGTTTAGTTAAAGCTTGTGAGAATATGGAGTTGCATTGGTCTTTTTAAGTATGTTCTTATTTTAGAATTTGTTTAAGCATCTCTTGAGGTGAAACATAGACTACACTTAACTAGGGAATTGATTTAGTCCATTTTTTGATTGTTTTAGCCTTTGAAGCTAATCATTATATGTTTATCCTTAGTCACCTCATTTAAGCTTCTTTATATCTTTTTTTTTGTTTTCACCTACATGATATTAACCTAGCCATTGATTTATTTTATCTATCTTTCTATTTTAAGTTGTCCATAGAGATCAATGAAATCAAAATAAGAGAGTTATGTGTGTTTGGGAGAAGGACGGTTCTAGGAGTTGCAAAGATAAAAATGGGCTAAGATTTTTTTTGCAAACAAAGAAAAGAAAAATTGAAAAAAAAAACATTTAGATAAAAAAATAGAATTCAAAAAAGCAAAAAAGAGAAAAATGGTAAAAATGTGAAAACAGCAAGGTATATATGAAAATCATTAAGAAATTGTTATTTGAGAATAAAAAAAAGAACAAAAGAAAAAAAATTTTGAGTTTGGAGGTGTACAATTTTCTTAAAAGCTCTCTTATAAAAGAAAAAGATCTTAAGTAAAGCATATGTAGGGGTTGTGAGCCTAAACTCCTTTATCTTTCCTTAACCCTAGCCTAACACTACAAGCTTAATAAAAACCTATTAATCTGTGGTTAAGTGTGGTTACACTAGTGGAAAGATATATGAAAAGCAAACTTATGAAATTTGTGTATGCTTTTGAGGTGATGTGAAAATTTCATGTTTGCATAATTTTAATTGAATGTCTTGCACTGATATGAGATAGATTATTCACACATATAGGAAAATTTGCAATTTAAAGAGAGCTTATTCTTGAATTAGTCTTGTGTTTAATTTATGCTTATGATTTTCTCTAAGTTATATTCTTCATACAAACTTTGAGGAATTTATTTAAATCTGAGCATTAGAAGTTTATATGATTTCAAGCATATGTATTTTAATCTAGCTTAGTTTTATTTTGCCTGTTATTTTACCTGAAGATAAGCAAAAGTTCAAGTTTGGGGGTCTGATAGCTTTATAAAATAGAGTTATTTAAAGTTGTCTTTAGTGCTTAAATGAGTTAATTTTGCTTCATTTTTGGCAAAATAAGCTTATTTTTACCCCAAATATGCATAATTTGTTGTTTTGTAGGAAATCTTAAAGGAAAGATGAATCTTGGTGAATCTTGAAGAATATTGGAGTTTTTTTTTTTTATCAATCTTGTATGATTCTTAGTACATTTGGAATAATCTTGGACTGATCTTGATGTGTTCTTGTTGATTCTTGGAAATCTTGAAGTTAGATTGAGAAATTTTTGTAAGATTTACTTTGCCAAACCTATTGATGTTAGAATTGATGAATATTTTGAAAATTTCAGAAAATTCATACAAGAATTGTATAAGGGATGTTTGGCTATGATTAGGGATAGATATATAATTTCAAGTTAAATGGAAGTCCATGGTAGCTTTGTAGTGTGCAATGTATGGGATTACTAATGGATGGCACTACAGCAAGTCTTTTTTCATTAGTGAAGATAGATGATTTGAAGGTTTATGTGGCATGATGACTTAGAAATTCTATCCAACTTGGAAAAGTCCAAATAGCCCATAGTTTTCCTATTTCAATAAAGATTCCTACTTTGATTAGAAAATCCCACTTTGATTTGGAAATCCTACCTTGATTAGGAAAAGCACTTGGTTATCCTATTTAGAGTTGTTTTTTTCTAAGTTGAGTAGAAAATCTTAGTTTGAATGTGTATTCCTACAAAGAGTAGGATTTGCATGAAGATAAAAGTGCACTATAAAAAAGAGGTAGCACATGAGGAGAATACAACTTAGAATTTTACTTCCTTCTTCTTTAAGAACTTTTCAACTAGAAGTATAAGTCCAAGATTTAAGAATTTGACATCAAACCAATTGATTTCAAGATTCAAGCCCAATGAAGAAGTTGTCCAAGAAGAGCATAAAACACTTCAAGATTCTAAGTTGCCAAGAGCAAAAGTTAATTATCTATTCTATTATTAAAAAAGACTTAGCCCAATTCAAGAAAGGTCTAAGAAGTGTTAAAGTCTAGTCCAAGTTTGAGTTCTTATTCAAGAAGGCTACCAAGGGTTTGAAAGTAATTACAAAGCATTCTTTTCTCTTAAAGAAAGCCCCAGGTGCCACCTACTTATCCTCTTAAATTTAGGATTCTTTGTATTCTTATTCTATAAATAACTATCCTTTGTTTAGGGAAAATTTGAAATAGTGTTTGTAGTGATAGCCCAACCTGTAGTAGATAGCTTCTTTAAGTTTTTTTCACGTTAGTTTAAGTTTATGCAAAGTTAATTTCAGTTTTCTTTTAAATACGAGTTCTATTTTGTTTTCAATTCAATTTAAGCTTTCTTAAATTTCTATCATGTTTTCAATTCAATTCAATTCAATTTGCATTTTTTTAATTACTTTTTAATTCATGCAATTTGTGCTCTTTAACTTCTTTTCTTAACGTAATTTGGAGTTTGAACTTTAATCCATTAAGTTTAAGTTGTTTGCATACAATTAAGTTTATTTTAGATTCTGTTTGAGGTTTTAAAGTTTAAATTTAGTTTAATTAGTTACGTTTAAGTTGGTAAATCAAAGTTTAATAGTTCTTGCATGGTTTAGGATTTAATTAGCTTTAATTCCATTCTGTTCACTGTAAGTTAAGTTTAAGTTGATTATTTGATGATCTTGTATATTAGTTCAAGTTTAATTCACATGTTCTTAAGTTTACTATGTAAATTTACATCCTGTTTTGTTTAATTTAAGCTATTAAGTTCAGATTAAGTTTATTTAGCATGCATAGTTATATTGTGGTTCAATTAGTTAATTTAAATAGTTATTTAGTTATTTGCATTCTAATTTTCGATCTTCTAGATATAATTAAGGGTGAATAATTTTAATAATTAGTTCTCTTTCATATATTTTAATCTCATGGAAACAATACTCTACTCATTTTATATTACTTGTTCTGATTTTATGCAGTTGTAGATTCTCAATCAGTTGCAAAACAAAAGATCGATCCTTGCAACAAACATGTGTAACAACAAAACATGACTTCTACATACGCAAAGCTTAGCAAAGCAGTTGAATAAATAATTAAACTTAAAAACAAATTCAACTGAACCAATTAAAGCAAGATTAATCCCTCATTCAAATATAATCAATCCCAACATTAGATTCAAGGATAGTCCAACAATAGCAAAAGCTTATCTTTAGCTGACTTTGTTTAAAATTATCTAGATGTACAACGTCAAATGTTACTATGTACCTTTTTTGTCAGATTAAGATAAAAGACTTAGTGTAGGATTAAGAACTGTAACATATTTTAAGGATAGGATCAATCTTATCTTTGATAACTTAAAAATGTATACAAGTACCAACAGTATACTTCAACGAATTAAGGTTGATGCTTATTCATGTTGTATTATTTTTATATGGTATCAGAGACTCTTTAATCTTAATAGCACCTTCAATGAAATGGTATCAATCACTTTTGCTTCGAACAAAACAACAGACTCTCAACTTGAAGTAATTCAAATAAACTTAGCCCCTTAATTCTCTCTCAAATTCAATAATAGCAACTTTTTTTCTTAGCATTTACAATTTGATACTTTCCTAACTGGTATCGATTTGATAGATTACGTTAATAAAACTAATCCTTGTCTAGCCCCAATCATTACCATCCAAAACACTACTTCTCCAAATCTTGCATGCTTAAAGTGGATTAGGCAAAGCAAACTAATATTACTGTCATTGTAATATTAATCACAAAACCATTATACCTCAATTGCTACTTCTAAGACTTTAAATGAGGCATTGACAAAACTCACAAACTTGTTTGCAACAAAATCTAACCGAAAATCATGTCACTCAAGAAAAAATTGTCACCATCCATAAAAAGGAACAAATTAGTAGTAGAATTCTTACAAGCAATGGAAGCACTATAGATGAGCTAGCATTGGCTCTAATAGTTATAGCAAAAGATGATTTGATAGTCTTTATTCTTAATAGACATAAACCTGAACACAAAGAAATTTCAACAACAAGAAGGCTAGGGAAAGTGCTATATCTTTCAAGTAATTACATGACAAATTGTTTGACATTGAAGAAGTAATTAGCAAAAAAATACCTATAACAAATCCTGTTTTAGCAGCCAAAATGGTAAGGAAAGGCAAAGGTTATGAGTTTCAACAACAAAGAGGTAACAATTTTAATAACACTTCAGAGGTAATATCACTAACAATTTTTAATCTCAGAATGATCACATTTCATCTAAAAGAAGATCCAATCAATTTAATGGCAATGCAAGTTATAGTAACAAACCAACTTGTTAATTGTATGAGAAATTTAACCATAGTGCCAAAATTTATAGAAACTATAAAGTGTCAACTTGGCTAGAACCAAGTGAGACTTTACTAAAGTGTCCATTCCAATAGACAACCAAAACTATGTAATAGATTTTGGAACCTTGCATCATGAATTCCCTTTTTTACTTATTGATCAGGGCCTTTCCTATCTTGAGAAAGGGTCTTTCCAAAATGATAGGTACACTAACATTTTCTTCAATGTCCAACACTATGAAGTCAACTAGGAATAGAAGTTTTCCCATTTGGACTAATAGATCCTCCACCAAACTTTCAAGGCCTCTTAGGGACTAATCAGTTAGTTGGATTGTCACCAAAGTTGATTTCAAATCCACCACATTGATTTTTAAAAAAAAAATAGACAATGGCATGACATTAATGCTAGCACCAATATCATATAAAGCTTTATCAAAATGTTAACTACCAATAGTGCAAAGTATAGTGAAACTCTCTAGATCTTTGAGATTAGGTGGCAATCCTTGTTGTAGGATAGCACTGTATTATTTCACTATTGCGATTGTTCCAAAGTCCTCCCATCTCTTTTTCTTGGAAAGGATTTCCTACATGAATTTGGCATATTTCGGCATATGCTTGTTGGCTTCAATGAAAGAAGTGGTCACTTGTAGGCTTTTAAAGTTTTTGGCAAATCATGCAAATTGCTTATTTTCTTTTTGATGTTGAAATCTTTGTGGAAAAAGGATTGGTGAATGGACTATTTGTGACCTCACTGATTCTCTAGTGTGAACTTCTTTTGCTATGTGTTTTTCTCTTTCTTTATCTTCATCCATTTCATATTCTATAATAATTTCCTCAATTAGGTTTTTGAAGGTGACTTTATGAATGACCAACTTTTCTTGTAGAACTTTTCCACTCTTAAGAATAAAGGCCATCAATTCTTCTTGGGGTGTATTTTTTTCAAGAAAGATAGAGAGCTCTTTGGTTAGATGACTCATTTGAAGTTTTAGGCTCTTAAAGGTGATAACTTAAATTTTTAAGGTGGTTTCTCAATCATGGATGACTTATGATAAAATGTTTTCAATGATAAATTTTTCCTCTTAGGGTGTAGTTTCCCAACCAAGGTTATAAGGTTTTTATGTTTGGACATTTTGAACAATTTTTACCCTAAACTGACACCTATCAAAGGAGGCAGACCTTCGTAAATTTCACTTGTCATGAATGGTCTTCAGATGGTTTGGATAGGGGCAATAGATGATTGGGTTTCAAAGGCCTTTATTTTTTTGGTCAAAATGGGCAGCTAAGAAGTGATGGAAGTAAGAGTGTCTAGTTTAAATACCCTAATTGCTTTCTTATGGACCTTTCTCTTGGCTTTTCATTGGTAATTATTGGTTGACATCTTTTTAATCAACTTATGTGTTTCTTTCACAGACTTGCTTATGATAGCACCTCCAATGGCTGAATCAATAGTGGTTCTTATGGATAGAGTTAACCCATTGTAAAATATCTAAATTTGCAACCATTATGGGAGACCATGGTGTGGGTATTTGCACAACATCCCTTATAACTCTCCCAAGCATCATATAATATCTCACCATCATATTCTTGAAAGGTGATAATTTTATTTCTTATATTTACAGTCTAAGTTGGTGGGAAGAACTTGGTAAGGATCTTTTGAACTTGATCATCCTATATTGTAATAAAGCCCAAGGTTAGTGAAGATAGCTAGCTCTTTGCTTTGTCTCTGAGAGAAAATGGAAACAACCTTACTCTAATTGCAACATCCTTGTTAGCCTTAAATTGATCCTTATTTTGAAATGACAATTTGATGTTTTGATGAATGAAAAAGAAATTTGATGTTTTGATGAATGAAAAACAAGAGCTTTTAGATCAGAGTTTAAGTGCTAAAATGATTAAATGCAATTTTTGTAATTTTCATGGTCATACTATACATACTTGTCCTATTAGAAGAAAAGTCCTATTTAGAATTAAGCAAGTATGGGTTCCAAAAGGAACAAGAGTTTTGGTGACTAACTCTCAAGGACCCAAAACAATTTGGGTACCAAAAATCAAATGAAATTGTCTCTTGTAGGTGTGCTGGAGCAAGGAGCTACAATGTGAGATTGGAGATTGAATACTGTAGACACACAATGGAGATCGGTAACCTTTAAATTTTTATTTGAAGAGTATTTGAATTTGGTTACCTATTCTTGATGAAATTTGAATGCTTGAATGATTATGCAAAATTTGGTTGCCTATTCTTGTTAGACATAGAATGCCTAATGGATATTGGTATATGCTTTATTGATATATGTGAGCATGAATTGATTATGCATTTATTTTGCTCTTAAATATGTCTTAGATGCTCGTTGAAATTGTTTATGATGTTAAATAAAACTTTTCTAAATGGTTTGAAGAGCTTAAATGTGTGTTTAAACATATTTGCTCTTCTTAATAGCCATTTTTAAGGAAATATAGGGATTAAGAGTTGACTTTTTTATTTCCTTGTTTCTAATGCCAAATGACCACTTGCCCAACTTTGTTTTGTCATTTGAAACTTGTTGGAATGGTTCAAGTTGGTTACAAATGAGCTTGACTAGTTTTGAGATTTATAAGGTATATTTCAAGCAAAAATGAGTTTTAAAGTGCAAAAATCAATATCCTAGACATATTAAGCTTTGAATGATTTATCCTATGGTATTTTGCATAAATATACTTTTTTAAAATGATTTTAGCATGATGGAAATGATTTTTGTGATTTTTATGCATATTGATTTGTAATTGTTGAACATTCTTATATGACCATATTGAATAAAATTACTTAATTTGTTTTTAAAGCTTGGATGGTGTGAAATATATATTTTTAAACTTGATTGTTATATTCTAAATTGTTATAACTCTTGATTTGTGAATTGATGAACATATTGTGCTTAAGTGATATATATAAATTGATTATTTGTTCATTTATGCTTTTGGTCAAGATATGTGCTCATATGATGATTGATTCAATTTGACCTTAATACTTGCAATTTGAAGCTGCTTAAATTGTCTATTTTTTTTTTAATTTGTGAAATACTTTTGTGAAATAAGCTTATTTTTGTGCTTAAATATTTTATTAATTTTGTGAAATATTTTGGATCTTGTGCTTAATTGATATATCTCTTGATTTGTGATTTTGAATATGATGAACTACTTGCTTTTAAATGATACATGTTATTGGTTCATCTCTTATTCTTGTCAAGTGTGTGTATATATGATAAACGTGATTTTTCTTGACTTGACATAATTGTTACATGACTTAAGTAAATGAATTTCTTATGATGCTTATTTTTAGCTTAAGTCATTGTTGATTATGGCTTATAATTCGTGTAGACATATTTATGCTTTTGTGCTAAATTTTTCTTGAATATATTTTTTATGATAAATATGTTTTCCTTGAGTTTTTAGTTTTCATATGGCCTAAAATTTATTTTGGCATATTATTTAGGGATTTATTGAATATATATGAATATTGAATATGTCTATTTTGTGTTCATGATTGATCTAAAAAGTTTGATTTTTACATATTACATGACACTTTTGTTTTAGTGCCATTCTTGTGCTATTCGATGTTTTAATTGATATATGGCCTCTAGCTTAAGGATATCTCTCCCTTGTAATTGGTTGTGCTTAGTGAATAAATTTTCTTTTGCCTATAATGACTTAGAATATAGAATTGTTTTCTAATAATTGGTATAATTTTTATCAATTGATTTTCTTGATGCTTCTAATGAAAATCCTTTGTCAAGAATATTTTCTAAGCCTATGCTAGGAGAACTTGAAATGAGCATGAATAAGCCTACATTTTTAGAATTTCAAGTATAGCAAGCAAAGCATGTCATCCTCATCAATTAAGCCCAAGTACAGCAAAGACTAGCTCAAATGATGTGGAATGGAGGATTCAAAGCCTTACTTAAGTACAATGAGCATAACAACATAGCTTGATAAGGATGGAGGTAATTGTATTGAATCTATGTTATGTGCCTATGATTTGTAATGTTTAATGCATGATTTGATAAATGCTTGCTTTTAAATATGCAAAAATGAGATATTGTGTTTGAATTTCTAAACACTTTGCACAAATTAATCACCAAGCTACTTGATAGAATGTGTCTTAAATTTCTTAAATGCTTGGATTTATTAATATTCATGCTTAGTTCTTGATTGCTTTGATTAATAGTTTTCATTGCATGAATATTTGTTTAAGATGAATCTTTGAACATGCCTATGAGTTGGACATGTTTATTTCTTGATCTTTAAATTGATTTGACTCATAGATTATGAATTATAAATTTGAAATTTATATACATGTTCATTGATTGAGATTATTGAGATGGCATGTACCAAATTATGCCTAAATGCTTGCATAATTTTTTAATTAGGTATATTGCTTATGCATTTTGCATATGCTTGTGTGATTTTGATTGAAATATATGATTGAATACTTGCATATGTTTGAGTTAAGTACTTTGCTATGCATTGAAATAATTTGAAATATATTTGAATAATTATACTTTTATTATTTCTTTGCTATAGCTTATGTGCTCATCATGTTTGGAAAATGCTTGAATAATTTTTGCTATGACATGGTGATAATTGAACCTCATTGCTCATTAGTACTTGTGATTTATTATATACATATGAGCTTTTGGTTCTTGTTTGGATAAGATAGCTTATGAAAGATTACCATTTATGCATGTATTGAATGAATCTTTCATATGCTTAAAGTATGTTTGCTCTATGAAAGTTGTTGAATAAAATTGCTAACAATTGGTAATAATTGATATCAAAATTGCTAAAGATTTTTTTTCATAGATGCTTATTTATGTGCCTATCCTTGATATAGCTTGTACCTCTCATGCAAAATTATGTGTGCCTTATATTGATTAATCCTTATTTTGAAATTGAGGAGAAATCTTAGAATACAATTTTGTTTGATTTGTTTTGCGATAAAAATTAGTATGCTTTATCATAACATATCTTTAACAATTAGTATCCATAACAATTGGTATGAGCTTGTATGCATATGATTGAATTTATGCTTAAGTACTATTGATCTTTTAGGTTCTAAGCACTTCTTATGATAGCATGATTTATGAGTAGATTGCATATCATTCATTATCCTTTGCTCATAAATTTCATGTAGTACATTTGATGACTTGTGCTAAAATGCTAAATTTTGGATACATTTATACTTTTGTGCTTGAATACATGCATGTGAACTTTATTGTGCATATTATACTTGATTACATGTATTCAAAATACTCTTGATATTATTGGTATCAAGCATTTTATCCCATGCCTTGAATTGATCTCTCTTTCTTTTGAAATGACAAAAAGGGGGAGAGAGTTTAGGATATTTCTTCTTGTATGCTTATTGCAATTGATATAGAAGTTTAAACATTTGGTATAAAAAGCATAAACAAAAAAGAGGAGAAATGTTTTATGAATATATTTGTTAATGATGCCTCTTTGTGTTTATTTGCTCATTAATAAGCTCATACCTTTTTGCTATGACAAAAAGAGGGAGACATATCATATGGACAAATTTGCTTGTGCTTGACATGCATATGTTTGATTATGCTTATTTGATATATTTGACTAACATATGTTTATTGAGTTGTGTTGGATTAGAATGCATAAATTAAGGGGGAGTTTTCCAAAATGTCTTTCAAAATCTTAAATGTTTCAAAGAAAGTTTTTCATCAAGCAAATTTATCTTTAAGTTTGTCATATCAAAAAGGGGCAGATTGTTAACCTTGAATTGATCCTTATTTTGAAATGACAAAACATTAAGCTAAATAAGCTTGATCAAGATTTTGAAAAAGATTTATTTAGTACATGTTCTTAAGTTTTATATTTTGGTACTAAATAAATAATATAATTTTCAAAGCTTAAACAAACCTTTCTTTATTTTCATATTTCTCAAACCAAATCTACCTTTTTGAGCTTAAATGAAAGTCCAATTATTGTTTTTAAAGTTAACTTATTCATTTTGGACTTAATACAATTTTGACAATATTGGTTTAGAAAAATAGATTAACTTAAGAAAGTTGTTTTACAAGAATAAAGTTTTTCAACATTGAATTTATTTTATTTTTCTATATTAATTCACAAAAGTTTTAATATTTGAATTTTATATGGTTGGAAAGCTCTTTGAGTCTACTTTCTAACGGATCAAACAAAATTAAAATCTAAATTTCTAAGAAAAGATTTCAAATTTTTATTAGACACTCTACAGTTGCTAGAAAAACTGCACAAGAGGTAAATTTGAAAATTTATTATAATTCGTACTCAATGAATTAGGTAATGCATTTTATATGGATAGAAATTCCTTTAAGTCTAGTTTCTAAATCTTCAAACGGTTTGTGATTTGAAGTTATATAACTCAAGATATGATCAAATTAGTGAGTAAAGTGCAAAACAGGAGATAACCATCTAGCCACTGATAAGATCGGTCCCCTCATGGAAGGGATTGATCGGGTCTGGGCAAATACATCTCCAATGGCTATTTTATCAACCATTCAATGGCTACTTTCATTTGCTAAGGATTCCCAACATCTATTTCCTCAATTTCTCTATAAATTGGGCATTCCAACACACTAAGAAGATTGATGAAGCAGGAGAGCAAGTGCTAACAAGTTATATTTTCATTTTCTCTTAGAATCAAGAGTTTTTAGAGCTTAAATTCAATATCCTTTATATTTCTTGTATCCAAAATATTGTTGTGTTTCATTCATCATTTTTTTTGTACTTCATTAGGCAAACACTCAATCTTGAGAGGTACTTTAGTTTGCAAAAATTATTTTGGTTATCTTGTAAGCAAGAGGTGAGGTATCCTCTTGATATTGTCAAGGTAGAGGTTGTTATCTAAGCCTTGAGAAAAAGATAGAGATTTAGTACAAGATAGGTTTGTATCTTGTAAGAGTTTTTATTCAATAGTGGATTGAAGCCTTGGTGTAGATAACCAAGATGAGAAGACGTAGGTGCCTTATAGAGAAGGACCGAACCTCTATAAATCATTGTGTTTGATTTCTCTATCCCTATCTCCTTGCAATTCATTGTTGTTTATATTTGATTTTAGGTTCATTAATTATTATTTTTTGCATTATATTTTCATCAAAAGTGCTTATTGTTTTAATTTTTATTCAATTATATTGAAATCATTTGTTTGGGAAGAATTTGGAGAGATCCAATTCACTCCTTTTTGGATCACTATTTCACGTAAAAAGCTAACAATCCTAAACTCCATTATATTTAAAAGTGTCACATAACTCCAAAAAAGTCATCATTGGGTAATCCTCCAAACTACGTAAATGTTTAGACCATTTATATTATATAAGGCTTGATCTTGAAATTGTTTACTTGGATTGCTAGCCGTTTAATTGATGGTTAGAAACCTTCAGGATTAGGGACAACATAGTCCCTAAGTGTTCTTTGTCTTTTATTTACTGCATTTGCCATTAGAGTAGTTGTTTGCCTACATCTAAGTCATCTTAATGTTTTTTATATTTTTTTGTCTAGTAGAGTTAAATCAACACTTCTCGATCTATGCATACAAACAAAGAAAGGATAAAAAATAGATTAAAACAAGTATGAATGAAAGACATCTAGATTGCAAAGTAGAAAGGAAAATTTATTGATATTGGTCTTCTAACACCAATATAATCCCTAGCAATGGTGCCAAGAACTTGATTGTTGCTTTTTTTAACCTGTAAGTACATAGGTTGCCACTAAGTAATAAAGTAATGAATAGAGTATAGTTCCCTCGAGGATTATGTTAGGTGCAAGGCTAAGTACCAAAGTGGATTCTTTCTAACTTTATATTTAGAAAAACCAAAAAAGTTACTGGTTGAAGTAAAATTAAAGGAACTTGAATACTATAAGGGCTGAAAGCCTAGCTTACCAACTATCACTTGGTAGCAATAAGGGTTGGCATGAAAAGTAAGTAAAGAACAAAGTAAGATTGCAAGGTAAAATGTATTGAAAAATAAAAGAACAAACAGTTTTGAAATGAATGATGGCCAAACATAACAAGGTGAATTGAAATGAATGGAACCAAAATTTAAAAGCTTTTGAAAGTAGACAATGGTGTTGAGAAATATAGATTATGCATGCAAAATAAATTAAAGAAATTTTGAAATGAAAGTGGAAACTAAACTTGTATTGAAAACTGAACTTAAGAAAACAAGAAATGTAGGCTAGTCTATCACCCTAGTCAAAAATAATTAAAACTATAAGAAAGCTTTTAAAATCTAAACACTAAAGAGAAAAGAAAAAAACTAAAGTGAATAATGGAATAAGGGATGAATTACAAATGAATAACATGGCCTATTTATAGTACAAGGGTTGGCCTAGAGGGGATAAACCTGGATAGTTCCATTCTAGCTAAAATACATTTGAATTTAAAAATTTGATCTTGAATTTTAAAAAAGATTAGCCGAATATGGAAAGCCTCTTAGTTGATATAGAGCTTGTGTGGCTAAATGGAGGTTGATATGGAGCTCGTGTGGTTGAATAAAGCTCTTAGATTGGTCCTTTTATGCCACATATTCCTAGGTGTCATTGACAAGTCAAAGTCTTTTGAATTTTGAATGGGAGATTCAATTGGTTTTAAATTTAAATCCAAGATCTCTTGATTCTTTCATTTGACTTAGAACTCTCTTGAATTTAAAAGAGTCTTCAAACACACCATTCTTCTTTGGTTGAATATATCATTTGCATGCATTGGGCTTCTTGGTTCGACTATACATAGGCTACCAAAGTTGCCACCTTTGCATGAGTCAACCTTTCTTGCATGCATGGTTCATTGTATTAAAATTTTAGTATTTTCATGCTTATTTTTAGTGTAACTTTTCATATATTTAGGTTTGTTCCTTAGGATTTTTGGCAAAATTACTCCTAAATGCACATTTGTCTCATATGTAGGTGCAAATTATGAAATTGAGAAATTTTGGATTTTTTATACAAATTTGAAAATTTTTTGGTACAATTTATGCAAATGGTATAAACTAATGTCAATAGGCAACATTGACACTTAGGGAGTTCTCTTGACTTTTCTTGAATTATTTTTTTTAGTATTATTTTTATTTTTTTTAGTGAAATGTAGGATAAACATATTCATAAAGTGTCTGAAAATTTTGTAGTACAAAAAATGAAAAAAAATGAATGAAGCAAATAAAAATTGGTGGAAAGGTGCATGTGTACATGGAATGAACATGAAAGTGCAAGGCGCACAAAGTGGTTTACGATTAGCAAAGCTAGGAGCTTATGTGGCATTTTAGGGAGCTATTATTAGTTCTTATGTTGACTTCTTGAATCGGCATTTACATGTGAAAAAGCTTGCAAATATGTTGAAGGAGCTAGGTGCCAAATAGCCAAGCATCTGACTACAACACTAAGAAATAATAAGGCTTTAGAAGTACCAACCAAATGAAGAATTTTCTAAAATTTTTTCAAACTTGAGGCTTCTCCACTCTACCTATAAATAGGGGGAGAGGGCTGACCATAAAAGGAGAGTTAACTTAGGATTTAAATTTTTTCTTCATTACTTTTTTGTATTTTTTTTCTGCACTTTACATTTTCTTAGTTTTCAAATATTATTTTCCAACATTTCCCTTTAGATTTCATTTCAATTTTACTGTTTCTTAAGAGTTTTTCAATGCACTTTTAGAATCTTTCAATAAAATTGCCATTTTTATTTGTTTTCTAGTCAAATCTATTGATTTTTCATAAATGTTTAATTCTATTTTTGAATTTGATTTCACTGACCTACTTACTGTTTTTGGATCAAAACTTCATCAAATCTTGCTTGTTTTTGCTCAAGCTTTTTTAGTAGTATCCTAAGTCATATGATTACAACATAGTCTAAATTCAACTTTAAATTTGCTGCACATTAATCCATATCAAAGTTGGAAGTCATGCGTGGATGAAAAGGATGAGTGGAGGTTAAACATGAAGATCAACTTTGAAGTGGATTGTCTCTCCACTTTGGCAATTTGTTTGGTTTTCTTTCTTATTTAGATCTTTAGTTCTATTAGTTACCTTGTTATGTTTCATTTTGGACAATTTATTTCATGCTTTTATGTGCTATTTTTGATGAGTTTCTGTTTTTCCAGATTCTACACTATTTTTTACTTTGAGTTCATTGAGTTGATTTTTTTGTTGATTCATATTATTTTCTTGTTGATTTAGGTAGTTAACTCATAGAGGTTACATTACCTCAGTTTTAGTTCATTCTTTCTAGAAAACTACAGTTCTAATTTTTCTTCCCTAAATTGTTAGTTTCCAGCCTATATAATCAGTTTTGGTTTTAGCTTTTTTTTTCATTGATTTTTGCAATTTTTCTTTAGTTCTTGTTTTGCTATTTGCATTCTCATAATGTAATTTAATGTTCTATGAATGTTTAATTCATGTTCAATTAGGTTTGCATGATTTAGATTTAAAAAGTTTAGCAACATTTTGCAATTTATGGATTTAGTTTGTTACTTTTGGTTTTTAACTTTCACTTGAGATTTGCAATTTTTACTACATATTTAAACTTTAACCTTGTTTTCACTTTAGTTCTTACTTATTTTCTTGACTTTAAGCTTGATTCTATGTAATTGGTTGCCATTTAATTCTAATTTTAGTTTACAAGTTATGGGTTGCATTTTCTTCAATGTCACAGCTTGCATCTTTTAGCTTAGTTGCAATTTTCTTGCTAGCCTTACATTTGCAATTTATTTTCATAAAATTAATTCACTGTTTTACAACTTTTTGTTCAAGTTTTTGAAAATTTTTACTACTTAGATTTAGAATGTCTTTCTTGATTTTCGGTTTTACATATTGATGCTTTGTCCAATTTTGTTTTTGTAGTAGTTAGTTTTCATGTCCATTTGTTGATCGATCCAACTTTAAAAGGGTATAGGGATAATAGGTACTCAGCTTAGGAATATCTTTAACTGATCCTCAAGGGATCGACATCTAAACTTTTATAGTCTCTATTATTACTTGTAAAGCCTGTGCACTTGTAGATTTGTCCAATAAAAGGTTGAATGGGCTTTTAGTTGACTCCCTCAAGGCTTTGCCTAATGTTATCCACAAACTTGCATGAAGTACATGGTTCATGCATGGCTTCCTTTTGTCACTTTTGCATGTTTGCATGGATTTTGACATTTATGTCCAAGTTGACTCATTTCTTCATGCAAACTTGAAAATCAAGAACACACAAATTTCATGGAAATTATCAAAATTTTAAGGTTAAAGTGACCTTCAAAAGGCAATAAATTTTACAATCATCATTCACCAAGCCTTAATGTCTTCCAACTACTAGCTAAATGCATTTCAAACAACACTATATCTCATTAATAGAATGCTTACATTGAATTTGCAAAACAAATCTCCCTATGAGATTTTATTTCATAACACACCAAGCTATTTAAAACTAAAATCTTTTGACTGCCTTTGCTATCCATGGCTCAAACCATACTCTGATAGCAAACTTCAACCTAAATTCAGACCTTATGTGTTTCTCGGTTACATAACCAATCAAAGTGTTTACAAAAGCATGGATCTATCAACCATTAAAATGTTTATGTATAGACATGTAAGATTTATTGAACATATTTTTCATATGCCAAACTAAATAATATTGCAATTTTTTTCACATATCTATAACATTGCAGAAGTAACAACTAATTTAATAGAACTAGGAATTACAATTATTCCTACTTCCTCAAACTCTTGTTCTAGTGCTATTTTGTACCATCATTTATCATCGACAACACATCAGCAGTTGTTTCTTCATCAAGTAATGATTCTTAAACTCTTTCCACAAACATACAACTCATAAACTTGTCTAATACCTCTTAAGTCAATACAATTACAATTAAACCAAACTATACCACAAATAGCACCTTTTCAACCTACTAAACAAATTTTATGACTATAAGATCTTAAAATACCATATTTAAACCAAAATGTATCTACCTTGTGTACAAACACAAGATTCTTACAACATTGGAACCTTTTAATACATCTTAAGCCATACGAACAGTAGAATGGTGAAAGCCATGGCTATTAAATTTAATGCTCTGATTGCAAATAAGACCTAAACTTTTGTCCCTTATCCTTCCTTTCAAAATGTTATAAGGAATAAGTGGATATTTTAAGTCAAAAGAAAAACATATGGCACTATTAATAGGTTTAAAGCTAGACTAGTAGCAAAAAGTTTCCATCAAAGACCAAGATTGGACTTTTAGGAAACATTTAGTCTAATAATTAAGTCAACAACTATTCAAATTGTTGTATCTATTGGTTTAAGCTATGGCTGGCCATTGAAACAAAATGATGTAAATAATGCCTTTTTACATGAAAATTTGAAAAATGAAGTATACATGTCTTGACGACATGGTTTTGTTAATAAGGATCATCCTACACATGTTTTTAAGTTACATAATTAGAGGTAATTGAAGCATAATTGAGCGTGGGAAAGAAAAGAGTAGTCGATTACCCTTACATGGCAATTGACTATTACCTCATTAGAATTAGTTGCTTTAAGCATTTTTATGAATTTTCACATGGCATGCATCTAACTTGGAAGTAGTAGACTGCCTCTTCATTTGGACTTAGGCATTTGTCCACACAAGCATGCACCACATGGGAACATTACATGAAATAGGGCATTTAGCTATGTTTTTTTTCACCATTTAGTGACATTTGGTGACGTTTTCAAAAAAACACCATTAAAAACATCAATTATTATAACATCGTGAAATTTAGTAGCATTTAAAAAAAATGCCAAAAATGCTATTAACTTTGTGGCCTTTTTTATAATTAGCTACGTTTATTAAATGCCTTGATATGAAATTCAAAAAATGAGACTTTTGCAAATTTAGTGACGTTTATAAGAATAAACATCGCTAGATGTCAAAAATTTAATGGCGTTTGTCTTTTATAAACACCAGTAGAATTTGATATTTAATGACGTTTGCATTTTACAAACGTTACTAAAATTTGAATATTATTTTTTATATAGTGAAAAAAATATTTGAAATGGCTTTATTTATTTATTAATGACATTTAACATTGAAACATTTTATAAAAGCATAAAATTTAATTCATTTCCCTTAATTAAATATTATAAAATATCTAAATACTTGAATTGTTTAAGTATACAAGTAAATACACCCATATGTTCGATGAAGAAAGCACATAAGCTTTACTAATGAAACCTTAATACATCTATTCTAAACTTGTATAGAGAAGTATGTTCTAAACAAAATATTTAGAAGAAATAATATTATTTTACCTAAAAATACATCAAAAGCTCCATTTTCACCATTCGCAGCTGTGATATCATTAGTTTAGACATGTTCCCTAGCAACCATGCAAATTTTATGACCAAGTATGCCATATCAAGTATTTGATTGCATTTCCAAACATCATTTTTCAACATTTATGGATACGCAATGATTCAAAAACAATGTTTTTACTTATATAAGCTTAAGAAAGCATTTCTTTGGTAATATATACAATAATCCGTCATTTATTACTAAAGAATGCAAATGCTTATGCAAATCGATAGAATTTTGCAATTTTTGTTCTTATGTAAAGAGTTTGTCTAAAGGTGGTTTACAACTTGAACTTTTAGCTTGAATATGAAACACAAAGAACTATATTCACACCAATGTTCATGAGTTCTACCAAAAATAGCACACTAATGGGCCTTTGCTTTGATCCTATGTAAACAATTACCCTAGGATTAATTGAAAATCCATAAGAAAAGGCCTTTCACTTTTCTACTTGTATAATAACACTTATCTAAAGTGCTCCACAACATCTTTTTTTAGTTAACACTCTACTCAAATGAGCTATTAATCTATTATGGACTTATGTCCAACCACTTGTTGTGAACTAGAAATGCATCTAGATATGAAACTTTATAATGGAATATCTTCATAAATTCACCTCCACTATTCCAAGAGTGATGGTGATGCATTGAGAATTTCATATATATCATATATGAATCCCTTAGATAATTCAACATTGAAAACCTTAAACTCTTATACATAATGTTTTTCCCATGAAGAGATTACCTTTTACATTGAAAGGATCAATATCTTAAATGGCAACACTAAGAGTAGGAATCAATCAAGATTACCTCCTAGTAACTAGTAATAATCCCATATCTCTCATGGCTTTTGCAATCTTATCATTTGTTAACATTTAGTTAGTGGATCCACTAATATTTTATTATTAGGAAGTTTCTTACATTCTTTACAATTCATGATTGTTTCTTTCATAGCAATGTGTTTGCTATTGTTAGACAAAGTTATTGATCTTTTGGTTCTTTCAACAAAATGTACTTCCCAAGAAACCTTTTAAAATCTAAGTAAATCCTTATTTAGTGGCATGAGACATTGCTTAGCTTAAATTTTATGAATAATAATGCCACACAAGTTTGTTTCTTATAACACAGTTTTGATTTTTGTGTAGTGTATCACAACTTAATCACCATTATCTAAAGTGTTTTCATCATTTAAGATAAATAATCAAGCACTTGTGAATTTAAAACTTAATATATCCAAATTCTAACTTAGTTGCATAATGATAGATTTGTAATTTATCTGCTTTAAAATTAACATACCTCATACTAGAAAGAGTTTGATTATAGTCTCTTCATTTGTCTTACCTTATCTTTTTGTCTTGAGTACCTTCCTTTTTCACTTGATGAAAATAAGTCATCATCCACAGTATAATTAAATTATGCTTCCACTTAACGAACTTCAAGCTTGTAACTTAGAAATTCTCTCATAAAAAAAATTAATCACAAAAAAATAGGTTTCCAGTAATCCATATCTCCCTCCTTTTGCTTTATAACATTGTGTTATAAGTTATCTTTCTTTAAATTTATCAAACATCATTTGGTTTGATAATTCACTCACTTGAATCTCAACAAGTTTAAAGGATCTCATTATATCTCTTCAAAGGCATGCTTATCATAGCATGTTATTATTGAATTTAATTATTTACTTAAGTTCATCTTTGCTCCTTTTCACAAAGTGAATTTTTAATGAATCTTATCATCATATCATCTCATTTGTCACCACATTAATTTGTTTCAAATTAATTGCCTTTAATTAAATGATACACTTTTAAATGTTCATTGTTATAATAAATATATTATGGACTTCCTTTTTCTTGAAATCCTTACTAATCATCAACTCAAGATTTCTCAAAAATCAAAGATGTTAGTAACATAAATCTCACACAAAATAGCATATGCTTTGATCATGTAATGATAAATCTCATGATGAAATACTCATCATAATATAAAGCATATATTTTTATGCATGAAACAACTCAAGTTTAATCATGTATCAATAATATCACAAACATGATTAAATTATAACCACCGAATTATATTTGTCACATATAATGTTCTTTTCAATTCTTATATAACCTAAAAAACATATATTTTACTCATGCAAAATATAACTTATTATGTATCAATAATCATCTCAATATAATCATGTAACAACTAATTATGATTAAACTATAATTACCAACATATTATATTTTCAAAACTCATATTTAGAGTCATGTATATTCTAATCAAACAATTATAACCATTTAAAAATGAATTTTAAAACATTTTCAAAGTCATAGAGACTAACAAAATGTGAACAAGAGTTTCATAAGTTCATATATATAATCACTACACAAAGATATGCAAGGCTTATGAATTTATATCAAGCCACATGATAATTTATCACATGCTTTATACAATCAAGAAATGCAAGAAAATGATATCATATGAAATATTAATCTCATGCATATTTCACATAGGAATTTATCATCATATTTCAAAACCAATATATGCATATTTATAATGTCCAAGTAAACTCTAATGCCTCTAATTATTAGCAAACATATTTAGTAAGTTTTATTCAAAGAAAAGTGTATAATCATTGTCATTACATCTAATAAAACTTTGATTTGTCACACAAATTTCCATAGGTTATTTTTAAGCCTTTTCTTTATCATTTCAGTTGAACATAATTATTTGATAAAAATAAAGTTATAGTAAATGAAATATCAACCAATGACAATTCAAAAACTATATCTATCCACTCTTTGAAAAAACTTCAAAGCATGATTTTCAAAACATAAGTTAAAACCACAAACATGCAATTAGAAAATTCAATCACTTAGACATAAATTTATTTTTCTACTATATGATAAAGTAGTGCAATAAGTAAACGCTTAACTTGATGTATTGAAGTAGATTTTTCAATTATAGCATTTACCACTTTGCTTCTTTGTTCATTCAATCATACTTACTCTTGCTGAGTTCAAGATTTATAGAAAACAAATCAGGACAAATGACTCCATGTCATACTCAAACCAAAAACAAAAATTGGGGAACAACCAATTTTAATCTTCTATAGTCACTAAGATAATTTTTTCACAAAATAACTTTTGATTCAATTTAACACCATTAACTTTGTTTGGTGCCTTTTTCTTTACTTCATGAACATGATACTTGAATACAAACATAGCCCTTGAAAAAGTTCTATTACCTTTAAATTCTTGTATATGGGTTTACTTATGGCAATACGCAATAATACAATAATGAAAAAGAAGAAAGATTGATTCCTTAGGCAAGGCATTTTTAGGAAGCTATCTTAAGAGTAATAGTTTTCCCACTACAATGCAAATGGATTTTTGAAGATGTTATCCCTAAGATACAATCCTAAATTGAAGAAGAAAATTATTGCATTTCAAGATTTTCTTGAACTTGCTTGAACCAAAAACCAAAGAGTGCAAGAAAAAAATTTGACTTTTAATCTTGAAAGAATAAATTTTTTTTTTGTAATATGAGTGTTAATGGATGTATTTATATGCCCCAATTGATGTTAGAAACACCTTTTCATTAGTTAGCACCTTTTGGATGAAAAATCATCCCTCTTAGAATGAAGAAACATGTCCAATAAATATATTTTTTAAATTTTCAAAAATGGCATTCGAATACTCTAAGCCATTCTTTAAACAATATGTGAACATTCGAATTCCTTCTTAGGAGCCTTCAAATTCCCTAGCTACATCCTCAAAAAATTAAGCATTTGAATGTTTTTCCAAGGTACTAGATTACTTTTGCTTTTCTTCATCTAATAAGTTTTTCATACTTCAAAAATATCATTTTCAACACTTATGCATACTATATGATTTATAAAAAAAATGTTTTTACTTAAATAAGCTTAAAAAATATTTTCTTTGGTAATATATTCAACAACAAGATACATTTCTAATTATTAATATAAAAAAAAAAACCTGAAGATGATTGTTAGAGGTGGTGATACATGCAAAGCTCTTCATTGATCGATTTCACTTGTTCTTGATTAACTACACTAGTGTTGTTAATATATCCTCAATCCTGGGCTTTTTATATTATTTTGGGAGCTTAATATGAAAGGAATACTAATTTACCAAAGTCCAATCCTTGGATAAAAGAGCATT
Organism: Durio zibethinus; assembly: GCF_002303985.1. The sequence continues at coordinate 22,667,139 of NW_019168048.1, read as the reverse complement.
TGATGCACTCATGGACTTTTATATAATGAATAGGTCTTCTATTAGCTAATATAAAACAACCCATGCATCAATCTTGAGTAGGCTTTGAAGTTGTACAATTCTTAAGTGGTTGAAAGGTATTTTAGCCAAGAACTTCTTGCTTATAAGCCATTGAAATGACAACTAAATAAAAGTACATGATGTAACAAATGAAAATAAATTCTATCAAAGATTGAACCAAAAACTTTAGTTTACTATTGTGGTTGGAGTCTTAGGGCTAGTTTAACTTTGCTATTGAAAGTTATTTTTGTAATCAAAAGCTAGTTTTGATCTAATGCTTAAAAAATATGATTTGCAAACACAAACTAAAAAGCTTCTCAAAAGGTGCTTTTTCGATGAAAAGTGTGTTTAGGAGAGAAAATCACTATATTATTCCTATATTTTCTAATATTCTATTATTTTATGCATATCTTTTTAAAAATTTCAATTACTCATAATACTTTTTCATAGTAATACCAAATACTTACAATTTTTAACTACACTTTTCCTACTACACTTTTTAAGTGCATTTTTTAAACCCAAAATTTTTCAACTCCAACAACAATGCTAAATAAGCCTTTAATCTCAATTTGTTTGTTTTATTTGTAATTTGTTCTTGTATCCATCTGTTGTACAAAATGAATGTAAATTTGGTTATGAGAATTTTGTATTTCTTTACGTAAAATGTAACAACAGACTTTAGTAATTGTTGTTTAGTGTTTAGAGCTAGCAAAAAAGGTGTTGCCTATTATTGGAGGCACAGAACTTGTTAGAAAATATTTTAAAATATGAAAATATGATTAAGTAAAAGACATAATCAAAAGATGAATTAGATTAAGCTCTAAAGAAGCTTAAAGACATTCTCCATGGTCAAAGAACTTTGATTCTAAGATTAAATAATTAAGTTAAAAGACTTTACACAACGGCAGTCGACTACCATACTATAGCTATGAGGAGTAGTCAACTGCCAAAGATAAGTAATTGACTAAAATTTATTCTAGAAAGTTGCTAAAGCTCTTGGCAAAATTTTAACAAAAGAGCATGCGATTCCTAACTTTAAGGCAATTGATTACTAGAGCTGGAAATGGACCAGTCGACTACTTAATCTAAAGGCAATTGACTATTATAGATAATTGAAAGGAATCATGTATCAATATACAGAGTATTAGCAATAAAATTTTAAAAATTTTCAACTCTTTAAATCCAAAACCAATCAACAAGATCATACAAACACTACAATTAGTTTTAGCTAATAGTATATTACCTTTTGTGCCTATTTCACTTTCCACCAAGAAAGGGTTCATTGAATTTGTTTTAGCAAGCCTAGAGTTGTCCAAGCATTCAGCTTTTAATGGTGATCCACACAAACAAGATGAAAAAACCTTTTCCAAGGGATGGGAAGAACACAAAACCAAAATCTCTAGCTAATGAGATTAGTTGATTGCCCTTTTTGTGTTTTCTCTTTATTGTTCTTGACACATAAGACATTTGTTCTCTTACAATGCTACAAGAGAGGGAGTGGCTTAAGTTCTTTATATAGAGACAAGAGATAAGTCAAAACCCTAGGGTATTAGGTTTCCTTATGCTTTGACCAAGTCCTATTCTTAATAGGATTACTAACTTGGCTGGCCATACAATATCCCATTTAGTATCAGACTTTTGTCTATTTCTTTATATTAGAATTTACCTAATAAATTAAATCCAACTTAATTTATCCCAATTTTAATCTTTCACAACATGTCCTATTGTGTGTGACCCATTAGGTTGCTTAGTATGTTGGCAATAAACATAAGTATTGTAATCCATATATTCAAACTTAAATGAATAAAACCTTTTGACTTCATCACTAATTCTCTAATTAGCCAATCTCATGTTTATAGATCATGATCAATGCTAGTCACATTGTCATGAGCCCCAATTTTTAAAGAAAGTCAATGTGACTTAACAACTTATCCGTGCATGGTCTTGATGTATAATTAATATCCTTTCATCACTAAGCATCTCAGCTTGACCATTGAGTATGATTAGTGTCTACTCAATTTTTGTTCAATCATATTAAGTCTTGTCCTTGACATTAACTCACAAATAAGCTTTAGAACAATTATAAACTCTTATTTCAATTTCGTTAAAGATTTCTTGAGTTAATTCAATCAAGACTAATTGGGATATTCTTTTAATCACACAAAGTGATTAATCTTATCTTGATTACTTCATGCATCTTCATATGCCTCATGTTATACCTAACAATACTAAACCTGAGCATTCTTGGTTAGAACCATAAGTAAAGTCAAAGTATAGCATTCATCATATATGATCATAAGTAATCTCAAGTCATAGGATCACTTATACAATCATTACAGAGAAGGCAGCTATAGACATTATATGAACTACTTGTTACAATGTGTAGGTTTGGGAACCCAACCACTAGACATAGGGAAATATAAGTAAAAAAGCATTTTCAAGAAATATCAAAACTGAGGAGTTGTCACCAATCTTTTTTAAGGTGTGATTAGCCACACAAAAATTTTATCATTTTAATAAAACATTTAAAAGAAGTTTAAAGTTTATTAAAAGAATATTTGCAATTTGTAAAATTAGAGTTGGATATAGGAGTCAGTTATGCATAAGGAAGGATTAGCAACCCTACAGTGCCTATTAAAAATAGTACCAATTGATTGCGTGCTATCCTTGAATTTTAGTAAAAATATTCCTATTCTAATGTTCATAAATTAATTCCTTTCTTTCACTTATTTATTCCGAAAGTTAAATTTTTTTAAATTTTTTTGAAGGTAAATCATTTTAATTTTTTTAAAAAACAAAAATAATTTATTTTGGATCAAGATGAAAAATCTTAAGTATCAAGACACTTTTTTTACCCCCTATATTTAGGTAGAGCTTTAAAAATGCCTCTAATTTTAGAAATTTTTAAAATGCCCCATGAAAATCGAATAAAACTTCACATAAATGATAATCGTTAAGAGTCTCCCTATATTTAGGTCAAATTTCAAGGGTTAATTTTACTTGGAGTACTACCTTGTTTTGTTTGTTTTAAAACATTTTCCTAAAAGGCCACATGTTTAAAAAATTGTGAATGGTATACATGAACACAAATATATATATTATGTATGCATGATAATTGAACATGAATGACAAAATGTGAATGCATGACAATATAAGAATGCATGTAACAATAAAGTAAAATGCGGTGCAAATGCATGAATGGGATTAAGTGTTGGTTTTAAAGTTTAAGGGCCTTTTTAATCTTATCCTATTTACACCTCTACTTTAATTTTCGTATATGCATTGCCTCCATCACCATCATCGACATCACTCCCTTTAATCTGGCCACTCTTTATTGACTTCTTTATTATGTCTCTATAAATCACTATCTTGATAAAAGTTTGCAAAGCATTACCCATCAAAGTATCATAGAAAAAAGCACGAAAGGCGTTGATAAAGAGTGTAGCCATTTTTTTTCTTAATCAATAGAGGTTGAACATAAGCTGTTTAATTTCTCCAACGTTGGGCATATTTCTTGAAAGTTTCATCAAACATGATTCCCATATTTTGAAGGTTTTAGACTATTCAGAGCCATATTAGCCATAACTAAACATTTGGATGCATGTTTTGTCAGAATCACCCTATCCCTACTTCTTTTGTCTTGATCAATTTTGCTATTGCCTACAATATTGTTTGTTATCCTAGCATGGATCAACAAAGGACTTTCATAAACATTTTGCTTTGTTTCGGCATCAAAATTGAACAAGTTGACATTGATCAAACCTTGCACCCTGTACTTTAAGGTTATGCCATTCATTATGGAGTGGCCTACATTATCATAGTGGTAATCACAGTGAGAATTAAAAACACACCACTTAGGATAAATGGATTTCATTATATCTATATAGACATGTGTAATAAGGTAAGCCTTTACCAAATAATGATACAGGTCAATACTTGTCATAAGACTAGAGTCAAGTTGAGTCTTATCTCATATATCTTTTATTTGAGGGATTGATCCATTGGTACAGAAGTAAGAACTTGAGACATTAGCTGAGTAGATGGTCAGAGAGTAAAAGGCTGAATAGGTGGTTATGGAATATGAGGTGAAGCATATGAGTTTAGGTGCGCAATTTTCAAAGGTTGTATAAAGTTTAGGGGCCTAATGTTAGGTGTTTGGAAAAGAGGTCAAAAGTAGACATGGGAGTTTAAGTGTAACTTTGGATATGGGATAGTTGGTGAGTATTGTTTGAAACTTGGTGACTCCATCTTGGAAATCAAAATTTTGAGTTTAGTCATTTGTGTGGTCAATTTATCCATTCTTTTTTTTTTTTTAGTTTATTCAAACTTTGATCTTTACTCGAGACACCGTATGCATCAAGATCTCTTTTAAGGATGTTAGACCTAGTAAGAACTAGTTGATCTTGATTTTATTGAATTGGAAATGAGAAAGACCCTTGAGGAGAAACATATTTAACCTTACCATAACCTTTAACCATTTCTACCAATTGAGCAATTTGTTATTTCATCTATTGAAGCTCATGCCTAAATTCCTTTTGATTCAATTCTAATGCACTGATCCTTGTCTCCAATGGATTTCCCATTGTTGCCCTTCTGATACCCACTAAAACAAATATTTTATTTCAGGGATTTAACCAAAATGTCTATGTTATTACTCTTACTAAATGAATGCCATAGAATAATTTCCAACTTGCATGACACACAAAACATGTTTATGAATGCATGAATATGATAAAGATGCTAAAGAATGTCATGAAATACAAAGATGCCTAAGACAATAGATTTTTATATGTACTAGGTCCAAATAATAGAAATTACATCATTCGCAAATATGTATGCAATTTCTTGAATTAACATGAACTGCAATTTGCATATTGCATGTTTAATAAAATCATATCATTCATGAATCCACATGCATGAAATAAAATGACATACTATATGAGTAATGAGATGTATACCTATGACTGATACAACATACTTATATGAGATATACTAACATACTACATGCATGAGATATATTTTCATCAAACACAATGCATGTGTTATGCAAACCCAATGAAATTGACACTACCATTAAAATATGCCTGACATGGAGTGATGTACTATATATTAACATATACAGGAGATGGAATGCATGTACTATTTATTAATATATGCATGAGATCAAGTGATGTCCTATCTTATTATTTTCAACTTTAAAAACATGATAAAAATGTATGTAAAAAAAAAAGATCAAATGAAATAAAAAGGATAAATAACATTCGAACTCAGAACTTTTTCCTTTTTTTGGAAGGAGAAAAAATTCAAGAACACAAAAAAAAAAAACACATAATGACTAGGATTCGAAGATTTTTCACTTTTTTTTTCATGTTTGTTTTTTATTAAGCCCATAAACAAAAAATTTAAGAAAAACTTTCTTTTCTTTTCTTTTTTTTTTCCTTTATTTTAAAAAAATCTTGTTTTTTCATTTCTTTTTGCTTGTTGAAGAATAATATTTTTTTTAACTTCTTGAATATGTGAATTTTGGACATACACCAAAAAATCCAACTACATGTCAGTAGCAATTTATTTAAAGAATGTTTTTCTTTTATTATTTCTTCCTCTTCCTTTTTCAAAATTTTAGTTTTATTTGCATCATTATTACCCCATAAATACAGAGTGTATCAGAGTATTCCTTACATTTCCTAATTTGGGTAATTTCTACAAAAGGGTTAGCAAGTGATAATTTTAATTCTTTTATAATTATCATGTACTTAATTGGTTAAATTTTAACTTGATTTAATTTTGCTTGATTATCCACCTAAATTCTCTAAATTTCATGTGTAGGAAAAACCAATACACCATGCCTACACCTAGTGTCATCATGCAAGTAATGGCTAAATCTAGTGCGAAATTTGCCAAAACAATTTATGGGCCCTAAGGAGACAAGAAGAGCTGATTTTCAAGAGAAAATGGAGCCATGAATAAGAAGAAAAAAAAATGCCAAGCCATGACCATGAAGCCCCAACCCATTAGCCATTAACAAAGGTATGGGTAGCTTCTTTTTCTTACATAAGATGGCTTGTTTCAAAAGAGATATTGTACAAGCTGATTTGGAAGAACTTCAAGCTGAGTTTAAAGTTGAAATGAGATAAAAAAAAAAAAACAAGCTAAAAATTCAAGCAAATTTGACCAAGAAGAATTGGCAAAAAAGGAGAGAGCAAAGGGAACAAATTGTAAGTCAAGCTACAAGTGGAAACACAATAAAAAAAAAAAAGTCAAGCATGGTCACTGGTTTGTATGGCTTGAGAAACCATTTATGGGCTGAGAAAAGACCTAGGATAAGGCTGGATAATAGGACATTTTGAGGAGACAAAAAGAGAAAAATGATTGCTTGTAAGATTTTTTTCTTACCTTTCAGTTTTCACATCTCTGGTAAGTAGTTTATTTTTATTTTGCCATGATTTTTAAGGGATTATTTCATCTTGTTTTCATGTATTTGATAAGGGCTTCACTTATGCTTAGGGGACATTATGGTAGGAAACTTTGATTTTTATATTTTGCCCTTGTGCCCTTTACGTTTTTAGTAACGAATTTTTAGCTTTCATTTTCAATTTTTCCCAGTTTTGGTTATTTTTATTTTCTACTTTAGTTTGTTTTATATTTAAGCTTTTGATTGGAATAAAAGGATAGTACAAGTTCGCCTTGGCTTGAGAAAATTCTCATGGGGGCCTAAAAGACTTGATTTTTTTTTTATTATTTTCGTTTCATGCTCTTATCACTTTGTATTAGTTTCTATCCCATTTTCCTTTTGTTTTATGTTCAACCTTATGGTTTTTGGTGTATTTTTTTATGATGTTTTTGCATTTTGTTTATGGTTAGTGAAATGGTAAGGAAGTAGTTTTGGTTTCCATGCATTTTTATGCATTTTTTTATTAGTTTTCAAAACTGTTTTGCATCAATTTTTGGTTCTATTTTGGTGAAGTTCCCTTACATATGTTTTGTTAATATTCATGTATATTTTAAGATTCTAGGCTTAGATTTCATGTCACATTTTTGCATTTTTTATTTTGAGTAGCAATTAGCCTATTAGATTTTCATTTTAGGCATTTATTTTGCTTTTGATTTTAACACTGTTTTGCTAATTTTTTGATGAATTTTAGGCAAAGCTTTCTTGCATCCTTTTTGCTTGTTTTTATATGTTTTTTTAAGGTACTACAACAGTTTTAGTAAATTCCTTAGGTAGGATTACATTTGCCAAGCATTTTAATTGATAGGTTTTAGTGTCCATGCATTCTAGAATTTTGGTTTGCATTTAATTTTTTGCATTTTGTGTTCTATTTTAAGGAGGGGTCACATACATTTTTTTGTTCATTTTTAAGTCTGTTTTAAAGTACTAAGATAGTTTTTTTTCCAAATTCCTTAGGTAGGGTCACATTTGCATAGCATTTTAGACCATAGGTTGCATGTAATGTGCATTTTTAAGTTTGGTTTTGTATTGTATTTTTTTTTTTTTTTTGCCTAATTTGATTTGGCTTTTGCATTAGCTTCCTAGAGGTTTTGGTTATATTTTCAGTCCATTTTAGTTTACTCAAGTTACATTTAGTGTTTGTATCCATTTAGATTATATTTTGTTTCAATCAAGCTACATATGTTGCATTTTAGTTTAATTTAGGAGTTTCCCCATTTTCAGTCTGAATTAGGTGTTCTTTCTAGCATTTTCCATGTCAATTTTCTTTAGATTAGCTTAGGTTTAATTCTAGTTACATGCTTTAGAATTTAGGTAAGTTAATTTAGAAGTTTGCATGTAGTACATTAGCTATTTGGTAAAATGCCTCAATAAAAATTGATATCTTTGCATTAAGATTTTATTTTAGCTTTTAGGTAGTCTTTAATTTTTATTCTTGGGACATCATTCCATGCATTTCATGTCCATTTCATGTTTAATTTTGGTTTTACATTTTTCATGCATCTTAGTTTGGGTTAGGAATTTACTTAGATTAATTTTAAATTGAAAATGCTAATTTTGCTTTTTATGTTTTGTTAGGTTAATTTCAATTTGTTTTTGTTGCTAAATATAGGTTATGTTTTTATCCCTCTACTCTTTAATTTCAAATTTAATTTATGCATTTAATTATGCTTAATTTAATATTCGATTTTGTCATTTTTCATTTCTAGTAACCTGCCATTTTAGGAAATTACCTTTTTTAGTAATTTTCCTTATAGATCTTTAACCTTCATAATTTGTAGTTAAATTTAGGTTTTAATTATTTGGTAATTTTATTAGATTTATTTAGGTTAATTAGATCAATTTAAAAATTTTGTATGAGCAAATATACCTGAACTATTAAAATTGATACATACCTTAAAGTCTAGACTTCCAAAATCCATAAGGAGATGATAATCTATAATACTTCCAATCTTTATTACTTTTGCGATCCACACACTTGTGGTACTTTTGATGAGTAACAATAAGTATTTGGTGTCGTTATCAGGGATTTGGCACATTTAGGCTAGGGTTAATATTGATAGAGACATAATAGGGTATAGTCTGGCTTTTTGTTCCTATAAATATTCTTCATTTGTCTATTTTTAGTTTAGTATTTTTATCTTTCTTTTATTTTCTCTATTGTCCTACAACTTGAAAGTTGGTACATGCATAGGTCTAGGAGCCTCGATCTTCTTCCTTTGGACCTAGAAATAGAAATGACTCTTAGAAACCTTAGGAAAGAAAGATTAGGTACCCCTACCCTTACCAAACCCATGGCCAACCCACTTGATCATAGAACTTTGCAAGATTATGCTGTAACCAACATTAATGGATTTCAAGCTAGTATTAGAAGGCCAGCAATCCAAGCAAATTCTTTTGAAATTAAGCCTGCCATTGTCTAAATAATCCAAAATCTATCCAATTTGGGGGTTTAGCCAATAAGGACCCAAATGCCCATCTCAAAAACTTCCTTAAAATCTATAACATCTTTAAGCACAATGGTGTTTTTGATGAAACCATTCGTCTTAGGTTGTTTCCATTTTCCTTAAAAGATAGCGCTAAGAGTTGGCTTACCTCTTTGCCTCTTGAATTGATCACCACTTCGAATGATCTGTTACATAAATTCATGGCAAAATTTTTTCCTTTTACAAAGACAACAAAAATGAGGAACACCATTACTACATTTTCTCAACAAGAGTCTAAACCTTTGTATAAGGCATGAGAGAGGTATAAGGAGTGGCTTTGGAGGTTTTTTTATCACAATTTCCCATTATGCTTGGGATTTAGATCTTTTACAATGGACTTTCAAGGCACCATTGATCCATCATAGATGTTGCCACCAATCAAGCTCTAATGAGCAAATCCATTGAAAATGTATGTGCGCTAATTAAGGAGATGGCTGCAAACCATTATCAGTGGGCATCCAAAAAATAGAATCCTTGAAAACCCCTTCGTATGTATGAGATTGATGCCATTACTTCTTTGACTGCTCAGATAGCAATTCTTACTAAGAAAATGGACATTTATGTTCTAACCATATTCAAAATCCAATCTATGCTATCAACCCAGTTTAGTCCATTAGCCCTTTCGTAAGCTGCAAGATGTGTAGAGGTGGCCATTTAGTGGATCATTGTCCTATTATGATTGAGAACATCCATTCCATCGCTTAGCCTAGTAGGCAACAAAATAATCTGTACTCTAACACATATAACCCTGGTTGGAAGAACCACCCGAACCTTTCATGGCCAAATATTCAGGATCAATCCTCTAATTCCAATACCCTTCTAGCTTTTCTCAGCACCTAGTTTCCCAATGCCCACCATGCCTTATCCTTCCTTTGAAGACATGTTCTCTTCCATTTTTTAGAAATAAAATGTTATATTGATGAATCAAGCTAATCATATCAAATGTCAAGCTGCTACACTCTAAACTTAGGCAACTGTCATTAAGAACTTAAATGTGCAGATAGGGTAGATTGCTAATGCCTTTAACATTCGCCCTTTAACATTGAAATCAACCTAAGGAAGGAAGGAAAGAACATTGCATGGAAATTACCCTTAGAAGCAATAAACACTTAACTGATCATCCTACCCCAACCATAAAATCCACCTCTAGTTTAGTTACCCAGCCTATCCTTATTAATGAATAAGGGTAAGACAAATGAGGATAGTCTAAGGAAAAGAACAAAATGGGTGATAGTATGAGTTCTTAGACTTCTTTGAAGAGTGGTGTGTTGGTTTTTTCACCCAATAAACCAGACACCTATCAACCTTTAATACCATTTCCTCAAAGATTTCAAAAGCAAAAGAATGAGCAATAATTTGTGAAATTTTTAAAGATTTTTAAGAAATTGCATATCAATATCCCTTTTGTGGATGTGTTAGAGTATATGCCTAGCTATGCAAAGTTTATGAAGAAGATAATTCAAGAAAGAAAATGTTGGAAGACTATGAGACCATTGCATTTACTGAGGAGTGCAATGCTATTATCCAATGGAGCATTCCTTTTAAACTTAAAGACCCTGGTGGTTTCACCATACCTTGTAGCATAGGTGACCTTTTATTTGATAGGGCTCTTTATGATTTAGGTGCCAGTATTAATTTGAGACCATTTTTTATCTTTAAGAAATTAGGGTTAGTTGAAGCTAAACCTACTAGAGTGACGCTCTAGTTAGTCGATAGGTCTTTAAAATACCCTAGAGGCATCATAATGGATGTATTGGTTAAAGTTGAGACTTTTATCTTCCCAATTGATTTTGTAGTTTTAATTATGGGGGAGGATAAAAAGTATCGATCATCCTAAGTAGACTTTTCCTTGCTACTGATAGGACTATCATTAATGTTCAAAAAGGAGAACTCACAATGCTAGTCTAAAATAAAGAGGTAAAGTTTAATGTCTTTCAAGTAATAAAATATCCTAGAGACTCATATGACTATTTTAATGTAGATACAGTGAGTAGATTAGTTCATGATGCTTTTTTAAATGATCACCCTAGTAAACCTCATGAGTTTTCCTTTAATTATGAGTCTTATGATAATCTCAAGTGGGTTATGGTCTTTAGGGTCAATTTGAGCCATTAGAAGTGCCTTTGTCTAACAGCCCTCTGAAACTTTCCATAGAATAGCCTCATTCTGTAGAACTATAACCTTTGCCTAATCATCTTAGGTATGCATTCTTAGGAAAGAACTCTACCTTGCCAGTTATTATCTTCTCCACTTTACATCCAACTCACGAGAGTGAACTACTGTAAGTTTTTAGGGAGCATAGAAGAATGATAGGTTGGTCCATTGTCAATATTAAAGGCATCGATCTTATTATGTATATGCATAAAATCCTTCTTCAAGATGACCATCAGGTTACCATAGAGCACCAACATCATCTAAATCCTATGATAAAGAAGGTAGTGAAAAAATAAATCATTAATGGCTTGACATTGGTATCATTTATCCCATTTCTAATAGTTCATGGGTTAGCCTAGTGCAATGTATGCCAAAAAAGGGTGGAGTAAGCAGTGTATCTAATGACAACAATGAGTTGACCTCTACAAGGACTATTACTAGTTAGTGTGTGTGCATGGACTATCAATGCCATCTACTATGTAAGTATGACTCTTTCAGATGCTTAGCTTAATTATGCCACCACTAACAAAGAGCTATTAACTATTGTTTTTGCATTTGATAAATTATGCTCCTATCTTATCAGTGCAAAGGTGATAGTCAACATTGATCACTTAGCCATTAAGTACTTGATAGCAAAGAAAGATACCAAGCCTAGACTTATTCAATGGATCTTTCTCTTTCAAGAGTCAGATTTAGAGATTAGGGATAGCAAAGGGTTCCAGAATCAAGTTATTGACCATCTTTTCGGTTAAAGAATGGTGGAGTGAGTAAGACCATCATTAATAAGACATTCTTTGATGAATAGCTCTTTGCTTATGGCCACTCTAGCTTACCTTGCTATATGGACAATGTTAATTATTTGGTTGGTAAGGTCTTCCATTCGGAATTATCCTACCAACAGAAAAAGAAATTTTTGCATAATGTCAAGTATTATGTTTAGGATGAACCTTATCTATTTAAACAATACAAGATTAGATACTTGAAAGGTACATTCAAGATTAGATACTTGAAAGGTACATTCCTATGGAAGAAGTAGAAAGCATACTTAGACATTGTCATACATCAGATTATAAAAGACATTTCAGAAGAGAGAGAATCGTAACAAAGTGGTAGAATTTGGTTTCTATTAGCCTATGCTATTTAAGGATGCACACTAGTTTGTCTCCTGGTGTTACCGATTTCAATAAGTGGGAAACATCTCAAAAAGGTATGAAATGCCTGTAAACAACATGATTGAAGTTGAAATTTTTTATGTGTGGGGTATTGATTTCATAAAACCTTTTATCTCATATTATGGTAACCTCTAAATCTTGGTAGCAATTGATTATGTCTCTAAATGGGTAAAAGCATTGGCCCTACCCATTAATGATGCCAAGGTGGTCATGAACTTTCTTAGAAAAAACATGTTTACTTGTTTTAGGACACCTAGGGTTATCATTAGTGATGAAAGGACTCATTTCTGCAACAAAAACTTTGCTGGACTTTTAAAGAAATATAAAGTATCCCATAAGGTTGCAAATAGCTACCACCCACAAACTAATGGCCAGGTTGAGGTATTAAATATGAAAATTAAAAAGATCATTAAGAAAACGATGAATCCCTCACAGAAAGACTAGTCTAAGAGATTAGATGATTCACTTTGAGCTTACAATACCACTTTCAAAACTCCTATAAGGATGTCACCATACTAGCTAGTATTTAGAAAAACATATCATCTTCCAATTTAGTTAGAGCATAAAGCTTTCTAGGCTCTGTAAAATTTGAACTTGGATCTAAATGTAATTGGTGAGAAATGGTTGTTGCAACTTAGTGAGCTTGACAAATTTAAATTACAAGCCTATGAAAGTTCCAAGCTATACAAGAAAAAGACAAAAAAGTGGCATGATAAGAAAATCCTAGAAAGAAGCTTCAAGTCTAGCTAGTAGGTTTTACTTTTTAATTCTTAATTGAAACTCTCTTTAGCTAAAATGAAATCTAGATGGACAAGACTTTAAGTGTTCACACGTATATTTCCTTATAGGACCATTAAGATTATGGATAAGAATGCAAAAGAGCTATTTAAAGTGAATAGGTAGAGGTTGAAGCACTTTTTTGGTGGAGCTATTGATTAGCTCAAGTTTGTAATTTTGCTCTTTAACTCATTGTGAGTTTCAAAAGAATGTCGAGTTGTAGACTTGAATTCAGCACTTCTTGAGAGGTAACCCAAGTTTTCTATCTTTGGTTTCATTTCTTGATTATTTTTGTTTAGTTTATGTTCGTTAATCCTTTTTTTTTTATGCCTTGTAAACATGAATAAAAGTAGCTTTTGGACTCACATGATCACATCCAAAACATTAGAAAGAGGTTTTTAATTTTCTACAATTTACATTATGTTTTTATTTTTTGCTTCATTTGATGTTTTGTTTGGTTGTTTTGTTTTGTTTGTAGGAAAAGTAAAAGTCGATCATTGGAACTTCAAGAAAAGCCTCGGCCAGTTAGGGAAGTATTCTTCATCTCTTGTGTTTAGATTCATATATGCCTACACATTAAGGACAATGTGCATTTTAAGTTTGGGGGTGGGAAAATTTAAGCCAAATTTTCAAAAATTTTCAAAAAATTTTTTGGACTTGGCCTTAATTGACTATTACTATAAGTCTTTAGTTTGTTTTCTTAGGTGATTGTTATTAACCTTATGATATAAACCATAATTGACCTTCATTATAGCTTTAGGAAAAGATTAAACTTGGGTAAAGCATGACATGAATTTTTGAATTTGTTGATCATTGAATTGCATGTCATTTAACAATTCTTATATTAATCATATAAATTGTATTTCATTTTTAAAGCTATGCTTATGTTCTAGAATTTGTCTTATTATTTCTCGATACAAAATTCTAGGCTATACTAAATTAGAGACATGACTTAGGCCATCTTTGGATTAATTGAGCCTTTCAAGCTTACCTTAATGCATATATTCATAGCCATCCCTTATAAGCTGTATATTACCCTTTCTTTGTTAAGCATCCACACCAATAAACCTAAACCTTATTTTACATTTTCATTTTTGTTGTCCCTACCCTATGTGTATAAGGATCACTCGTGCTATAATTAGAGAGTTATGTCATATTTGTGATTAAAAAATAAAAAAACAAAAAAAAAAGAAATAAAGAAATAAAGAAACAAAAATGTTTCAAAAAAAAGTGAAAAAGATCAAGTTTGAGGGTACTACTAGTCTTAAATAGCTCTATAATTGATCCTAAGATTGTAATGCATGATTAAGGTACTTGAACTTAAACATTCCTTTCTATCCTACTTGACCTAGCCTAACATTAGAAACAAGCAAAGACCTAAGGATCTTGAGTTTAGTGTTGGCCAACATTAGTGGAGAGAGGTGTAAAAGGAAAACTTATGGAATGTATGTGCATTTCAATTATGTTATGTTAATTTCATGGTTACACATTCATAGCTAGATGGCATGTGATGATATGTGATGAATGCTGCATGCAATGAGACTAGCCCTTGTTTAGAATTTACCTGAAGCTATAATCATTATGCAATTTTTGAGGAACCAATTTCTAATTGATCATAGCAAGTGAAATTGACTCCCAGCATAAGTTGATTTTGCTTGAAGAAAAGCAAAAATCAAGTTTTGAGGTGTGATAATTCTATTTTTTTAGAATTATCATTTACTTAATTGGTTAAATTTTAACATGATTTAATTTTGTTTGATTATCCAACTAACTTCTCAAAATATTATGTGTAGGAAAAACCAAAACACCATGCTCACACCTAATGTCATCATGCAAGTAATGGTCGAATCTAGTGAGAAATTTGCTAAGGCAATTCAAAGGCCCTTAGGAGATGATGAAAGCTGATTTCCATTAGAAATGGAGCCATGAAGAAAAAGAAAAAAAATGTCAAGCCATGACCATGAAGCCCTAAATTGGGAGCCATCCAAAGCATGTGGAGCTTTCTTTTCTTGCATAAACTGGCTTGCTTGAGAGTAGCTGCTGCACAAGCTAATTTGGAGGAGCTTCAAGTTGAGTTTGAAATGAGATAAAAAGCAAGCTAAAAAATCAAGAAAATTTGACCAAGAAGAATCGATAAAGAAGGAGAGAAAAAAGAATAAATTGCAAGTCCAGCTATGAGTGGGAACACAATGAAAAATAAAAGTTAAGCATGGCTATTTGGCATGGCTCAAGAAACCATTTATGGGTTGAGAAAAGAGCTAGGATAGGACTAGAAAATAGGATATTTTGAGGAGACAAAAAGGGGGAACTGATTGCTCGCAGGATTTTTTTCTTTATTCTTTTTCAATTTTCACATCACTGATAAGGTAGCCTTTGCTAATTTTGCCATGATTTTTGGGGGATTATTTTAGATTATTTTTGTGTATTTAATAAGGGCTTGACTTATGCTTAAGGGACATTATAGTAGGAAGCTTTGATTTTTACAGTTGGCTCTTGCTCTTTTTACGTTTTTGGCAATGAATTTTCAGCTTTCATTTTAGGTTTTTCCTAGCTTTGGTTCTTTATCTTTTTTGCCTCAGTTTGTTTCATATTTATGCTTTAGATTAGAAGAAAATGATAGTCTAAGGTGGCCTTGGCTTGAGAAAATTCTCATAGGGGCCTAAGAGACTTGATTATTTCTTTTTTATTTTCATTTCATGCTCTTATCACTTAGTATTAATTTCTACCTAATTTCTTTTTTGTTTTATGTTCTACCTTGTGATTTTTGGTGCATCTTTTTATGATGTTTTTGTATTGATAAAATGATAAAAAAGATGTTGGTTTATGGTTGGTGAAATGGGTAGGAAGTAGTTTTGGTTTCCACACATTTCTCTTTATTAGTTTTCAAAACTGTTTTGCATCCATTCTCGGTTTTGTTTTGGTAAAGTTCCCTTGCATATTTTTTGTTCATTTTCATGCCTATATTAAGATTCTAGGCTTTGATTTCATGTTACATTTGCGCATGTTCTTATTTTAGGTAGCATTTAGCCTATTAGATTTTCATTTTAGCCTTTATTTTGCTTTCAGTTTGAACACTGTTTTGCTCATTTTCTAGTCAATGTTAGGCAAAGCTTTCCTACACCTTTTATTTCTCTTTTTTATGTCTATTTTAAGGTATTAAAATAGTTTTTGTAAATTCCTTAGGTAGGATTACATTTACTGAGCATTTTAGTTGATAGGTCTCAGTGTCCATGCATTCTAGTATTTAGGTTTACATTTAAGTTTTTACATTTTGTGTTCTATTTTAGGGAGGTCACATGCATCCTTTTAGTTCATTTTTAAGTCTATTTCAAGGTATTAAAACAATTTTTATAAATTCCTTAGGTAGGGCCACATATGCATAACATTTTAAACCATAGGTTGCAGATAGTGTGCATTTTTAAGTTTGGGTTTGTATTGTACTTTTATGCCTAATTTGATTTAGTTTTTGCATTAGCTTCCTATAGGTTTTGAGTCTAGTTTAGTTTACTCAAGGTACATTTAGTGTTTGCATCCATTTAGGTCATATTTTGTTTTGGTCAAGCTACATATGCTGCATTTTAGTTTAATTTAGGAGTTTCTCCTTTTTTTAGTCTAAATTAGGTGTCTTTCTAGCATTTTCCATGTCAATTTTATTTAGATTAGCTTAGGTTTAATTCTCGTTGCGTGCCTTAGAATTTAGGTAAGTTAATTTAAGAGTTTGCATGTAGTTCATTAGGTGATCAGTAAAATGTTTTGATGAAAATTGATGGCTTTGCATTAAGATTTAGTTTAGCTTTTGGGTAGTCTTTTAATTTTTATTCTTAGGACATCATTCCATGTATTTCCATGTCAATTTCATATTTAATTTTTGTTTTACTTTTTTCATGCATCTTAGGTTAGGTTAGAAATTTACTTAGATTAATTTTAAATTAAAATGCTAATTTTGGTTTTTATGTTTTCTTAGGTCAATTTCAATTTTTATTGCTAAATTTAGGTTATGTTTTTATCCGTCTACCTTTTAATTTCAATTTTAATTTATGCATTTAATTATGCTTAATTTAATTTTTGATTTTGTCGCTATCTATTTCTAGTAACCTGCCATTCTAGGAAATTGCTTTTTTCTAGTCATTTTCCTTGTAGATCTTTAACCTCCATAATTTGTACTTCAATTTAGGTTTTAATTATCTAATGATTTTATTAGATTTATTTAGGTTAATTAGATCAATTCAAAATTTTCATAGGACTAGATAAACCTTAACTGTTAAAATCGATACTTACCTTTAAGTCTAGACTTCCCAAATCCCTTGAAGATGATAATCCAAAATACTTCCACCTTTTATTATTTTTGTGACTAGTATACTTGCGATACTCTTAATAGGTAGCAACAGTACGGCTACCTAAGGTTAGCTCCCTAAAGTTCACTATATGTTGTTTTAGGAATTTATGCATCTAAAGGCTGCCAAATTGTTCATCACATCATCATCCATTACAAACTATTGAAGTACCTCCATCCTCATGATTACAGGCCACAAACAAAAAGGGTTCAATCTGAGTGGGAGTCTTTCATTAGCTATTGTGAAGGTTTTCACCTTACGAGAACTTAGCTACTTTACTTACTCCTAAAAAGAGTTAAAGCCTGGGTATAAAGCTCATGCATGTAATGCAAATGTAAGTGTGTGAAAAAATGTACAAACCTTTCACATTTTACTAAAATATCCCTATCCTAAATACCCTACAATTATTAATACAATATAAATAATAAGAATTGAAAATAAATGACATGATTAAAATATGAATTAAATATAAAACATGCACACATTTTTTTTTTAAAAAATTTTATGCTTTTTGGAAATAAGAAAATTGAGCTCAAAACATTTTATCTTTTTTTTTTTACTTTCTTTAATTTTTTTTCACTTTTTAAGAAAATAAGAAAATTAAAATTAAGGAATTAAGATCATTAAACCAAAATTTAGGGTAACATGCAATCAATCTTTGGCTTGACTCTCTAAAAATATATATCTCCAGTGGAGTCATCAAGTTGTCACAACATGTAGGTTTGGGAACCCAATCGCTGGATGTGGGTTGAGTAAAAAGCATTTTCAAGAAATATCAAAATTGAGGAGTTGCCATCAATCTTTTTTAAGGTGTGATTGGCCACCCAAAAATTGTATCTTTCTAATAAAACATTGGAAACAAATTTAAAATTTATTACAAGAACATTTGTGGTTTGCGAAATCAGAATTGGGTCTAGGAGTCGGTTACACGTGAGAAAAGACTATCACCCTTACAGAACCCATTTAAAAAGGTATCAATTAATTGTATGTTTTCCTTGAATTTTGGTAAAAAATGGTCCTATTATAATGTTTATAAATTAATTCTTTTCTTTCACTTATTTATTCCAAAAGTTGAATTTTTTTAATTTTTTTTAAAGCAAATTTTTTTAAAAAACCAAAACAATTTATTATAGATCAAGATGAAAAATCCTAAATATTAAGGCATTTCTTTTACCTCCGTATATTTAGGCAGAGCTTTATAAATGCCTCTAACTTTAGGATTTTTCAAAATGCCCCATAAAAATAGAAATAATACTTTACGTAAATGATAACCATTGAGATTCTCCCTGCATTAAGGCCAAATCTCGAAGGTTATTTTTACTTGGAGTATTACCTTGTCTTATTTGTTTTAAAACATTTTCTTAAAAGGCCATATGTGTAAAAATGTGTGAATAGTATGCATAAACAGAAATATATATATATATATATAATGTATGCATGATAATTGAAGATAAATGATAAAATGTGAATGCATGACAATTCAAGAATGCATGTAACAATAAAGTATAATAAGATGTAAATGCATGAATGGGATCCATTGTTGGTTTTAAGGTTTAAGGATTGGTTTAGGTTCTTAGGGTTTAAGGTAGGTTCGGGTTTGGGTTTTAGGTTGGTTTACTATTTAGGGTTAGCTTAGGGTTTAGGTTAAGGTTTAAGGTTTAGTTTGGGGTTTAAGTTAGGGTTAGGGTTTAGGATTTTAGATTTAGTTTAAGGTTTAAGGTTTATAATTTAGTTTAGGGTATAGGGTTAGGGTTTGGGATTAGGGTTTAGGGTTTTGGATTAGGGCTTGAGGTTTTAGTTTAGGGTTTAAAGCTTTGGTTTAGGGTTTCAGTTTGATTTAAGATTTTGGGTTTAGGATTTTAGTTTTAGTTTAAAGTTTAGGGTTTTGGATTTGTGGATAGGGTTTTGGTTTTGGTTTTCGATTTTCGGTTCTAGGTTTAAGGTTAAGGGTTTAGGGTTTTTATGGGAAAAGTGAGTGACAAAATAACCAAAACGCTATTGATAAAAATGTAATCTTTAATACATGAAATATGATGAATATGGAAACCTAGACTTAGGCATATTTACGAGCATATCACAAACTAAACATACATGCAACAAACATAGTAAAAATGGACTAAACAACAAGGGTTTATGGACTAAGAAAGTTCGGCCAAGCCATGATCAAGGGCTTGATTGAAAATTTTAAGGCCAATTCCATGCTTCATTGTTTGGCCAAAACAAGTAGGAATATCTCCACCATTTTTGTTTTAAGTCAAATGCATGCAAACAAAATAAAATTCACCAAAAGTTTACTAACCTAACGCTTTTGTTCGTTGAAAATTTCATCATACACATAGAAAACATAGAGAAATAACCAAGAACAAAAGCAACCAAACCTTAAATAAATGACTTTTACCCATGAAAATAAGCATGGAAGTTTCGACCAAGCAATGGGGAATGCTTGGCCAAATGCTCTTCATGGCATTTGCACAATCATGATCTCATTTATTTAGCTAGAATATACATCAAACATTTAGAAAACTATCACATGATAGCATTTTATTACTAAAAGATTTTCTTCAAACTTATACTAAACTACCAAACAAAGAAACCACAAAAGCATAAATATTAGCCAAACATATAATGCAAACTATAAAAACAATCAACAAGCATGCGAATACCATACAATATAGCATCAAGTTCATCAAAATACATTAACCAAAGCATGTAAAACATAGAAAAGAAACCAAGAGAGGTTCGGCAATGGTGAGAAATGTTTGGTCGAACCTCCCAAAAATGATTTTAATGGTGGATTTTGCTTTTCCTTGAGCTTTTTTGCTTCAAACCCAAACTATTGATTAGTTTGGTTGAATTTTTGGATAAAGCTTGAAATTATGGAGGCCAATAACTATAGACGAAGTTGTTTTCTCTTAAGAAACCATAAAAATAAAAAACAGGTAGTATGCAAACATTTGGAAATAAGCATAAAAATGCATGAGAAATGAGATAGAGATTATACCTTCGAAGAACTTCCTAAATATTTTTCCTCCCTTTCACACCATTTTCTCCTGGCTACCTTCTCTTTTTTTTTTTTAGCACTAAATGATGAATATTTGCATGCTAGCTTTTGATCAATTTTACACCTAAAGGCTCTTAGCAATCCGACTAGTTTATTCAACATGCAAGCACTTTTCATCGTTAGATCTAACCCTTTGAAAGATCAATGGTTTATGATAAATTTAGCATAAAATGTGGTCTTCGGTGCAACTATGACAGTGTAAAAAGACTATTTTGCCTCTTGTAAACTTTTGACTTTTTGTGTGATCTTATTGGAAACCTATGATCTCTTTTTTGTTTTTGTGATTTTAATTACCAAAAATCTTAAAATGATATGGGAACATGATCTAGAAGTTTTTATGAAAAATCGATCTCAAAAAGTTTAAATTACAAAAATACCCCTAAAGTGTATTTTTGAAATTTCACACCTTTTGAGGTGCAACCGAACTTTGTAATGCATCAAAAATCATAAAATAATTTCAAAACATGATTTGGAGCATTTTGCGAAAAACGATATAAAAAAAGTCAAATTACAAAAATACTCCTAGAAGGCATTTTAGTGATTTCACACTTTCCAAAGTACAATCAAGGTTTTTAATGCACCAAAAATTATAAATAGTATGAAAAACATGATTTGGAGCTTTTCGCAAAAAACAAACCTCGAAAGGTCAAATTACAAAGATATGTCTAAGGGGCATTTTAGACATTTCACACCTCTAAAGGTACAATAACAATATTTTAATGCATAAAAAATCACAAAATAACATTTAATCATGATCTAAAAGTTTTCACAAAAAATTAACTTGGAAAAAGTCAAATTACAAAAATACCTCAAAAAGGCATTTTGATAATTTTATCTTTCTCAAAGTGCAATCAGTGTTTTCAATGTATTAAGATCACAAATTTCAAGCTTGAACCTTATTAATCCTATTTAGTTGTGAATTTTGAAGAATGACCCAAGCCTATTTGACTGATTTTGACTAAGTTTGACTTTATTTGATCAAGTTTGATCAAGTTTGACGTTAGAGCATTTGGGTCAAATTAATCATAAATTCGATTTTTAAAACTTTTCAAAATTTAAAAAATGTTGGGTTCGAACTGGTACAAACTTTAAAGGCCTCACAACTAGCTAGATTTTCCTCAGATAAAATTAGGTGTTTACACTACCATATAGTATTTTCATCTCAGATCATGTTTAGTGAACTTGTTTTTGTAACAAGCACCCACTTGCTAGCCCAAGTTTACTCAAACTTCAACCAATGAGATTGGTTGTTTGCTTTATAAGCAAGAGCATAGCCATGTCCCAGTCCCAACAACTTTTATCATTGCCTTTTCTTGACAAAGCATCGACTAGGAATAATTTAGGAATAATGCTTTAATGCAATGATGATCCCATATTACAATCTCATTGTAATTCCCTTACAAAGCATATTTATTCCAAGGACTTTATTAATAAGAAGTAAGTAATATTAATTATGTATATACAATCTCATGAATAAAGAATGCTTTTAAGACTAATAAAAATGTATAATATGACATGTATTCCATAGCCAATTCGAATGGTCTTAGGGCATATTACCAATAATCTCCCACTTGCACTAATACCAATCACCTTGGTATCTAATATCCAACATTTTCATGTGGTAATCATGGGATAGTGATATGGAAAGAATATGGTAGATTTATCTTTTGTAGGAACTCTTTATACTTTTGTACCATTTCTCTTAATTATATTTATAATCAAATGGTAATGCCTCAATACATATTTGTATTGTTTTGAGAATTTGATTCTTGTCACTTATGCAATGGCTTCATTGTCCTTAACAATGCTTGTAATCATAAAGTTCAACTTTTGAACTTTCTTGATCCAAAATTCTCCTTGTTGCTATCTCAAAGAAAGAATTGTTTTCGACATGGGTTCATAGAATTAATGGTCATATTATGTCTGAAACTTTTTCAAACTACTTTTGCCATCATATAGAGTAAAACATAATCATTTTGTTGTTTGCTATTATTCTTGTTGAATGATAGCTAAATGTGAAGCAACCATCTATATGGTTTTTGACCTTTCATAGACTAAAACATTTGGCATAGCACATAGCATCCAAATATGATAGATACAAATTTTCATATTGTATTCATGTTATTTCTCTCTTTTCTTACGTTTTATGACACATGCCTTTGGAGAGATTCATGTAATATAACTTAGACAAGTGTCCTTTTGATAAACTTTTTTAACATCTTATCTATGTGTATGCAATGTAACATAAGCAAGGATCTATTCTTAGATTCATTATACTAAATTCTTTTAGCAACTTGACTACTAAGAGAGTTATGCAACCTTTTGGATCTATCCTTATAGATCTTTATCTCATTATGTGCATTGTCTCTTTTATATCTATATGGAAATCTTCTTTGGATAGCTAAATCTACTATAGATTGTAGCATAGGTACTTCGTTTCTAATGAGCTATATGTCATCCACATAAAGCTATATCAAAATGATTATACTCCACTAACTTCTTGAACACATAATGTTCATCCTAGTCTTTAATGATATCAAACTCTTTTAATTATCTTATAGAATCAAATGTTCCATCTCTTTTTATAGTCTCATCGTTTATGAGAAACACCGATTTGTCTATAAGAAATCTATATTTCTTTGGAGATTAATGTATCCTACTTGTCTTTTGGAGTTTATATGTATTTTAAGCATTCGACTGCACACTCAATACTTGAGTCTCTAGCCCATGTTCCATTGAAATGCTTAGTTTGTATTTTTAAACTTTTCAAGTTCAACTTTACTCCCACTGATTTTTTCTATAATGAATAATTCCTTTTAAAAAATGGCATGTAATGGAACAAACACCTTTATTCATTGGGATTATAGAATTAATATCCAACCTTTTGGATATGCAGAAACTTACATTTATTCAACCAAGCGCAAACCTTCTAAATGATGTATACTTCATGTAAGTCTTGCATTTTCCAAATCTTTTAATTATGATGTGTTGCATCATGGCATCCCATATCTCATATGTTATCAAGTCAATAGATTTAGAAGGAATCTTTAATTAGTAGGTAAGTGGTCGGCTTTAGGTATATCCCTAAAAGAAGTTGGAAGATTATATATCAAGGATCAAACATGTCCAATAGGGTTCAATTTCTCCACTTGGAATTGTTATCTTTAGTTGTAGAGCTCCTAATGGAGTCCATTGTGAGATAATCTAATTCTTTTTTAGATAATCCAACTATTAACTTAAGCTCTCCACCTTGATTAGATATTGGTGTTAAGATACTTTGCCAATCTAATTTTCAATCTCACTTTTATATTCTTTGAACCTTTCAAAAGATTTAGATTTATGCTTTACTAGATTCATATAGCCATACCTTGAATGGTTCTCAATGAATAATAGTGAAGTAGGAACATTTTCCTCTTGCCATTTTGATCCATTAGATAAAATACATTCGAATGTATAAGTCCAAGAAGCATACTAGCTCTATCTCCCTTTTAAGTAAAAGGTGATTTGATCATTTCAAAGCAAATATGATTCACAAGTTTCATAAGATTCAAAATCATAAGGATCAAAATATCCTTATTTATGTAACTTTGTTATTCTTGTTTCTTTGATATAACCAAATCTACAATGCCACATATAAGATTGATTTGATTTATCTAGCTTAGTTTTTCTTGGCATTTTTATTAAGATTTTTTATTTTATTCTTTTCTTTAGTTCCTCAATTTTGTCATATAAATGAGAACTTTATTTTGTATCTAATAATAATGAATGAAAAGTTTTCTCAATCATAAATTATGCTTGAAGTAGAAACTTCACTACGTTTCTTCAAGTTTTACTAACTAAAACTCTTAATTTTATCTTCCAATAGCTTATCTTGTCACCATATGACAAGTGCCTTTGTCTTTGTCCTTCTTTATTCTACGTTTAAGCTTTGTAACTTATGATACTTTATTTTCTTTTCTTTCTTCTTCTTAAAGAACCATTATTAATCTTAGAAGATGAAATAAAAACAAAGTACCCTTTCAGTGTTATTTTAAAAATTTAAAACTCATGACAGCCAATATCATATATATGGCTTTATCAATATCATCTCTATGATTTTGATAGATTTCTAGTCTCTTAATATCCTTAACAGGGATAGGTAGAATCAAACAAACAAATTTCTTTCTTGCTTGAGAACTATTCTTAAGTTTTAGTAGCAATCCAAAAAGTTTTGGCCAAGTTGGCATCATATATGTGTTAAAGTGACAAGTTATTATTCTATATTCTAAAAACCATACAAGTATAAAGTATAAAAAAGTAAAAGTCATATTGCATTAAACCAAATTAGATATGGTCTTTTATCTTTTAATTGGTTGCTCGCATTATTTTTGTTCAAATCAATAGCTTTCACTATCAATTTTGAAAAATCATATTTTTCTAATGGGCTAAGAGCTCATTTAGTTTATCATAACATTAAGTTTAGCTTAACAAGTTACGATAAGTAAATTAGGTAGATAACTTGCTTATCAATTACATCCCATGTGACTCTTAGATTAATTGGGTAATAACTCCTTGTCTAAACACATTTTATGTGATTTGCCCAATTATTGCCTCTAACATTATACGGTCAAAATTTGCACATTTGGACAATATAATATCAGTTAAGTAAGACCCATTAACCTTAACATAACCTTATTTCGAATAATGTGTACCTTGTGTATAGTCTCAACATGCCTTACTAGTAGAAAGTTTTGCTGTTTATGTTAATGAAAGGCATCAAGACTTAATATTTTTCATGAGGGATTTTTAATTTATCTTAGATCTCATATAGCATGCTGAAGAGTTCATCATATATCCAATACATTTAATTTTATCATGCATCTTACAATTAACATGTCATTTATCACACATAAGTTCTAGCATAATAACAAACCAACATAGCATACATGGTATTTATCTCGTATAACATGCATAAGTATTCATCATATATCACATATATGTAGCATGATCATGCTTATTTAAATATACATGGCATTTTTCATATATCAAACATATATATATAAACTCTAGCATGCATATTTACATATTAACATAGCATACATGACATTTATTATATATCAAACATATATATAAATCTAGCATGCATACTACTTTAGATGATTATTGACTTTTCACTAAGCTAGTTGTCATAACATATCGGTCCAGAGACTCGATCATTAGATATAAAAATTGAAAAATCATGAAAATCACAAGGAGTCACCACCAATCTTTTTTTTAGAGTGTGATTGGCCACCCAAAAATTTAATCTTTTTAATAAAACAATAAGTTTATTAAAAAGACAGTTTTGGTCTATGATCGGGAGTCAGTTATGCATGAGGAAGGATTAACACCCCCACAGCACCCATAGAATTTATACCAATTAATTATGCACTATCATTTGTTTTGGATAAAAATGGTTTCATTTTAAGATTTAATAACATTTCCTTTTATTTTTAAGAAATAAGATTAATTTAAAGAAAACTTTTTGTACAAGTATTATGAAAATTTTAGATTAAAGATATATCTTCAAATTCCCCAAAATAAAGGCATAATTCAAAAATAATCTTTTCATCTAAAATTCATCACAACATTTGTTTTAAAAATAATAAAATAACATTCTTTGTAAATGATAATTATTGGCAACTCTCTAACATTTAGGCAGAGTGCCAATAATGATATTTCACGAAAAGCTATTTAATTTTATTTGTTTAAAACTAATTTTTAAGAACTTTTTATGTGGTAAAAACCGAGAAATAATATACTTACTATTGAACATCCAAAATTAGAACAAACATATACATTCATTATAAATGAGCACATTAATCTATAACAAAACAAATGCAAATGATAATAAAATGAGAATTTAAAAATCAGGTTTTCAAATATAAAGAGACCACCCAGACTTTTCAACATTTAGATAGAGTTTGGATGTGACAATTTATGTTTAAAATCACGTTTTATTGTTTTTATTATTTTACATTTTCTATTTGTTATTTTAACCAAACCAACTTATTTAAAGTTACGAAAATGTATGAAAATTCTTAATGAAATAAATTTTTCTAAATACCTTATCATCTACGTAATATTTGAAAACAAATTATTTCAAAAAAGGTCTTCATACAAATCCTTAAAAATTTACAAGCGAGTTCGGGGTTCTGTGTAGGTTCGGGGTTACAAAGTTTAATTTAACTAAGGCCCAAGGTTAGGATTTAAGGTTTCATGTTTTACTTAAGATCTCACTTTTAAGGTTGCAATTTAGGGTTTGATTTAGAGTTTTAATTTAGGATTTCAATTTACAGTTTCAATTTAGGGTTTCAATTTAGGATTTCAATTTAGGGTTTTAATCCTATGGTTTCAATTAAGGGTTTCGACTTAAATTTTAAGTTTAATTTAAGGGTTTTAATTTAAAATTTTATGAACTTCTCCAAAAATCTCCAACAATTAGGCAGACTTTTAGAACAAGCTCATATTCTGATATTTTCAAAAATTAATTCTTATATATTTTTCATATAAACTCATTTTATAAAGTTTTTCTAAAAGAAATGTATTTTTATATTTTATTTATTTTTCCTTTTTCACTAAAAATTTACTTATTATTTCTTAATATTTTATTCTTTACTATTTAATAATTCCCAACATTTAGATAGAATTATTAATTTTTAAAACATGATTTTTGAATTCCTCGAACATCTAGGTAAGCATTTAAAATTTCATTACTATTACTTTTTATTATTATTTTTAAGTAGCATAATGGAATTAATAAATTTAAAATGCATGAAGAATAAATTACACTTAAAGTAATGTACAACATGTAAATTAAATTATGTTAAAGCTAAAATAAGCATAACAATCAAACTAATAAAGAATTTAAACATGCATGAAATTTAAATTGAACTCAAAGAAATGTGCATAGGCGTGCATATCTTGACATATACATAAAAATAAATTTTATTAAAAGCAAATGAATTCAAGGCCTCATATTTTTAGAAACTTTATTCATTATTTAAAAGAAAGATAATCCCAATTAAAAAACACTGCTGACTCACTTATTCTATATAAAAACTTCTCATATATATTATTTGTTTGCATATGCACACCCCTAACAAAATACCAAACGCCCAAGATATAGAACAAAAGTTTTTAATCTTTTTTTAACACTTTTATGATCGGGTTAAATTATCAAATTTTCTTCTTTTCATTCAGGATTAACAATCACAAAATGGCATGACAAGAAGATGAAATTTTGGACCCCCTATAACAGCTTGCAAAGGAAGGAAGCAACAAATATACAAATGATGAATTTTCAAGCTTCCTCGCCTAGACTCCATGCGAAAAAGAAAAAGGAAACCAACCATAAAATAAAATTTTTAAGCTATCAAACAAACAGGATATACAAGAAACTACATTAACTTAGATTTGGAACTTCAAAACTCCACAAACACTAGCTTATACAATGATGAAGAAAAAAAAAGGAAGGAAGAAGCATACCTCTTGTTTCCTATTGTCACTTTCTTTTTCTGCTCATTGGTGCATGTTTTATGCTTTCCTTTATCCTGCTTGCTTCTTCTTTACATGCTGCTTGTTGTGATTTTTTTTTTGCTTGCTCTTCTTCCTTTTCCTACTTCGGGCTTCTACATTTTAGTTTTTCTTTAGTTTTTTTGTTGCTTTTTATTTTCTTTTGCTCATCTTGTTTCTGGTTTGCCTTTTCGTCACTTGCCAGTTTCATGTCTTGTTCTTGTGCCTGGTGCTTCAGCTTGCAATTTTTCCTTTTCACGCCATTTGTTTTGGTTTTAGCTGCACTACTTCAGTTTCCTTTTTCTTCATCCACCTTTCAGCCTTTACCGCCTCCTCTTTTCGCTATTAGACCTTTCTTCTCGCCTCTTCCCTTCAGTTTCTTTTTTTTTTGCTATTTTTTTGCCCTGTTCCCCTCCTACTTGCAACTTTCTACTTCTCTTTTTCTTTTCTTTTCTCTTTTGCTTCCATGACCCCTCCTCTACTTGCTTTACTTCTTTTCAATTTTTTTACTGCAACTTCCCCGCTCTTCCACGTCCCATGCATGGCAGTTTTTGCTAAAGATTCAAATAGCGATTTAAAAACGGAATAGTGATCGTAAAATAACGATAGCGTCACCACCCGCCACCACCCGCCACCGTTATTGAATAAAATGCAATTGAGAATTTCATTCACGACAAAAACAGAGTGTAACGGCCATAAATAATGGTGTAACAGAGAATAACGACAATAATGGACCGTTATTGCAGCTATTTTATTCTCCTACTCATAGACCTAATAGTTTGAGAAAAAACCAAAATTTCAAGTTTTCAACTCTGCAGAATAAAGCAATAAACCTACAAAAGTAAAAGTAAAAGAAAAAGCAAAAAATAAAACTCAAACTCTCAGATCTGTAGCATCAAAATTACTCTAAAAATGAGCTAGAAAACAGACGAATATTTCAAGTTTCAACCATTCAATCAGCACTTCAGCAACCAAATTCAAATTAGCTTCAAGTTTTCAATCAATATTCAAGATCAAATAACATAAGAAAAAAAGTTAAATTACCTTTTTTTTTTTTGCAAAATTTTTGTAAAATGATGTCTATTCTGTTGTGAGAGTTAGAGAGAGATGAACGAGGTATTCCATAGGTATTGGGTAAGTGATAATGATGAAGAGATGCGAGAAAAATGATAGATGAAAAAAAAAAGAGAGAAAAATAAAATTTTGGAAAGTGAAGCTTTGGACGCGCGGAGAAGATGAACAGAAGAAAATTCTGGAAAGCTACATTTCTACATTTCTAGATGGTTCAGTTACAATTAAACAAATTGAAAGACATTGGGGTAGGCATGTGGGGAGGGATTGGGTAGGATGGGAGGGATTGGGTGTGGTGGGGCATTGGGGGGGTGGGAAGGGATTGGGTGGGGTGGGGAGGGATAGGGTGTGGTGGGACGTTTGAAGGGGGTGGGAAGGGATTGGGTGTAGTTGGGTATTGGGAGGGTGGGGGTTGAATTTTTTATTTAATTTTGTAATTAATATTTGAAATTTTTTTAGATAAAATTTAATTAGAGGTTTTGAAAATTTATAATTAAAAAAATAAGAGATTAATAATTTAATATAATATATATAGAGATTTTAGATGAAAAATTTTGATAAATGTGTTTGTATAAGTTAGATGAAAAATAATTAAAATTAGATTTTATACTTTGATTGTGTTATATATTAATTTATAATTTTGTATCTGAATTTTATTTTATTTTTGTTGTTTTGATATTTATATTGTTGTCAATTCTTTTAATATTAGATTAATTCTTGTTATTTTTATGTAATTATTGAAGATTGTATTTATTATATAATTATTGAAAGTTATTTGTGATAAAAAATTTTATATTAATTAGTGTATCAAAAAGATTAAGTTATTTAATAAATTTAGCATTTTATGATCTATTACTCTTACTAAGATTAAAAACTAAAAAATAAAAAATATAGGTTTGAAAATTTTATTAAAATATAAGTTTGAAAATTTAATTTCTGAAATTATTTTAGATAAAATCTAATTAGAGGGATTGAAGATTTATAATTAAAAAAAATTAAGGGATTAATAATTTAATATGATATATATAAAGATTTTAGATGAAAATGTTTGATAAATTCTTTTGTATAAGTTAGACAAAAATTAATTAAAATTAAATATTATATTTTGATTATGTTATATATTAATTTATAATTTTGTATATGAAATTTAATAAATTTTTTTGTTGCTTTGATATTTATATTGTTGTCAATTCTTTTGATATTAGATTAATTCTTGTTATTTTTGTGTAATTATTGAAGATTGTATTTATTATATAATTATTAAAAGTTATTTGTGATAAAAAAATTTATATCTATTAACGTATAAAAAATATTCAGTTATTTAATAATATTCTTAAGAATAAAAA
Organism: Durio zibethinus; assembly: GCF_002303985.1. The sequence continues at coordinate 22,636,718 of NW_019168048.1, read as the reverse complement.
CTAAAAATTAAAAAATTTAGTGTAAAGTCAATTTTTAATGATGTAACAAGTAATATTAATATTTCTAAATATAAGTTTATTTTGTTTTTATATAAAATAGCAAGTATGCCATCACGTGAAGAGTTTTCGAGTAAAGGAGTAGAAAGCACGCCAAGTGATGATACAGGTTAACATTTTGGAACACTTGTGCCAAATACAAGGAAAATGTTTCATGTAAACTTTATGATAAAGTTGTAAAATGAGGAATACCACGTTTCAAAGAACACATTGCTCATAAAACTGGCAATGTTGCACCATGCCCCAACATTACTGGTATGTTATGTTTTTATAATTCCTTTGAAAATATTATTTGTTAATTTCTTAATAAAAATTATAAATTTACATGAACATGTGTAACTAATTTTCTCCTTTTTTTAACTATATTATTAATAGGTATAGTAAGAGAAAGTGTGATGAAACTCTTTCAAGATAGCAAATAAAAAAAGGTTGACAACAAAAGGAGAAAAAATGAATTTTTATCACAGTTAAGAGGGAAAGATGATTATGAAGGATTTATTGATGAAGACATCGCTACTAGACAAGCTTTGTGAGATAGTATCCAATCACAACATGAGTGGCATAGAAGACAAGAATTCAGATAAAGAATTAGTGGTTGGAGTAACACATATGAAGAGGAATGAAGCTCTCATGGCTCAGTTGCTGAATATTTTGAAGAAAGAACAAGGAAATCAACTCCAAATAAGTTTGAATTTTCATTAAAGGGAGCTATACTTGAATTGATTAGAAGTAAGAGTTCAAGGCAACCAAAAGTAAGTGATTCATTTTTAAAGACATTAAAAAGAAAGAAGGGTGAATCAGTATCAAAATTTTTTATATATGATTGACTTCCTTTTCAATTAGCAATTTCTCTATGGTTGGATAATTTGATTTTTATGGCAGCAGAAGTTGGCCAACATGTAAAACTTCCAACACCTTATGAGGTCTCAAATGTGTATTTAGAGTCTGAGTATCAACAAGTTCATGAATGGGTTAATGGATTAAAAGCTCATTGGAATGAATTGGGTGTCACTTTGATGTGTGATGGTTGGACCAATAGTTTGAATCAAATGCATATCATTAATTTCCTTATTTACTGTAGTAAAAGGACTATTTTTTGGAAATTTGTAGATGTCTTCATAGTAGAGATGCAAACTTTTACTATAGATTATTAGATGAAGTTGTGGAAGAAATTGGAGAAAAATACATTGTTCAAATAGTTACTGATAATGAGGTAGCACTTAAGGTCACAGGAAAAAGACTAATGGAGAAGAGAAAGTATTTGTATTGGACAGCATGTTCAGCTCATTGTTTGTACTTGTGCCTTGAAGATATTGGGAAGAAAAAAAATATGGCAAAGGTTTTGGATGATGCAAAGAAAGTGACTTGTTTTATACATTTGGACTGTTAATTTGATGAAAAAATATACATAAGGGAAGCAAATACTTTGTCCTACTCTTACTCGATTTGCTACTCATTTCATACAGTTCGAAGAAATAATGAGGCAAAAGCAAGATTTGAGAGAGATGTTCAATTCAAAGTTTAGTACTTAATAATTAGTACAACTATTTAAATTTAACATCTTTTTATGATATCATTGTTTAAAATATTAATTTAGAATATATTACTCTAAAAAACTTATTGGTGAATATATAGGAATTTAAAAATTTAAAATGGGGACAACAAAAATCAGGACCTACTTATGAAGCCAAAAAAATATTTTGGGAAAAGATTTTTGGAAAAAAGCAGGTGATATAAAAAAAGTTTATGAGCCTTTGGTAAAAGTGTTGCGCCTTGTGGATGGTGATGAAAAACCAACAATGGGCTTTATTTACCAGGCCATGGATAGAGCTAAACAAGCAATTCAGCAAAATTGTCGTATTCTACTGAATATGAAAATATTATTGATAATAGATGGAGTTTCATGCACTCTAACTTGCATTCAGCTTGTAAGTAAACCAAGAATATAGATGGTATTTAAAAAATATGTTTATTTTTTATACTTAAATTGCTTATATATTTATTTTTATTACTTTAATATAATATTGTTATGAATTATGTTTAGGTTACTATCTAAATCCATAATTTTCAATTTGGAGTGGAACATTCTACAAATGTATTTAAAGAAACATTAGAAGGTATAAAAGCAGTTATTGAAAGATTAGAACATTTGATAGATACTCAAATCAGGATGATTAATCAGGTTAGTATTTAATACTTTTTTATAACTTTAACATTTATTTTATGTATTACTAATTGAATTATTTTTATTTATTCATTTATTATTGTATTTTCAATCGATGTAGTTATTATTATTTCAAGACAAGCATGAAACATTTGGTACTCCATAGGCACAAAGAGCTTGGAAGCAAATGAATCCAGGTAAATAGTAAATTAAATAATTATATTTATTTATATTATTTAATTATATAGCATATTCAAATTTAATTTAAATAATTTTATACAGCTGAGTGGTGGATGATATATGGCACTTGTGTTCCTGAATTACAAAAACTAGCAATCAAAGTGCTTAGTCAAACAACATCTGCATCAAATTGTGAACGTAATTGGAGTACATTTAGCTATATTCACACCAAAGCAAGAAACAGATTGAAGTTTAAAAGACTTCAGAAAACTTGTATATACCTATTATAACATGAGGCTGAGGATGAGACATTAGAAAAGAATGAGCATTGATGAGATAAATAATAGTTTTAATCCTATTAGCCTTGACCATATTTTTGAAGATGATGATCCACTAATAGAATGGCTGTAAGAGCAAGAAAATCCTTTGTTAAATGGTAAAAACTTTAATTGGTTGCCCGTAGATAATTCTGATAATGAAATGAATGTGGAACAATCACGCCAATCTCAAAAAGGGAATGTGTCTCATTCAAGTTCAAGTCCAACACTAAGTCAAAGTGATAATGGTGGTGGTTTAAGTCCAGATAATGGTGATGGTGATGGTGATGGGATGAATTTTAGTGATAATATGAATGTAAATCGACCTTACAACCCACTTGGAAGAGAATTTGGGCTTGCTGCTACTGGTGGAATTTTCATTAATATGGCAAAATATGGAGTAAATCCATTTGCTGAATCTAGTGAAGGTCAAAGTATACGTACAAGAATGAGCCATTAGAAAAGAATGAGCATTGATGAGATAAATAATAGTTTTAATCCTATTAGCCTTGACCATATTTTTGAAGATGATGATCCACTAATAGAATGGCTGTAAGAGCAAGAAAATCCTTTGTTAAATGGTAAAAACTTTAATTGGTTGCCCGCAGATAATTCTGATAATGAAATGAATGTGGAACAATCACGCCAATCTCAAAAAAGGAATGTGTCTCATTCAAGTTCAAGTCCAACACTAAGTCAAAGTGATAATGGTGGTGGTTTAAGTCCAGATGATGGTGATGGTGATGGTGATGGGGTGAATTTTAGTGATAATATGAATGTAAATCGACCTTACAACCCACTTGGAAGAGAATTTGGGCTTGCTACTACTGGTGGAATTTTCATTAATATGGCAAAATATGGAGTAAATCCATTTGCTGAATCTAGTGAAGGTCAAAGTATACGTACAGCTCGATCAAAAGGAAAAGCCAAGAAGCACCACTATGATATTTCTAGAGGTTCTTCATCTTCAGGTAGGAAATTCTAGTAACTTTGAATATAATGAATCATCTGCTAGTACTCAAGGACATTACCGAAACAACTTAATTTTCAACCTCCTCATGGTAAAATTTGAAATATATATCAATAATTGTAGTTGATGGAATTTGAAATTATTATATTTTTAAGTTTGTAATTTTATTAAATATAGATACTTGGTATTTAACATATTATGTTTTGTTAATATTTGATTTGTCTAGAATTAATATTGAATATAAACTTGGCCAAGAAAAACTTTGTGGATAAACCAAATATGAATGCTTTTTTATAATCTAAATAAAATTATGAATAATTTTTTTAAAAAATAAAAAACACAAAGTGTCATAAACTATTTTTAAAATCATTGAATAAGAGTTTTTATAATTATAATTATAATTATTACATTTTATAATAAATTGTGCCAAAAAAAATTACGACCATGATAACTGCAATGATCTCTATTATATTCGAAAACGTCATAAATGCGGCGCGACCGAAAATATAACTGCGACCGCTATTTAAATCCCTGGTTTTTGTTTTTTCTAAAACTCCTTCCCCATGTCCTCATGCAATTTTCCCTTCACCCTTTTGTTTCCTTTTTCCATTTCTGCCCATGCTGTTCCCCAATCTACAGCCATTTTCCTGTTTTGTTGTGCCTCCTCTTATTCATATGCATGGGACCTCATGCCATGCACTAAATGGGCCCCTCCTGATGCACTAAGGGGCCCTCCTTCACACATGAATGAATTGTTTTCTCTTAGCTACAGTAAGTCTTAATTCAATTAGGCCAATCTTGGGCTTTTTAAATTTTGGACCAATCTTCTTTTATTGTTCAAATTTTATTCCTTTTATATTATTTTTATTTTATACTTACTAGTGTATTTTTTTTTGTTTTTATAATTTAATTTTTAGTTTTTTAGTTTTTATATATTTAATTTTTATTTTTTTAGTTTTTAATTTTTAGTTTTTAATATTTAATATTTAATATTTAATTTTAATTTATATACTTATTATTATTATTATTATTATTATTATTATTATTATGGCCATTAATAGTCTTTTAATATTAGGCCTTTTATTAGGTCATCTTGGGCCTTATATGGAGCCTTTAAAAATGGACCATTTATTGGGCTTGAAAAATGAAGATCGACTCTAATTGTAAAAACAAGCCTGAATTACGAGAAAAAGTATCTCGGACAAAATTATGTGTCTATGTTAACTTCTATTGAGATAATAAAGAGCTAAATGGTCAAAAACCTAAGGATTGCAATGATAAGAATTCCAAAACTATCTTACCAAATCTCCTTAGTGCCTTTATGGTGCCATAAATTTCTATTCTTGGACTTACAACTTAATTTCTATCTCAATTCTAACATATGTAACTATTACATCATTTAGAGAAACCTTAAGTTACATTCAAGGGGAGTAAGATGAGAAAAGAATATTACAAGTTCAGAATTCAAGAGATGAGACAAGGAAAAGTATCTCAGACAAAATTAGGTATCTATGTTAACTTCCATGGAGACAATAAGGAGCTAAATGGTTAAAAACATAGGGATTGCAATGATAAGAATTTCAAAACTATCTTATGAAATCTCCTTAGTGCCTTTATGGTGCCATAAATTTCATTTTGAACTTACAACTTAATTTCTATCTCAATTCTAACATATGTAACCATTACATCATTTAGAGAAACCTTAAGTTACATTCAAGGGGAGTAAGATGAGAAAAGAATATTACAAGTTCAGAATTCAAGAGATGAGGCAAGGCGTGTAAGCCTTATTTCAAAAGATATACCATAAAGCATAATTTAACCGTCCACACATATATGTAAAAAAATCTTAAGTCTATAATTATTCAATCACGCAATCATATCTAAAATGTGATAAATAACATATTTAATTCAAGTTCATGATCTTACAGATCTATTATTTGAATTAATGTCAATATCATATATTCAAATATCAACTCAACTATTATGATGCAAGGCTTTACTTGGTTCAAATAAGTCATTATTTAGAACTTAGACAAATTAGGACAACATGGTGGAATGTGTCTACTACATGATTTAGGATAAGTAGTTTGTAATTATTTATCCTAAACCATTTAGGATTATCAATTAATCCTAATCAAACTCCTTATATTGGAAAATCTTAGTCATTCTAGGATTAGTAGTTTCATTGTAATCAAAATAAGATTTATAATTCCTTGTGTAACTAATATCCTAAACTATTTAGGACTATTTATTATTCAACTTGGAGTCTTAATTTATTCTGGTCATACAAATCCTAACCCAATTATGATTGCCAAGTTAATTAAGATCCATATCAAACTATAAATCTTGTGAAGTAGTAGTCCAACTAGGATCCTAGTTCTAGGTTAATTAGGAATCCTAAACTATTTAGGAACTCTAATTTGATTTGGAGTCTTAATGAAATCCAATTTCTTAAATCCTATACCTTTTAGGAATCCAAATCATACATGGAATAGAACCAATCTAGGGTTTCATTGAATCTTATTCCAAATAGGAATGTTTGCTTATGGCTAGGACATCCTTTTTGAAGAATTTGTGGTTTTTGGGTTAAGCATCTAATGCTACACCTTTTGAGTATCCAATCTAAAGTTGAAAACTCCTTGACAAGCTCTTATTTGCCTCTGATTATAAGTGATAAACCACAAGTAACAATTACCTAGGTTTTAATTAAAATAGCCCATTTTTCTTGATGATTAAGAAAGTAAATCTTGAAATCTTGATGAAAAGGTTTCCTTAGATTCCCAAACTTGATTACCAAGTTAGCTTTCATTAAAACTTGAGTGAATAAGTATTAAAGGGTCTTAACATTTATGAATACTAGCTGCATCTAGAAAACATAGTCCCATAATCAAATTGGGGTTTTTATAAATCTAAACAATTTAGACACATGTAACTACCAGAAATAGTTTTCTGGATAGATTTTGTCATCAACGTTTGAATGATCAAATCAACTCAAAAAATTTTAAAACTTTTACATAATAACCCACAAGATATCTACTATTTTGTGATAAAATTTCGTAGCAAACCGATAACCCTTGAAAGAGAAATAATTTTTCTTCTCCAATGTCACTGGTTTTGCATGAAGAAATGAATAGATTTCAAACCGACTCCAATTTGGCTAGGTAAATGTCATCCAAAATTTCTCAAATTTTAAACCATAGATGATCTATCAGTATAGAATCATTTTTTTAAATTTTAAATCAATAAAAGATTGCTATAGAGAACCAAAATTTTTTTCATGCACATAATAAACTACCAAAACCCAGAATAGTTTATTGATCACAAAGTAAATTTAATCTTGGTAAGTAAACCACATCCATAAATCATGAAATTTAATCCTGATCATCCTAAGATATTATATTTTAATATTCTAAAAAAATTCAAAACAAACAAAATAAAAAAACTCATTTTTCTAGCCTTCTCATCACAATAGACAAATTGTAATCAAACAATTTTGATATCAAGAACAATCAAACAAGGTTCCAAGTTGCATAATCTATATTAATAAGGCTTTGATACCACTTGAAAGGAATCATGTATCAATATACAAAGTATTAGTAGTGTAATTTTAAAAATTTTTTACTCTTTAAAGCTAAGGTCAATCAAAAAAATCGTCTAGTAGTATATTACCTCTTATGTCGACTTTATTTTACACCAAACAAGAGTTCTCTAAATTTGTTTTAGCAAGCCTAGAGCTGTCCAAAGCCTTTAATGGTGACCCACATGAAAAAGGTGAAAGAACCTTCTCCAAGGGATGGGAAGAACTCAAAACCAAAAACTCTAGCTAATGAGATTAATCAATTGCCCTCTTTGTGTTTTCTTTTTATTTTTTTTAACACACAAATGTCTATTTTCTTAGAATGCTCAAGAGAGGGGTGGGCTTTGGGTTCCTTATATAGAGACAAGGAGTAAGTTAAAACCCTAAGGTACTAGGATTTTCTTATGCTTAATTTTATTCTCAATAGAATAACCCTTAATCAAGTCTTATTCTTAATAGGATTATTTGGCTGGCCATACAATGTTTCATTTAATATTATATTTCTCTATATTTCTCTATATTAGATTTTAACTTAATAAATTATGTCCAACTTAATTTATCCTAATTTTAATCTTTCACAACATGTCGTATTGTGTGTAACTAATTTTAATAAGCATTGTACTTCTTATATTCTGACTTAGATGAATTAAAACTTTGACTTCATTATTATTTCTCTAATTAGCCAATCTCATGTTAATAGATCATGATAAATGCTAGTTACATTGTCATGACCCCTAATTGCTTAAATACATCAATGTGGCTTAATAACCTATCCATGTATGGTCTTGATGTATAATTAATATCCTTTTATCATTAACCGTATCGACTTGAACATTGAGTATGGTTTAGTGTCTACTCAATTTTTGTTTAACCATGTGTAGACATCGAATTTTGTTTGAGTCTATTCGATTAAATCCCATTTTTAGTTTCTGTTTATTAATATTAAAATTATTAATTAATTATAATAGTAGTAGTAGTAATAGTAATAATAATAATAATGGCTAAAAAAAAAAAACAGAAAACATAAAGTAGGGGAGGTGGTGCTAGTAGGTGTATGGCACCACTGCCATTCCTTGTCTAGTCCTCTTACCAAAGCAACAACCACCTCTACAACCATTATACCAGCCACCCCCTATAGCCTACCTTACTCATACTTTCAGCCACCCCTGCAGCCACCCTTACAGCCTCTAGCCACACTTGCAGTCACCTTTTATGGCCACCACCTATTCTACCCACTATCCCAGACACTTAGCTCCTTAAAGCACCTAGCTCCTTTCCCTTCCAAATCTTCGGACAAGCCCAGACATCTAGCCATTACCAGAAAACCCCATACCCTTTTCTATGCCAGAGGATTCTGGAGCACCAGTCTTTCTCACCTCTAAAGCTTAACCTTGCAACACTCAGAGCCCCTCAAAACCTTCCCATTTTGAGCCCCAACACTATCCTTTTCCCTTCACTCGCACACAAACACCCCTGACACCACACCCATACATAAGACCTCTCGACCCTGCACCCATTCCCACCAGACCACAGCTCCACTAAGACAACACACCCAATGACCCTTTTTACCTCACCTAGTACCCAATCCCCTTCCAAACTGGCAACCAAAAAAAATAAAAATAAATGCAATCCTTTTTGTAAAAAGGAACCATTAGCGCTAAGCATCAGTCTTTCTCGCCTCAAGAACTTAACCTTGCAACACTCAGAGCCCCTCAAAACCTTTTCATTTTGAGCCCCAACACTATCATTTTCCTTTCACTTGTGCACAAACACCCCTGAGACCACACCTATACACAAGGCCTCTCGACCCAGCACCCATTCCCACTAGACCACAGCTTTACCAAGACCACACACCCAATGACCCCTTTTACCTCACCTAGTACCCAATCCCCTTCCAAACTGGCAACCAAAAAAAAAAAAATAAATGCAATCCTCTTTGTAAAAAAGAACCATTAGCGCTAAGCATCAGTCTTTCTCGCCTCTAGAACTTAACTTTGCAACACTCAGAGCCCTTCAAAACCTTTCCATTTTAAGCCCCAACACTATCATTTTCCTTTCAATTGTGCACAAACACCCCTGAGACCACACCTATACACAAGACCTCTCGACCCAGCACCCATTCCCACTAGACCATAGCTTTACCAAGACCACACACCCAATGACCCCTTTTACCTCACCTAGTACCCAATCCCCTTCCAAACTGGCAACAAAAAGAAAAAAACAAATGCAGTCCTCCCTATAAAAAGGAACCATTAGCGCTAAGCTACCTACAAAAATAAAAAAAAAATCATTGGTTATAGTTTATAAAATAGAAAAACAAATAAAAAAAGAAGACTGAAACCTTTTGTTTCCAGCAAAAGGCAGAACGAATCTAGAAAGAGGATGAAGAAATGAAGCATTGAGGTGTTTTTAAAGGTTTTTCAGCATTGGTGGTGAAGCACGGTGGCCAACATGGCCAATGGAACTGTCAATGATCAACTTCTGGCAATCGATCAGCCTTTAGAGATTTTTGGTTATGAGAAAAAAAATAAAGTTTTTTTTTCAAGGGAAGAGAAATAAGCTAAAAAAAAACTTGGTTTATATATAGGCGTAGTAGTCTAAACAACATCGTTTTGGGACCCCCAGGATACGCGCATTGACATGTAACCTAACCTAGGGTCTGCACACTTGATCGACGACCCTTCTTTTAGCCAAACCTTGAACCAGTTCAACTGAATTGTTCATTGAATCGCCCCTCATTCGGTTCAACCAGACCAAGCTGTCAAACCGATCAAACTGTTATTGACTTATTTTTTTATTTTTTATACATATTATTTATATCATTTTAGTTTTGTTATTGTTACTTATGCATGTTTAATACCTTTAATTTTTTTAAGAAAAAATATTTTTCATTCATAATAATAATTAATAATTACAATAATTAATAATTATAATAATAAATTTTCATAAAAAAATAAAATACATGAAAAAAAGTAATTTTCTAAAATCATAAAATTGAACTTGCTTCAAAAATTCACCTAGATGTTAAAGATTTTCAAAGATGTTTGCCTTTTTTTAAATTAAAAAAATAAACCCTAAACCATAAAATTAAAACCCTAAAATCCTAAACCTTTCAAAACCCTAAAATCAAAACCATAAATCCTAAACCTAAAATCAAAATCCTAAAACCAAAACCTCAAAATCAAAGCCTAAAACCCTTCAAACCCTAAAGCCTTTGAAACCTTAAATTTCAAAACCCTAAGATCCAAAAATAAAAAAGCCTTAAAAATCCAAAATTTGAAACCTAAAACCTTCAAAACCCCAAAACTCAAAACCTTAACCTTAAAACCATAGATCCTCAAAACCCTAAGATCCAAAACCTTAAAATCCTAAATCCTAAACCTCGAAACCTAAAACCCAAAATTTGGTACACAATCCCGAATCATCACTTAAAAGTCACCAAACTTTAAAATCTAGACCCATACCTAGGTTCAAAATCATTACAAAACTTTAAGGATACATGTGAAAATCTCAAGTGGAGTAATTTGCTCCCAAATGTCACCTAGACGATAGGGTATTTAAGAAACTTTATTCAATTAAGTTTTTCTCGCAAGTTCTTGATTCTCTTTAATGTTGAATTGATAACTAATAAAAAATATATATAATAATATAATGGGATATTAAATATAAATATTTGCACCTAAGCTTTGCTTAAATGTTAGAAAGTCAGGGTGATCTCATTATACTTAAGAACCCAACTTTAAAATTGCATTTCAGCATCTTACATAACATTCATTGGCATACATACATTATCATGTTATTGTTGGCAATCGTTTGCATTTCTCTGTCTTTAATTTTTATTTACTACTTGATGATAAAATGTTTTATAAAAAAAGGGTAATACATTTTTTTTTTTAAATTGTGACATTATAAAATAAAACAAAATTAACATTTCGAAGAAAATAATTATTGGTACTCTGCTTAGATGTAAAAAAATGACAATAATTATCTTCTATACAGAGTGTTATTTCATTTTAAAGAATATCATGTTAAATTTTAAGTAAAAAGAGTTATTTTAAATTATATCTCGATGTTCGAGAATTTAAAGATAATTCTTTAACTTTTAGATTTCCTCAATATTCCTAAATAAAGATTTTAGCAAATTTTTCTTTTTCAAAATGAAAGGGATTATTATTAAATTTTAAATTAAAACCATTTCATCTAACACCAAAAATAGTGTATAATTTATTGGTACCAATTTATGGGCGTTGTGGGAGTGCTAATCCTTTCCCATACTAATTGAATCTTGAAATCAAAATCTATTTTTGTAGACCAAAAATTTATCTTTTGATAAACTTTAAACTCGTTTTTATAGTTTATTTAAAAAATAAAACTTTTGGGTGGCCAATCACACCCTAAAAAAGATTAGTGGCGACTTCCCCATTTTTTTTGATTTTAAAATTCTTTATGTCTAGCAGTCCCAAAATCTTTACAACACCATGTTAAGTCTTGTCCTTGACATTAACTCCTAAATAAGCTTTAGAATACTTCTAAACTTTTATTTTACTTTAGCCAAATATTTCTTAAGTTAATTCAATCAAAACTAATTGAGATATTCTCTTAATCACACAAGGTGATCAATCACATCTTGATTACTTCATGTATCTTCATATTTTTCAAGTTATACCCAACAATATTCGACTAGAGCATTCTTGGTTAGAAACATAAATAAAGTCAAAGTATAGCATTCATCATATAATATCATAAGTAATATCAAGTCAAAGGATCACTTATACAACCATCACATGAGAATGTAGCTAAAAACATTGTATGAACTACCGTATAGTATTCTTATCTCAGGTCATATTCAGTAAACTTGTTCTTGTAACAAACACCTACATATTAACTCAAGTTTACCTAAACTTCAATCTATGAGATTAGTTGCTTGATAATAATAGAAATACATAATATGACATGTATCTTATAGTCAATATGATTGGTCTTAGGGTATATTACCAACACTAATGAGGCCTTTTATGTTATGAAAATGACCAAACAATTGACTGCTCTATATTTAGACATATTCTAGAATTTAGAGAAGTTTATTGCTCAATGGAGGAGTCGACTACTCATAGTGTGAAAACCTTCTAGAATTGCAAAGGAGACAATTACCTTGGTTTAGAAAACACTTTAGAAATTTAAAAAGCAAAGGCGTAGTCAACTGCTTTATGCGTGGAGTCAACCACTCTACATGAAAAATTATAATTTTCAAAATGTGAAAAATGGTTTCTCTTGGTATGGAAAGTCTGATTATTTAAATAAACTAGTTCATCTTTAATAATTTAGAAAATAAACTTTTTGATCAAAAGAAATAATTTTTGAATGATATAATACAATTAAATAGTCACAATCTTAGGATCTAATCTCTATAAATAGAGCTTAGTGTGAGTATATTTGAAATATTCTGAAATTTAGAAAAATACTATTTCTCTCTCTCATTCTTTCATCATTAAGAGCAAGTTACTTTAACAGTGTTTATCGTAGAAAACATTGTTAAAAACAAGGTATTTTCATTCTAACCAAAGAGTATTTAGTGGTTTATTTTACTAAAACAAAGTAAGAACAAACAAGGCATCATTGTATTTTGGAGACATTTTGATTCATTCCTTTTGCATACGATAATTGATTGAGGTAAAATAAGCCTTAAAGAAAATGATATTTACATCGCACCTTGAAATCATTTTCATTCGTGATTGAAGGTTCTATTTGTTCTATCCAAAATACAAAAAGAATGTCTATGATAAGTTCTCAAGTTCATTTACAATTATACATAACTTTTGTTTGTCTTATAGCCTTTATTCTCTAACAAAACTAAACTAAAAAATAACATGGCAACAAGGACCTCAAAGGTTTTGCTGGATTATGGTTTCTAATTCTGCATGGATCTCGAACATTGGATGATGGAAACATGGCTTTCAATTTTTTTAGCTAATGGATTTAAGGTCTTCTTTAGATCATAGTAGGCCCAAAACTCTAGAGTTAAATCTGCCCAATCACTTGTCGATTCAAATTTCTGAGATCAACTACCTTGAAGTTTGTTTTCTAATGAAATATTTTTAGGTGTAAATGAAAACATTTTTAGGGTGCTATTTAAACCAGTGTTTAATAGCTTTGGACCACTAATCAACTTTCTTGGCGGTGACCTCTCTGATGAAAAGGCCTTAGCTTCAAGTTGCCGCTTGTTTCTGTTAGTAAAATTAAGAAAAACAAAATAGTAAGAAAGAAGAAAATATGGCTTTGAGGTATGAATAACAATATCTTAAAGGTAATTATGCCTATAGGATACAACAAAGCCTTAAAACTCTCTAAATCAGAAATAGTGAAATTAGTTAGGTAGAAAGATCTATTTATAATAAATGAATAGTCACCAATCAAGCCAATTTAAAAAGTCATGACATTTTATATAGTCATGTTTTATTGTTTAAATAAATTTTATTTAAACAATCATGTTTTCCTATTTAGATATGTTTATTTGTACCATCATGTTTTTCACTATTCAAACATATTTATTCAAAATCAGTAATTATTTCAAAATAAATACAAAATAATAAAAAAAGATTTAAAAAATTAAATCTATTTGCCAAACAAGCCCAAGTGCCCATCTTTTACTTTTAAAATTATTTGACCTACTAGGAAAACTCCTAGTAAGCCTAAATGACTTGGCCTAATCTAACACTTAGCTCAATTACTTAAAAAACATAAACGATTTCTTTTAAACTATACATAAGTGATATTTCTACTCAATGTGGGATTCACCACATTCTAAACTACCAACAATTACCCACTAGTTTGGAATGTTGGAGCTTAATCTTTAACCTTTCACACAAATAAATATTATGAATACAATAAGGTATCTTTTGATTTAAACCTTCAATTAGCATATATACCTTAGAATTCTAACAAAATTGATGGTGTCCATAGATTAAACCTTAACTCTTAGTGTTAAAATTAAAGATATAACACACATAATACTTATTTAATATTCTATTAGAGGTTTATAATCACTTTAGCACTATTATGGCCATGTGCTTATCTTATTCATAAACATTTACAAGAAAGATTCCAATTTTCTTGTTGAAGCGGCACCACTTCTATGTTTATATAGGTGGAGTTTCTTATTTGTGTCTCCATTGCTATAGACATTTAATTATAAACTCCATTAAGAGCTCAATCTCATCCTCTATTTACGCAATGGTTTACACTAGTATTTCAAATATTTAGAATGGGTTGACTAGTGTTTACAGACACAATAATAACTGGTTGTTACCTATTAAACTTATAATTAGAGGTTACTAATTCAAAGTTAGGTTCCCATTATTGGTGTCAAATTTTAAACCCATTCCACTTGTGGTGCTTCTTACCAAATTTTTAGGTAGCACTTTGGTAAGAAGATCTGTTAAGTTGTTTGTAGATTTAACATATATGATGGTAATTACCCCATTTTTTTTATCAATTCTCTAATATAATCATGTCTTAGACTAATATGTCTAGATTTTCCATTATAAATTTTACTATAAGCTTTAGACATAGTAGCTTCACTATCACAGTACAAGGAAATGGCTATCAGTGGTTATGGCCACAACTCTATATCCATTAATAAATTTCTTAGCCATTCAGCTTCCTTGCTTGCTATAGCTAAAGCTATAAATTTAGATTCCATAGTTGAATGTGAAATGCAAGTTTGTTTCTTGGATGCCCAACTAACTGCACCACCTCCAAGGGTAAACATCCATCCTGAAATAGATTTATTATCACTTAGACTAGTGATCCAACTTGCATCTGAATATCCTTCCAAAACAGCTAGATCTTCGAAATAAAATAAGCCAAAATCTATAGTTCTTTTAAGATAACCTAAAACTCTTTTTATGCTTTTCAATGTCTTATACTAGACTTACTCGTATATCTTGATAACTTACAAATAGTAAAAGCTATATCTGGCCTAGTACAATACATAGCATACATAATACTTCTAATTCCACTAGCATATTCAAGTTGTGCAATTATATAACCTTGATTTTTTTTTTAATTTTATACTTGTATCATATGGAGTATTGGCTTATTTTATATTGAGATACTTAAACTTATTAAGCAGTTTTTCAATATAATGACTTTGATTAAATATGAAACCCTTATTATATCTCTTAACTTTAATTCCCAAAATGGTATCAACTTCATTTAAATCTTTCATTTTGAAATTAGAAATCCGATACCTTTTGGTTTTATTTATGCCAATCATATTAGTACTAAAAATTAGCATATCATCCACATAGAGACATATTATAACTCTATATTGTTTAGTAAATTTTGAGTAAATGCACTTATCTACTTCATTATGTTTAAACCATTGGCTACTATGATTGAATCAAACTTTTCATGTCATTGTTTAGGAGCTCGCTTTGGCCCATAAAGTGACTTAATTAATTTACAAACTTTATTCTCATTATCTGGAAGAATAAAACCTTCTAGTTGTTCCATTTATACTTCTTCCTTTAAGTCACCATTTAAAAAGGCTGTCTTAACATCCATTTGATGCATATGTAATTTATAAATGGAAGCCAAAGCTATAAGAACTCTAATGGATGTTATTCTAGCTACTGGAACATATGTATCAAATAATCTATGCCTTCCTTTTGTTTAAAACTTTTTACAATTAATCTTACTTTAAAGGTTTGTACAGAACCATCAGTATTATATTTCTTTCTAAACACCTATTTACATCCTTTAGGTTTAGAACCTGGAGGTAAATCTACTAAGACTTATGTATTATTGGATATGATTGAGTCCATTTCATCATTAATAGCTTCTTTCCAAAAAGCAACATCTCTTGAAGTCATAGCTTTATTAAATGTTTTAGGGTCTTCATCTATATTTAGTAGAATTGGTGTTTTCTTAAGCACTTTGGTTCTATTTTCTTCTACTAGGAATACTATAGAATCTGGGGAAACAAAATCAGAAGGTTAAAAGATTCTCTTTTCTAGTTCTTTTACTCTTTTTATTTTCAATAGAATCATTACTTTCTTTTCTTTTATTTCCAATCATAGGAATCATTTCAATTTGTTCTCCATATCAATTTTAGTATCACATATAAACTTATTTTCAAAAAATTCTACATGAATAGATTCGATAATAACATTAGTATTTAAATCAAGAAGTCTATATGCTTTTGAATTCTATGCATAACCAACAAAAATACATTTAATACCTCTAGGTCCTAATTTTGATTTATGAGGATGAGGTATTTTATAAAAGGCAATGCACCCCCACACTTTAAAATAATCCAAATTTGGTTTTCTGCCATGATTCCAAAGTTCATATGGTGTCTTTAAGAATTTCTTTGAAAGAATTCTATTATGTATGTGGCATGCTATTAAAAGTGCTTATCCCCAAAGATTTAGAGGTAATTTAACATTTAACAACATACTATTTATCATATCAACCAAGGTTTTATTTTTCCTTTTGGTTAAACCATTTTGTTAGGGTGCATAAAAGGCTATCTTTGATAAATAATTCCATTATCTTAAAAAAAAAAAAAAGAGAAAAGAATCTAGAAAATATTCGCTACCCCTATCAGTTCGAAGAATTTTAATTTTCTTGTCCTTTTTATTTTCAACAACTGATTGATATTCTTTGAATTTATCAAAAGCTTCATCTTTTGTTCTCATTAGATATACAAAAGTATAATGAGAACTATCATCTATAAATATTATAAAATACCTTTTATTCTCCCCTTGTTAATAAACCATTTAACTCATAAATATTAGAATGTACGAGTTCTAATAATTATGTATTTCTTTCAGCTTGAGGAAAAGGTTTCTTAGTTATTTTTGCTTTGACATAGATTTCACATTTAATGTCATGATTTTTCTGGTATGTTATATAACTATGCTTAGTCATATGATTCATATATTGATAATTTAAATGTCCTAATCTAGCATGCGATAAAGAAGAAGAATGCTCAACAATTTAAGCAGAAAGATTATTTATTTCATTAATGCTTAGTTTAAACATACCATCATTGGAATATCCTTTTCCAATGAATACACCATTTTTAGAGACTATAACTTTATCAAACTCTAATACAATCTTAAAGACTTTCTTACACATCTTAAAGACTTTCTTACATAATAGATTTGCAGATACAAGGTTCTTTCTAATCTCATGAACATGAAAAACATTAAGTAAAGTTAGTTTTTATCCTGAGGTGAATTTCAATTCAACCGTTCCTTTTTCAATCACTTTGGTAAGAACAAGATTTCCCATAAGGATGTTTTCTATTCTCTTGCATTCTTCGTAAATCTTGAACTGCCATTTGTTGTTGCAAACATGAATTGTTGCACTAGAATCTAGCCACTAATTAGATGACTTATTTGTAGTAGCCATATGAACTTCGATGAATATTCCAATTTGCATGTCACTCACCATTACAACAAGTTCATTAATTTCTTGCTCAACCAGATTTGCCTTGCTTTCAGAACTATAACCAATCTTAATTCTAACATTTTTAAATCTGCAATCTTTAATCAAATGTCATTTTTTTCCACAATGTAAACACATTTTATTCTTGTTAAATTTGGATTTCTTAAATCCATTCTTCTTGATTTTAAAATTGTTTTGAAATTTACCAAAAGACTTGTGAGTTTTTTCAGAATTTTGTCTACTCACATAATTCACATTGAAACATCCAAGAAAGAGTGCATTTCTTGCACAATTTTCTGCTTCAATCTATATGTGAGTTTGAAATTCTTCAATAGTGAAAGTATCTGTTGAATGCAAAACTTTCTTCCTATATCCATTCCAAGAAGGAGGAAGTTTTAACAAAATAGCTCTAACTTGAAGTGAATCAAGAACCTTAATTTCTAGCTCACTTAACTTAGAAACTAGAATTTGCAACTTGTGCACTTAGTCCATGATTGGTTTATCATTAGTTATTGAAAATTCAAAGTATTTCAAAGCTAAAAACTTATTTGTACCTTTCTTTTCGTTCATGTATTTATGTTCAAAAGCAATCCATATCTCTTTTGGTGTTTTCATATTTTTGTATAGGTCATATAGATGGTTAGATAATGAATTCAAAATATAATCTCGATAGACTACTTCATTTTCTTCACATTTGCTTCTTGTTGCCTTAATAGCATCAGAATCTTTAGGAGTTGGTTTTGGAATTGGTTCCAAATTTGGATCAAGTACATAAAAATCTTCAATGCATTCAACAGAAAAATCATTTTGTCCTTCCACCTAGTGTAGTTTAATTCATTAAAACGATCAAGTTTGATTACATCTTGATTTTTAAAGTGAACCTTTATGCTTGATTCCAAATCCATAATAGTAATAGGGACAACAGGAGATTTAGTATCGATAATTACCTTTAAATTGTTAGTAAAATTAAGAAAAATAGAAATAGTAAGAAAGAAGAAAATTTGGCTTTGAGGCATGAATAATACTATCTTAAAGGCAATTATGCCTATAGGATACAACAAAACCTTAAAACTCTCTAAATCAGAAGTAGTGAAATTGGTCAAGCAGAAAGATCTATTTATAATAAATGAACTGTCACTAATCAAGCCAATTCAAAAAGTCATGACATTTTGTATAGTCATGTTTTTATTGTTTAAATAAACTTTATTTAAACAGTCATGTTTTCTTGTTTAGATATGTTTATTCGTACCATCATATTTTTCACTGTTCAAACATATTTATTTAGAATCAGTAATTATTACGAAATAAATAATAATAATAATAAAGATTTAAAAAATTGAATCTATTTGCCAAACAAGCCCAAGTGCCCATCTTTGACTTTTAAAATTATCTGACCCACTAGAAAAACTTCTAGTAAGCCAAAATGACTTGACGCACTCCAACACTTAGCTCAATTACTTAAATAACATAAATGATTTCTTTTAAACCATATATAAGTGATCTTTCTACTCAATGTGGGATTCACGACATTCTAAACTACCAACAATTTCTTGCTTCTGCTTAGGATCCAATAGTTTCCATATGCATAACCTCCGCATTAGTTCTTACTCGAAAATAGAATTTGCATTTTCAAGCTGATCATGTTCTCCTTTAACCAAGAGAACATGCACTACTTTTTTCTATTGCTTACCGAACCCTAATAAAATTACTAACATATGTTGTCAATATATTGTTGAATGCTCTAATGACTGAATGTCTCATTTTGTGCTTTTGTTTATAACAAATGATTGAGACGTCACATGCAATGCAAGATTGAAATACTTACTCGGGTTCATATAACTATGGAAAGAAAATTGCTTTTGATAGTCATTATTTTATTAACAATTGAAAAATACTATAAGGTTTATGATAAATCTTATAAGGTAAAATCTCACCAAAAAATATAGGACAAGGGAAAATTTTAGTCTCATAGTACTTTATAGCACTATTAACATATAATTTTCCATGATATCCCACATCGCATGCATTTTCAAGGCACCTAATGCAATATAACATTTTTTGTTTCATGTTACAAAAATAAAGTAACTTTAAAAAGCCATATATAATTGTCCTCAATAATTATGGCAAAAATTTAAAAATTCATGAAATGCCAAAGTATAGAGTTGACTATCTTGGCGGTCTAAATGCACCAGTAGCATTGAATGCCAATTGATCTCTCAAAGAAAACATAAGAAGCCCATTTCATCCGTTTCTCTTCGCCAGCGCCTCACCATTAATAGTAGCAATGGCCCGCCCTAGATAACTTCGTGTGATCCTTTGCTTTATAAACTCATAATCTACGATTCCCAACATGGCTTTTCCTTTTCCTTTTCTTTTTTATACTCAACATTACTTGCTTTTAGATCTGGTGATTTTAGTCAATGTCTTTGGCTTAAGATAATGAAATTAAAAGCTCAAAACTTTTTAAGTGCTTGAACAAAGCCTCTTGCCTTTCGGCATATGCCAAGGTTTCCTATACTAAGAACATTTAAATACATTTTGATGGTAGAATAACTAAAACAAGGATTATATTACTTGTTCATTTCATTTTTTTTTATATATGAAATTGCAGTCTGAATGTAAAAAATATTACAATTATTGAGTTTAAACTCTTAACTTAGTAAATGACATCTGTTAACAATGATTATATGAATAAATTAAATAAAATTCTGAATTAGTCCATTGATATTTACACATAATCCTAAAATAAAAAATGGACAAACATGTTTTGTAGTTTTGTGATTTAAAACAAAAAAAAAAGTGGAAAAAAAATTGCTTACCGTGTGTAGTCGATAGGTATATTAGCCGCAAGAAGGGGTGAATTGTTGTTCTTTATTAGTAGTTCTTATCTGAAATCAACTTTGAAGAATATTATAATTTCGTTGAATTATTTCAATTGGCTTCAACTCCCTATCTCTTAGATCAAAACTAAACTTTAATTGCTCTGGTCAACAATGATATAAATAGAGGGAGAGAGGGGAAAGATCCCAAACCTTCCCGCCCACCCTTGTTCTTCTCCTTTGCCCCTGCCCATTCTAAGGTCTGCTGTCCCCCCCCGCAGGGCACCTAAGTTGTTTTCTACCTTTGAACATGAAGACCTCTGAAACAATATCTGGCAAATCCCGATATGTATGTCTTAAACAAACGGGTTGATAATTATACTATCAATAATTAATAATTCTTGTTCTTCTGTGTTCTTACTGAACCACGGTTAACAAATTAATAAGGATTTGTGCTTAGATACTCAATATCCAGAAATCAGGTCTGTGGAAACAAGTACTTAGAAATTCTTGAGGAATATCAACAAATCGAAAAAGAAAAAAAAAATAATGAAGTCAATTTGTTGGAACATTTTATACTTGATGATGGGTTTGAGAGAAGTCGAAATATCTATAATTCTAAGGTTAAGTTGGAGGTCTGGAAGCAAGACTTATGTAGCCCTGTTATTGTGCATGATATTTAAGCTTACCTGATTAAGTAAAATAGTTGAAAGATTCACATCCAGGCCTGCCCTGTGCTGTAATGTGGTGCAACATGCCATGGCCTTTGCAGTTATAAGAGACATTGGAGCCTCCTAGCCAAATGTAAAAATCGATTCTCTTTCCAGAGAAACTCTTGTGGTTTTCCACTAATTTTTTTGCTTCTTCTGACTAGCAGGAATGATGGTTGAAGCTGGAAAGAGACGAATCGTTAAGAAAGGGGCATGGCTTTGTCCTTGGATCCTTCAATTACCAGGTGAGTCAGATGCAAGGAAACACTTTTTTGATTTGGAGTCCCTAAATTAACTATCCAACATGGCTTAACTGGGAGAGTTCCTGGTTTAGATCCTTATGAAATATTGGTTCCACTGGTCGGTTTCCAATCCTAGTTTTGATGATTCCATGGTAGGGTCCCCTGACATGACACATGATTCACTTACATGACAACCTATATCTATATTCTCAATTTATGTTTTTTGCATATTTTGTGCGTGAAGGGATTGAATCATCTCTAACGGAATTTGTTTGTCAGAGCCATGATAAGATGGATATGTGGTGAACAAGTGAACATGTCATGCAAGAGCACAGGCCAGCCTCGCTTAACAATATTGAATTTGTGTGGTATCTTTGAAAATATCCAATTATTCTTCAATCAAATTCTGTGGATTGAATCATCGTGTTCTCTTGGTCATTAAATTCTATGGAGAAATAACTTTTTCTTGAGTCCCATTATGTTATCTATCTCATATATTCGTCTTTAATTTCTAATTAAAACATCAATTTCTTCTAAAAAGCAATACCAACAGTCCTTTTTTTCTTCATTTTTTCCTTTTCCCCTAAAGTTGTATGCTACGTGTTATGTAAAATTAAAAGTAGCCTGCGAGGCGAACTTGTGTGTCTAGCAGCATGTACGAGCTGAATATAATCTCAGCATACAACTGTAGTTTCTGAAAATCGCTTGACAAGTCATTTGGATTCCATTACACCTCTGATGTGATAGAATCCAAGCTATTTTTTGCTCCTAACTATATAAGTGTTATGCATTTAGATAGTATTCCGACTATGCACTTGAGGGCAAAAAATTTCACTGCTCCTTTAGTTTTTGATTGGAGGGAGAAAAGTTAAGTGGTTCGTTAAACTCTAGGACAGTTGATTGCTTTTAATGTAAAATTAATACATAAGATATTTTTCAATTATGATAGTCGTTTACATTTGGTGACATAATCGACAGTTATATTTAATCTCACCATCATCACTGCATTTATATTCAAACATGGATTTTCATTATTAATTTTAATTTTATCACTATAATAGCATAACCAATCTCAAACTATAAACTAATCTTACTGTAACTATTATTTTTAGTATGACCTAAACCAATCTTATCACTTGCCCAAATATACCATAAGTGGGAAAAAAAGTTCTTTTTGTCTTTTGGAGGTTTAAAATATCAGCCCTGGTATCAAATCAAGAATGATGATAATCTCAAAGAGGCTTCATTTCTCAACCCAGAAATGTGTTTCATAACATCAAAGAGGTTATTAAAATGTTCCATGTCATTCAAACTGCATACAGTTCTTTGGCAGCCTGGAATCAACCAGAGCGTCAGCTAAATAGACGTTTTGAAACACATTTCTAGCTTAATATGGCGATGATGAGAGATGTAATCTATTCATTCTCTTCTTTGACGCATATTTCCATTTGTAATGCCACCTAAAATCACTACTAACAATTTGCAAACAACTATATATATAGTAGAATAATGTGAGGAGGCCCCCCACTTATAAAATATATGTTTCCCCTTAGGATCTCTTGGCAATGGCACTATACAGGATCTGTAAAGGGGGCGCTTTCACGATTGCAACGTTGTCTTATTCTTTCATGCATACTTAGATTTCTTTCTTAATCATTCCTATTTTCTTCCCATGCCATCTTCCTAATCTTATGGTATTCCACGCAAAATTTGAGTCTTGGCAGCTTAATGGATGTGCTGAGTTCTGACTAAGGCTTATCTTAAACACATACTATAAAGAGCCCGTGATTGGATTTGAAATGCTACAAGAATTTGTTTAATCGATTCTATATAGTGGTGGCAATGGGTCGGGACGGGACGGGTTTTTGCTCGCCCCAGATTTGATCCGATAAATTTTTTTTATTTTTAATACTCGTATCCATACCTGATCCGATATTATATAAAATCAAATCGATCCGATCCGATCCGAAATTAATAAAATATTATTTTAAATATAAATATAAAATTAAATATATATAAAAATATATATAATTAAATATAAAATTAAAAAAATAATTTTTTTATATATATCGAGTCGAGTAAGATCGGATTTACCTAAAACCCAACCCCAAAAATTTTTTACCTTTTCCGACCCAAACTGATACCCAATTTTTAAAAAATAAAAACCAACCCTAAATTATCGGATCGAAACCGATGAATTCGTATGTTTTTACCTTCCTAATTCTATAACTTTCTGATGGGAAAAATAGGGACCTGTAGCTTATAGGTCGTATTGACCAGCAATAGCCGCATCTAATGACAGCTAAGTAGACAAGACCACGTGTGTAGGACCTCCGTAGTCTCTACTTCCCCTATATTTCCTTCCTTTTTTTTTTTTTTTTGGGAGGGGGGTTGGGGGAGAAATTTTTTTATTATACGTCATTTCCAAAATGCCTTCCAGAATCTGTTATTTATTCATTTCCCCCTCCAACTTTCATCCGCAGTTCCCCATGAACACATTCTTACTGAGAGAGAGGGCCTAGGCTTTTAAATATGAGAGCATGCCCCATAAATTGTACAGCCGTATGTTCTATGCCTGTGTTCTCTGAGCATTCTCATTGTCCTTGCTTAGGCTGATAAGGTTGCTTTTAATTCAGTTCAAAGAAAAGAGACCACAGCTCTAAAGTCTTTGTCTCTTATGTGGTCAAAGACTTGAAACTTTTTTATTCCTTTTTGTAGGTTAAACAGCAGTTCAGGACATGTTCTAGAATAACCAAAGACGTTAATCAAATATCCAGAGGTCATCCTTGCCAACCAATATTGCCAAGGATGTTGCCAAATTTCGATCCTAATGACAATGAAGCTGGCATGAAGATTCTGGAGGACCTGACAGAAAATGTTCACCAAATACAGCAGCGGGTATTAGTGGAGATAGTAACACGAAATGCGCATACAGAATATCTGAAGAGCTTCCTGAATGGACAGTATGACAAGGAACTTTTCAAAAAGAAGGTTCCTGTGGTGAATTACGAAGATATCAAACCTTATATTGAGCGAATTGCTAATGGGGATTCATCAAACATCATTTCTGCTGAACCAATAACTGAGTTGCTCACAAGGTATACAAGTTGTTTTTATCCTTTTTTTTTTGGTGAGATTAAAAAAGTGTCTGAATTTGTATAGTATACTTCAGTAATTTTCCTTTAATTCTTCATGAAAGCAATTTATCTGTTTTTGATGCAGCTCTGGCACTTCTGGTGGGCTGCCAAAGATGATGCCTTCAACTGCTGAAGACTTGCACAGAAAGACATTCTTTTATAATCTGCTTGTGCCTGTGATGAACAAGTAAAAAGCTTATCTCCAATTCTGTTCTTGTTTTTCTTCTCTTTTTGACTTGATTTTATTGTTTATTTCAGTTTAGCTCCAATTCTGTTCTTTTTCTTTTGTCACAAAAGGTCATGATGGACTTTTCAACTTTTACCTATTTTCAGTAAAATGTAGTACACGGTAAACTTCAGGCCACTAAACAGTTCAACTTGAAAACTTGTTAATTGCAGGTATGTAGACGGCTTGGACGAAGGAAAAGCAATGTATCTATTGTTTGTTAAGCCAGAGATTAAAACTCCCTCTGGTCTAATGGCAAGGCCTGTCCTAACAAGCTACTATAAGAGCAGTAACTTCAAGAATCGACCTTTGAACCGCTTCAATGTTTATACCAGTCCTGATGAGACAATCTTGTGCTCTGACAGCAAGCAGAGCATGTACTGCCAATTACTTTGCGGTTTAGTACAACGAGAAGAGGTTTTGAGAGTAGGTGCAGTTTTCGCTTCTGCTTTCTTACGGGCCATCAAATTCTTGGAAGATTATTGGAAAGAGCTCTGCTCTAACATTAGAACGGGTCATCTCAGCGACTGGATCACTGACCCCAGTTGCAGAAAAGTTGTGTCATTAATTCTAAGTAAATGTAATTCGCATATAGCCGACTTGATTGAACATGAATGCAGCACTAACTCATGGGAAGGGATAATTAAGAAACTCTAGCCTAGAACGAAATACATTGAAGTCATAGTTACAGGTACCATGGCACAATATATATCTACTCTTGAATTCTACAGTGGAGGGCTACCTTTAGTTTCGACAATGTATGCTTCTTCAGAATGTTACTTTGGAATTAATTTCAAACCACTGAGCAAGCCGTCGGATGTCTCTTACACCCTTGTCCCCAATATGGCCTACTTTGAGTTCTTACCACTTAAGAAAACCCATGAAGATGCAACTCAAGATGTCCAGTTGAATGGTGTTTGCAAAGAAAATTGCATGGAAGAAGAGACTGAAAAGGAGGATGTTGAAACTGTTGATCTCGTGGATGTAAAGCTTGGGCAATATTACGAACTTCTTGTCACAACTTTTACAGGTTAGTTTTTCCCGACAGGATTTACGTTTTTATCACTTGTTTCTTTCATCTATCAATTTTCTGGGTTTTAATTAATATGAAAACAAAATTGAAAATTCTACCGATTCCATATGGAAATTTGGATGTCTCTTCAATCAAAATTTTTTATATGGCGCTTTTGACCCTTACTTCACTCAATTTTGCCAGGCCTGTATAGATATAGAGTTGGAGACATTCTCATGGCAACTGGATTCCACAATAATGCTCCTCAATTTCGATTTGTGCATCGGCGGAATGTGGTTTTATGCATTGACACAGACAAAACCAATGAGGAAGACCTGTTAAAGGCAGTGACAAAGGTAACGCTTCTCGTTGAGTCACTTGGCTTCCTCTTGATGGAGTACACTAGCTATGCTGACACTTCCTCCATTCCAGGTCATTATGTACTATTCTGGGAGCTCACAAATAAAGGGAGTAATGATCTGCCAATACTTGATCCTAAGATAATGGAGCAGTGCTGCTTCATTGTGGAAGAATCACTTGATTCTGTTTATAGAAGATGCAGGAGAAAGGACCATTCAATTGGACCATTAGAGATAAGAGTGGTAAAACATGGAACATTTGATGCACTCATGGACTTTTGTGTATCTCAGGGGTCTTCTGTTAACCAATATAAGACACCAAGGTGCATGAAATCTGAGGAGGCCATAAATATATTAGATTCTAGGGTGGTAGGAAGGTTTTTCAGCCGAAACGCTCCTTCTTGGGAGCCCGTATAGGGTGGAACTGAATTAAAAAAAAAAAAAAAGAATCGGGAAGTTGCATTTTCCCAAGGTTAATTTCTTGGGATCTGTAAAAGAATTTGTATTGTAGAGTCGTTTTTTCTTTTCTTTTTTTTTTTCCACAGTGCCTGCTTGTTCTGTATTAAAATTAGACTATCAGACAATTCTATCTCTTTCTGTACGACTGCAAAGCTTCTTTGTCTTGTCCAAATCAGAGATAATTTCTCTTCTAATGCTTGCATGCTAAAAGGATTAGTAACCATGGAATCATAATAAATGCTTCCCTGTTCCGCCATAATAGAAGCTTGACACATGCACATTTGAGGAAAATGATTAAAGGGAAAGACTTGGAAACGAAAGGGTTCTTAATGAATGAATGGTAAACATTATCGATCAACCTTGGCATCTCAAATTCATCATGTGGCAGGAGAATAATCACATTTTTCAACCGCTAAATTAGATGGCTCAAGTGCAGTGTTCTTTTTGAACTGTCATTTTGCAATGGCTATCAAATCTATCATTTTCTTGCTAGTAATTTACAAGGAAAATCATACTACGATATTACTGTGCACGAACAAGAGGATGATGAAAGGCAGAAAACTATTATGGTTGAGGCCAGAGGGAAATGTAGATCAGGAACGGAAGCAGAATTGCAGAAGGCAAAATAAACAAGTTCTAAGCAATAGGAAAATCAATCAAGTACAATTACATAGGATGGCTTGTTGAAGTTCATTACTTCATGTAGTTGACGCATGTGATTTTCCATTTTTGTCTCTATTTCCGCTAAATCTAAAAAGGTCCATTTCTCATTTCGTATAAAATCGACTTCCTGTAAAAGAATAGGCCATGATGTTTTTTATTATTGAATAAAATTACGTAGCTGACACTCAAGAAAAGGGATCACATCAATAGCCCGTCATTCTAATATATACCTGTAAGATGAGAAAGAGCGGATATAACAAAGTACAGAAAAATTAATGGAAATCCATGGAACTGATCAATCAAGGTGCTTTCCCAAGTTGTGTCCTGCCGGCGACAAGCATTATAAAAATTTATGGACATCTGCAGCGCTTATTCAATACTGTAGATACCTTTAGCTTATTATAAGGCTAAAATAACAAAAAATTTTAAATTTAATCAATTTTCTTATATAGACATTTATATTTTTATTACATTCAAATAAAAATTTAATTTTTATTTTGCATCCAAATAAATTTTTAAATTTTAATATGTATCCAAATAAGATCTTACCCTTAAATTTATACTTAAATAATTAGCCTTTAACATAAATTTTGGAATAAATATTTATTTTGATACAAATAAAATAATAAAAATTTATTTGAATACAATAAAATTATAAAAATTTATTTTTAAAAAATGAAATAATTTAGATTTTTTTAATATTTTAACCTTATTATTAATGGTTAGCAGCAAGGCCAACCATTGGTCGCCGTGACATAAGCAAATTACTCACAACAAATATGTTAGAATAATAAAAAATTAACAAGACTAAAATGCGAAATTAATTTTACTTTGGTCAAATCTTATTACTAGCTTTTGATTTTTTAAGCATGATATTGCTACAAAATGGAGCAGAATCCACACTATTCACGATGTAGTGACCTTGCTCATGGCAATGGAGGCAGACTGTTTTCTTGGGGATCAGTACCCTTTTTTCCAATCTCATACAGCAATAATAAATGAAAAAAAAAATGGAGCACAAAAAACATATAAGATTTATAGCGATTCACTCTCAATATGAAAATTACACTCACTTCTAATTGCTACGAATTTCACTATGATAGAAGGATATTACAAAGAAATATTTCTCTATAAAGATATACATTCTTAGGCACCTCATAACTCTATTTAGCACTTTTACTTTACACGCTTATTTTTCTTCCCTTGCTAGCACATCTCTACACCGATACCTTATTCTATTTATAGGTTGTTGCACTGCTCCTCTATGCAAAGTCTTCATTTTTGGCGTCCTTCATCTTCCTTTGGCAAAGTCCTTCATCTTCCTTTGGCAAAGTCTACATTCAGTGCCAACCAAGGCTAGACAAATTTCTTCTTCACTTTCTTTTATTTCGTTATAATTTGTTGCTTCTACCAATAGGATTGCTTCCTTTCTCTTTTTTCTTTTTTTTTCTCCTTCATATTGATTGGCTTTAATGCGTCAAATATTGTGGCTTTGAGTTTGTCTCCACTTACACTTCAACAATCTCTCACTTGGAGACTAACTCATCATCAACCACCTATCACAGTTGCAATTTCTCAATGCTTAGCAGAAAAGTTTAAGTTGCACATAACTTTCGTTTCTCAATTGTTACTGTCTTCGCTAACGTACTAATGAGATTTTGATTCTCTTAAATATTCTTTGATTCCATCTTCCAAAGTTGATCTTATAAAGTGATACTTAACTTGTATATGCTTTGTCCTTGGATGATAGACAAGACTTTTTGCCAAGTCAATGACACTTTGACTGTCACAATACAACAGACTTCTCTCATACCCTTGACCTAGTTCTTCCAACAAAGATGAAGCCATACCATTTCTTTGCTAGCCTCTATCATTGCAACATAATCTGCTTTAGTGGTAGAAAGTGCCACAATATTTTATAAATTTGATATCCAACTAACTGTTGTACCATCAAATGTGTAGTACGTATCCAATATTGCTCTTCTTGCCATTTAAATCACCTGCCATGTCGACTTTAACATAACCATGTAAGCCTGAGTTTGATTTTCTTAAGCACAAAGCTAAATTTGTTATACCTCTCAAATATCTTAGAAATCATTTAATTGCTTTCCATGTTGTTTCCCCAGATTACTTATATATATGCTTCCAACTTTCATTGCCTCTATTATGCCCAGTTCGATACACACCATTGCATGCATAAGATTACCAATGGTAAAGGCATAAGGCATCTTAGCCATGTAGGCCTGTTCATTGCAAACTCCTTAAACAACCTTTTTTCTTTGTTTTTAAATCTCTTGTATGTTGGCTCTGACAATTAACATATTATCAAATATACAGCAAATGGCTTATATAAAAGCCATCAAATTTTTTGACATAGTAGTAATGATTATCTTGATACCTCAAAAAACCATTATTGCATATGAACTTATTAAACTTTTCATACCAGAAGCTTGCTTCAAATCATATAGACTTTTTAATAGATTCCCAGCCATTTTTTCTTTTCCATGAATCTTAAAATCCTATGGTTTTTGTGTATACATTTCTTCTTTCAAGTCACAATGAAAAAAAGTAGTTTGTACATCCATCTGTTGTAGATGCAAATATTCTTTTGCCACTGGCCTAAGCACCATTATGCTTATAGTCAATTTAACCACTAGAGAGAAAATCTCATGGTAATCAACGTCTTTCTTTTGTTGACAACAGCATTTTTTTTCTTCTGTTCCACTAAAAGAAATCTAACATATAGTGACATTCAAAGTGTCAGTAAAACCCCAAAATCTATCAGTATAGCACCATAAACCATATACCGATAGTCAAAATGTGTATTCCGATGAATTTTTATCTGTAAGGATATCCCTTATCGGTATAGACCTACACTGACAGTTTTTAAGGCGTCGAAATAGCTTACAGAGATATACTAACGATTCAAGATTGTTAGTAAATGTATATCTACTGGTATAACATCTCTTGTGTGTTCCACCATTATACCTTTTAGTGACGGTTAATACCTGTCAGTATAGACTTGTATGTTTTAATCTTTTTTACCTATACCGATGGTTAATGATCGTCAGTATAGACTTTACCTATATTGATGCTTAAAGCCCATTAGTATATATTTGTATGTTTTAATTTTCTCACCTATACTGACAGCTAGCACCCGTCAATATAGACTTATATGTTTTAATTTTTTTGACCTCTACCGACAGTTAACACCTACCAATATAGACTTGTAATTTATCTTTCCTATATCGACATATAGCATCCGTCAATATAGACTTGTATTTTTTTTTTTTTAATTTTCTTACCTACACCGATGATTAGAGACAATTAGTATAGAATTGTGTGCTTTAATTTTCTTACATCTACCGATGGTTAGAGATTGTTAATATAGACTTATATGTTTTAATTTTTTTATTATATTTTGGTGATTGTTAGTATCACTTGAAATTTTCCAAAGATCAAGTGCATCAATATAAATGTTAAGACATTGGTAAATTTTTTTTAAATTATATTTTAAATTATTAATATTAATTTATTTATAATCATAATAAAATATGTTTTCATATAAACAAAAAAAAAAAACCACAATAAAGTAAACGATATTTAATAACATTAAACTACAATTAAATTATTTATAATCCATAAACTTAGTATAAATGAAAAACTAAAGTCATTGTACCAAGTCTGATAAAACAAATATCAATAAAAAAAATATAGATCAAGAGTTACCCCACCTCACCTTAAAAAACACAATCATAAGTTTGCACTACCAAACACCTAAAGACCTTTTGATCATCTAAAACATCAATAGAACTTTGAACAAGATAATATTAAAAAATCTATAAACGAACAAACAATTGCAAAACCATCTCAATGAGAAAAAACATGCACGCACCTATTACAAGCCCTTTCCAAAACCAAAATATTTTAATTCATACAAAATATTGCGAGTCTTGAAAAAGTCAACAAGTGTAGGTACATCATATAACTAACAAGCTCAATGAACCCAGCTCACTAACAGTATTCAATATACCATTCAAGAATCACAAAATACAATAGCCTTATTTCAACATAGTGTATAACATCCAAAACAAAACCAAATCCCCTTACAAATATAATGCTTTAAGTAAATAAACAACTTCTTAAAATAAATGATACCATCATAGATTTCTACAAAAAAGCATCTGCATAGCATAAAAAATCCAATTAGAATTCTTGTAAATTATCTTATATATACAGAAGGTAAGAAGGTAATCATCCATTCATATACTAGTAGAAATAATTTTATAAACATGTTATTCATTCATATATACAAAAGGTAATCATCCATTTATATACCAACAAAAATAATTTTGTAAACATCCTATTCATTAGTGTAATGCATGAATGAATAAGAAATAACCTAATTTGCATGTGTAATCTTCTTATTTTTTTAGTTTAATTCCAAATAATAACTTAATGAAAGTCAACAAAACTATCATTAAACAAATATTTTCACTATAACATTCAAGTCTACAACTATAAAGCATACTTACATCATAAAGAAGCTTTTTCAAAGCGAAAAAAAAAAGGCAAGAAAGCTTTCGCAAGGGAAAAAGAGTAGGCTTTAAATCATAGTGTAATTTAATAATTATGTCAAAGACGATGGGTAATGTTTCAAGATCACAATTTATATGATTGAAAACCTAGATTCAAAATTGATTATGACATTCTATCTAAGAAAGAAATATCAAGCAAAACATTTCCACATATATATCACGTGATGATGAGTTTACCATTTTCATTCTCATGAGGTTGATACTTGAATTTGAAGAATGATAGTTTTCATATGGGATTTTTGAAGCACTACTAGCATCAGGAGCTTAAAATTAATTCAAAAAAATTTTCAATAAGGTTCAAAATTCGTGAGCAAGATGACAATTTACATATATATATAAACTAAAATAGATGTTATATATACCTTTCTATTCACCATGTGAGTAACAGTATTTAAGATATCCATATTTTCATTAGAAAATTATCTTTTAAGTATCAATAAGACAGCACTTAAAGTTTTTTTCAAGTCTTTAATTTCAGCCTTTAACTCTTGTACCTCTTCCTTATGTTGAACTAATTCAAAAGATGAAAGACCATATTACTTAGATGAAGTAGATATTGTACCCATGCAATGAACACACTTTTTTCTCTTTGGTCCTTTAACTTTTGAATAAACATCATCTTTCCATGAACTCCTTTCAAAATTTTGAGCACTAGTTTTGCTCAAACTTTGTTTCATGAGTTCTTAAAATTGTAAAAAGACATTTTAGTATAAAGAAACTAAACATAAGTAAAAGCAAGTAATAATTAAATTAAATACCACAATTTCAGCTACCTTGTCATTCACAACATTTCCATCTTTACATGTACAAGAAAGCATATCCACCTCAGCATGTAATGGTGAAATTCCATTAACTTATT
Source organism: Durio zibethinus (assembly GCF_002303985.1). The sequence continues at coordinate 22,603,914 of NW_019168048.1, read as the reverse complement.
ATTTTTATAAAGGTACAACATTAATTATTGTAATGACAAAATCGAACATATAAAAAGTAAATTTTATATTCATTTAACTGAGTGCGACAAGGAAAATTGATATATATACCAAGGTTTAAATGATCCTTGAGAATGATTTTGTTCTCGTGCAATGAGCTTCATCTAATTTTAAGCGATTTATTTTGTTTGTCTCACTTTATTCCTTTAAACAAATGAATAAGAAAAGATATATTATAATAACTTTATAATTATTATCATAGTGTTCAAACAAAGTAAATAGCATATTTTGTAAACATTTACCTTTACTTTATTAGTCAACCAATATGCAACAAAAAACAAGAATTGACTTTTATCTACTCAAGAATCATCAATCTTTGCAGCCATTTCCTTTGGTGTCTTATGTTCATCATAAAATTTAGACTTCAATTCGTTCTTCCATTGCCTCCACTTAGTACCCATGTTTCTTAGTACCCAAGACTTAATTTTTTGAAATATTTCTTCATTAACAAGCTTATCAGAATCAAATTTGTGAAATTCAAACTTTGACTCTAATTTGAAAGAGGTAATTGGAAAGAAAATGTCAATATATACTATATTAATTACTACTATTAACTAGAAACTAAAAGATTATTGTCATGGCATTAGCTAGCAACTAAAACATTATTGTATTGATACTTCTAATGTTTTTCACATTTATTCCTTCTTAGCATCTGACATTTCATGCCAATTTGTATAATTAATCGGTGCAAAGCTAGGCATTTTCATCATGCTACCAATGAATCAAATTAAAGAGCAAGATTCATCATTGATAGGTATAGCATTATCATTAACCTTAACAACAACATGCTTCCCTTCTTTCAAATCCCAAATATCAGCCATATGCGTAGGACCTCAAGCTTTTTTATGTTGAACATTTCCTACATAAAAAAATTACATGTAAAGAAAGCAATTAAATTCATTAAAAATTTAAACAAGCACAACATTATAACACATAAAGAATTTTACTAACAGAATATAGTGTTTTTATACCTGAATTATGTTCAACTTGTTCATCTTGATCTTTATTACTTGTATATTGAGAAATTGGTTCTTAAGATTCTTACAGAGGCTCATGTTGTGAAGCTTCTAAATGTATAGGCACATGTTGTTCTTTTAACTAAGTTTGCAGTTAAGAACTAAAGGCATGATTTGCCCTAGTGATATTCAATCGTCTATGCTTTGATATTCAAGATGGTAATGGCTATTTTCCCATTTTGTAGTTAGGTCAAATGTCTTAAATTGAAGGAGTTTCTAACTAGAAATGCCTTGAATAATCCCCTTAAAATTTTATAAGTGGATTATTAAAGGCATTTTTGGCAAAAAATTCCTTCAATAATTTTTTTTTTCATTTTTTTAGGATTATTTAAGGCATTTTTGTAGGAAAACACCTTGACTAATCCCTTAGGAAAAATTAAATAGATTATTCAAGGCATTTATGACAAAAAAGGCCTTGAATAATCCCATTTAATTTTTATTATAGGATTATTGCATGCGTTTTTAGCTAGAAAATACCTTGCATAATCCCTTAAAAAAATTGAATAGGGTTAATCAAGGTGTTTATGGCTAAAAATACCTTGAATAATCCCTTTCAATTATTATGATGGGATTATTCAAGGCATTTTTAGTCAGAAAACACTTCGCATAATCCTTTAAGAAAAATTGAATGGGGTTAGCCAAGGCAGTTATGGCAAAAAAGGCCTTAAATAATACCCTTTGATTTTATGATGGGATTATTTAAGTTGTTTTTAGCCAGAAAATACCTTGTATAATCCTTTAGAAAAAATTAAATAAGGTTAATCAAGGCATTTATGGCCAAAAACGCCTTAAATAATCCCTTTCATTTTTTATGATGGGGATTTTGAAGGCATTTCTAACTAAAAATGTCTTGAATAATTCATGGATTATTCAAGGCATTTTTGACCAAAAACACCTTCAATAATCCAACAATTATTCAAAGCATTTTCTATCAAAAATGTCTTCAATAATCCTAACATTTTTTTTGGAATATTCAAGGCGTTTTTACCTAGAAAATGCCTTGAATATTTCTTTACAAAAAATTGAAGGTGTTTCTTTGGTCAAATGCACTGTGATCATTTTTAAAATTCATTTCGCTTTCTTGAACTTTGAAATCCCAAACTGCTAATATAGTAAACGATAAGTATTATTTTATAAAAAAAATTTTACAAATAACATAGAAAAATATTTATATGAATACAAATACTACTATATATGTAGATTATTTATAATTTGAATTATGATCTAGAATGATTTTAAAATTTTATGAAACTATATTAAAATTGAAATATTAATTGAAACCAAATTAATATAAAATTGAAATTTAAAAAATTTTTAGTCTAATATTTAATTATAAATTAATTAATTAATATAATACATACAAATTTTATTTAAAACTTATTATCATTTATAATTAATTAAGTTACAAATTTTATTTATTAATAATTATAGTTTTTATCAAATTATAGTTTTTGAAAATTTTTATTAAAGGGAAATATTATGAATTAATATTTTAAAAAAAATTAGGAATAATTTTTTTTAACTTATACTGATGATTATTATAACCGTTAGTATATAACATATTTATACTTGATGGATATTTATACACCATCAAGAAAAAAGTTTACCTATACTGATGGCTTTATAAAGTGTTGGTATAGGCACTATCTATACTGACAGTAACAAAAATTTATTAGTATAGATACTTTTTGCATACATAATTTGACCGTTAGTATAGATAAGTGTCAATATATAGCATACTTATACTAATGGATAGTTATAAACCATAAAAAAAAGTTTATATATACCAACAATTATATAAAGTGTTGGTAAAGGTATGGTATATTCTGACGATATTAAGAATCAATAAGTAAAGTCTATTTTGCTAACGTAATTTGACCATCAGTATAACCTTGTGTCAGTATATGAAAATTTTTTTGTAATGCTTGTTGTCATCATGTTCTTTTTTTATTTGGTAAGCCCATTTATTTTGCAATGCTTTTTTCCCTTTGGTAGTTTTGCCAAATACCATGTTTGATTTAACATCAACGAATCTATATCATCTTTCATGGATAATTCCCACTTAAATGAATAATCAACTTGTATTGGTTCTTCATAACTCTTTGGCTCACCTTGGTTGGTCAAAGAAATAAAGTTAAGCAAAGAAAAAAATCTTTGTGGTGGCTTGATAGTTTTAGAAGAGCTTTTCAATTCATCACTAAAGGATTGATTCACATCGATGTTACCCACTATCAATCAGCCTTAACCTGATAAAATACCTCCTCACCCTTGTTTCACCTTCCATTAATCAAGCCATGGACCTTGTCCTCACAACTCTAGTCACACTACTTTTGTCCTAACCATATCACTAGGATGCATTAAACAACTAAAAATCTTTAAGCTTAACCTATTCCACTTACGAAACAAATAAAATCACTCTTAAACCTCAAACAAACTTAGTCTTTCCACCATGCTATGAAACCAACCTCATCAATAACCTATCATTATCGATCATTTTCAATACTAAGATCTCTCTTTCAATCACCCAAAACATCTTCACACTTCTATGACCAAATTAACTAAAAGCCTATAATTAAACTTGTCCTAAAACTAAACCTAAAACCAAAATCTATTGATTGCTACCAATTAGCTTCCACATCATCAATTGGCCCATCATTGTCATACTGTCGGTCATCGTTTGTCACTGTCAATCAGTTTTGCATTGTCCTCATTATTGATTACTTTCCATTATCATCAATTGGCCTACCATCCAAATTAATGCAATCGGGACCTTCATCTTGTCTCGGTCTTCATGATCCTCTTAGATCTCATGCTAAGCTATCCACTCAAGTATATTTCTTAATCCCTCAAGTATTTTAGGTCTTTTTAATTAATGAACATGTAACATATATCGTCCATGATCACACATAATGTAATTTTAAGAATGATTTATGTATGCTATTTAATTATTTTTGGAATCTAGATATTATTAAAATGTGGTGATTCTTTTACAATGTAAATCCATGTCTAGCATGCCATGCATAATCCTATCATGTAATTTAAGTAAACAATAAGTTGTATTAAATATACCTTGAAGGTATATTTGTTAATTACCATCCTATCATGATATTACATTTTTCCTTGGTTACTCTTTCTTGCTTTTATAATTAATAGAATGAATTGTTTTATCTAATGCATTTGATTAATAACACAGTTTTTGAATCATTAATAACTGATAGACTATCCAATGCTACCAACCTGTAAATTCTTTTAAAGCTATGTGTGATAGTATAGGACATACAAATTACACATAAAATTGCATACCATTTAGTAAATAAATAGAAAGATATGCTTTTCAATCTATAAGCTAAGTGGAGTATGATTTGAAATGGAAAAGTATAGGTTGGGTTTATCTTATATGGGATTTAGAGCTTTGATTCCTCTAGTATTTTGTTTACAATCTCTGTACTAAATTTTTTTGTAATAATGATACTCTTACCTTGAAATCGGTATCGATTCCTAAAATATAAACAAATCAATAACCAACTACTAATCAAATCATGGATATCAATATTAAGATGAGCTTTAAGGGTGAAACCTGTAGTGCTCGCATCATTGTTGTTGCTGGATGAAACAAAACCAAAACTCTCCCTTAACTTGTAGAGATATAATAGCAATAATTGATGCTAGTGTTCCAACATATGACATTACAAACTTAGGCATATGAAAGAGAAAGGAATGAAAATAGTAGCATTAAATGATAAATTATTGAGATTGAAATCCATTAAGCACTAATTGTGTGAAAGCTGCATCTTTGGAAAACACAAAAAGGTTAGCTTTTCCAAAGTCAAAAGGTAAACTTGTTACTTCTTTTGGAAGATCTAGCTACTATATGACATTTATTGATGATTCGATTAAGAAGTTATGGGTTTATTTTTTGAAGAATAAATCTGATGTATTTGATACTTCTAAAAAGTGCAAAGCCATGGTTGATAATGAAACAAGCTTAAAAGTTAAGTGTTTAAGGTTTGACAATGGGCAAGAATACATTAATGATGACTTCAAACATTACTATAACGAGAACTGGATCAAGATGACAAAATCTATTCTCAGAACACCTTTACAAAACTACGTAGTTGAAAAGATGAACATAACCTTAAATAGTGTGCAAGAAGTATGGTAATTCACATGGGGCTGCCTAAGGTTTTTTAGGCAGATGTAGTTAACATTGCAATTTATTTGATTAATAAAGGTCTTTTAGTACCTTTAGACTGCATAATATTTTTTGAGACTTGGAGTGGTAAAAAGGAAAAGCTATCTTTCTTAAGTATTTAGTTGTCTTGCTTACATTCATATTGATGTTGTTGCTAGACATAAACTCAATCCCAAATCTAAAAAATGTTACTTTATTGGCTATGATAATGCTGAATTTGGTTACCATTTTTTTGATGACCAAAATTGGAAGATTATTAAGATTATGGAAGCAATTTTTAATGAGAATATTTTGTACAAGGACAAGATTGGCAACATTTTATAAATTGCAAATTTTGAAGTGTAAAAGTTTGATATGGTTCAATTAAAAGACTTTCTAATAAAAAATTTATAACAAAAAGCTTAATAAGTTTAAGACAACATAGCTATAGAAGATTACGAGAATATAGTCCTAAATGGGCAACAAGGAAAAAAGGTAGAGACGTTAAAAGGATTAGGTCTTAGATTTCATCATCAAAGTCAATTTCAAAAGACGACAATTTATTGACTATTGTGTTGGACTTGTTAAGATGTATTGCCACCGAAAAACCTTCTTCCATCTTTATGTGAAACAATTTCTTAATGAGAAGAATTGTATTATTTACATAAGGCTTTTCATATATATTAGAGAGCACCTTTATCAATTCTATGATCAACTTCTCCTTCACCATATTATGTGCTATTTATTTTACAATGTTAGTTGAATAACTCCAAACACTTGTTTGTAAAGAAGACTTAAATCTTCATTTTACATCTTTTGTTGGTTTTGTGCCCAAAAGAGGTAAATGTAGCTTTTACCATACTAATAATCCTTGATTTGCATCTTCTAAAAGAAAAATTTTGGATTATTGAATTTCTAATTTAATATGGTGAATCTTCTTCACTAGTCATCATTTTCAAATCTTAAAACTATGAACTGTAGCACATACGAAAGATAAAATCATGTGAATAATACTTTGATAAAGCCCCCAAGAAAGATTAGATGGGTCACAAATGACCCCATTTAAAACCTAACCTCCTTAAACACAACTCATAGATTATATTTATCCATACCATTAACTTTTTAATTATGAGAATAGTACCATATAAAATGACCATCATGGTGTACATAAATAGTATCATACACGTGAATAGTATGATGCATGAAAAAACTTTAACTTTCGACTCTTATACAAATTGTTAGGATTAAGAAGCTTTGATACAAGTTATCGAGGAACAAAAACCTTTTATAACCATTATAAAGCAAAAATAATTGTAAAAATAAAATAAAATGGAGCATAAAGAACACACAAGATTTATAATGGTTTATTCTTAATGTGAAAGCTACATTCACTTGTAGCTACTATCGATTTTACTATGATGAAAGGAGATCACAAAGAAATATTTCTATCTAAATATATACACCTTTAGGCACCTCACAATTCTCTTTGGCACTCATGCTTTACATATTTATTTTTCTTCCTTCACTTGCACATCTTTATACCAATGTCTTAGCTTATTTTTAAGTTGTTGCACCGTTCCTCCCCTTTTGCAAAATTTTCATTTTCTATGCCTCATTATCTCATTTTGGCAAAGTTTTCATTTAGTGCCAACCAAGACTAGTTGAATTCCTTCTTCACTTCACTTCTCTTTTTTTTTTTTTCTTTTACAATGTAATTTATTGCTTTTACCAATAGGATTGTTTTGTTTCTCTATTCGTTTTTTTTTTTTCTTATTGGTTGGCTTTAATGGGTGAAATATTATAGCTTTGAATTTGTCTTCATGAACATTTCAACAATCTTCCACTTGGAAACTAATTCATCATCAATTTTCTCCACCTGCAACAATTATGATTTCTCAATCCTCAACAAAAAAGTCTAGTTGAAGTTGCACAAAACTTTATTTTCTCAATTGCTATAGTCTTTGTTAACATAGTTAGATTTTGATTCTCTTAAATCTTTTCATGTATTTAGACCTAATCTTCCAATGTTAGTTTTATAAAATGATATCTAACATATTTATCCAAGTGCATGACATCCTTATGGTATAATCCAACACACTTCTCTTATACTTATGACATTTTCTTCCAAGAAAGATTGCAATTGTATCATCTCTTTGCTAGCCTTTGTCACTATAACATATTTAGCTTTAGTGATAGAATGTAACAATATTTTGCTATTTGTTGCTTCTACCAATAAAATTACTTCATTTTTCTCTTATCTTCAATTTTCTCTTTATTGATTATTTTTAATATCAAATATTGTGGCTTTGGATTTGACTCCACATGCATTTTAACAATATTTTAGAAAAAGACCTTAATCCTTTTATCACTTTTTATCATATAATTAATTAAGATATAATCTCCAATTAAATCACCAAAATAAAATTAACCTAGTCTCATCCTTTGGTAGACTTAGTTAATTATCTGACTTTTCATGGGTGAATTATCTCAAAAAGTCCAACATTTTTCCTCACACATGATAGGAAAGCCATGCTCCCAGTCTTTTAAATTGTTCCAATGCCAAGTTCTTATAGAGTAATGAACTGTGTGATCATTAAGTTTAGTTGAATTTGAAACTTTATACTAGTAACTCGTTAAAGCCAATATAGAGATATTAACTATTCAAATATCTCGTATGCCTCACACTTATTTGATCACATCAAATAAAATATCTTAAAACCATTTAAGACCATACTTTAGCCTTTTCTTAAATAGCAACTTATATTAACAACTATGCAATAACTCTAAAAAAAAGACATAATGGATCGACATTAAATAAAGTTCATTGATGTAGTATCAAATAGCCTTCTTTCTAACTTCATGCCACTTAGTTTAAAACAAACTATTTCATAATAATGTCCTGTATAATTCTTTGGGTTAGGTAAGAAGACAAAGTAGTCAACATCCATTCCTCATTTTACAAAATGGTCAATAGTCACGAAGGGCACCATGAAGGTTTTATTAACCTTATTAAGACTTACATGGTGAAGAAGCAATGATCCATTCTTTTGCCATATATATAGGTCATTAAGCACATGTAGTATGACATAAATGCTATAGTGGAGTATTTTTCAACAGCTACGTCAAACTCATAACATTGTACAAACCTTAGTCCAGCCACTTTTAAAGAGCCTAACTTGAGTTCTCCATTTTTTTACCACTTTAGGCAACAAATTAGGTATCACGTCTTACATTTTACTAGCTACGTAGATTGTGAGCTAATCCATTATCAGTCCATTAGATTAATTTATTTTGTGGACCACTTCTTGGTTATAACCATGGCGAGAAATTGAAACTTATTTCCTTACTTGAAAGGGCTAATAGCTTGTATCTCATCTTTGTTTATGATCGTAGATGCCAAAAGAGATTACTCGTGTGAGTGAGCTAATCTCAAACCTATTTACATATTTTTATACCATAAGTGCCTATTAATAAATAACTATAAATATATCAATAATAAAAAATGCATAAATGTTATTAATATACCAAAAATTCAAAATAAATGACCACATAAAACAATTATCATTTACAAATTCCTTAAAGCTCAACATGAGTCACATAGGTATCCTTAAGAATAAGTTTAGTCAATGGATCTGTCATCATTTGATAGGTGAAAAAAATTTTCATGATCATTTTCTTTTGCGTAACCATTTCTAATAAAGCTATTACATATATATGTGTTTAGTTCTACCAAGATATTTAGAATCTTTTTTAAAATCAATTGTAACCATACTGTCATAGTGGATGGTCATTGAATTTGAGGCACACCTAGTTACTTTAAGATTTGAAGGAATTGCTTCAACCAAACAACTTTTTGTACATCCACTAAACAAGTTATAAATTCTGTCTCCATAGTGGATAAAGTAATGCAAGATTGGTTTTTTTCTGCTCTAAGAGAAAGTACCACCATTAAGTGAACAATGCGTAGGCTTAAGTTGATTTGTTGTCATCTAAGTTACCTTTCCAATCAGCATCATTATAGACAATTAGATTTATGGTCAAATTATGATAGCATTGCATGTAATCGTCAATTCCTTTAAAATAGTGCAATATCCTTTTGATTGTTTTTTAATGGGCAAGTCTAAAGTTTGATTGGAATCTACCAACCACTCTAACTACAAAGTTGATATTTGATCTAGTAAACATCATGACATGCATGAGGCTATAAATAGTACTAAAATATGGAATATAAGCCATCTATATTTGTTTTTCTAGAGTTTTAGAAGTCATAATAAGACTCAATCTTGCACCTTTAGAAATATGAGTGTTAATAGATTTGCATTTCTATATATGAAATCGTTTAAGACTTTTCATGATGTATGTCTTCTGAGACAAGCCAAGAAGTCTTTTTAAACGATCTTTTAGTATCTAACTTTACGAACATACTTTGCTTCATTCTTTAAATAATCATCTCCTTATTATTTTTAGCTAATAGTATATCTTCAATATATAATGACAAAATGATTAAACTTCCCTTAAACCATTAAACATAATAACAATAGTCATCTTCAATTATGATAAACCCATTATGAAAAACGCCATGGCAAAATATGAGATATAGCTGTTTAGATGATCGCTTTAGGCTATAGATAAATCATTTAAACTTGTAAATTTTGCATTTTTAATCTTTTGCAAAATGCAGTCAAGTTGATCTATATAGATCTTCTAATCCAATTCTCCATTGAAAAATGTTGTTCTAATGTCTGTTTTGTAAAGTTCCAAATCCAATTTTATAACTATGGCTAGAATTAAACAAATTGAGACAAACCTCACTACCGGTGAAAAAGGATTCCTCATAGTTCAAACCTTCTTATTATTAGTATCCTTTCAATGCTAGACATGCCTTGTATCTCTCAATGGAACCATCTACCTTAAATTTCACCTTTAGGGTCCATTGTTCACAATAGTCTTACTTTTTGATAGAAGGTCAACTAAGTTCCAAATATGATTAGTTCTCAAAGATTATTTCATAATTCATTGCATTATTCCACAATTACATGTTTGTTTCTACATAGCACAACTTGAGGATCCTCATTTATAGGCATAAATGAAGAAGATAACAAGTCATTCCTATTACCGCAGCTAGTTTGAGGAATTTCTCCCACATCCTCAACCAAGTTACTTGGTGTGTCAATATTTGGATCCACTATTTCATAGGAGGTCTATCACTTTCTCAACTATCCCTTTGCTTAGGAAATCTTCTTCTAAGAAATCTACCTCCTATACAATGTTCAAAGTATCTTTTTAAGATACTTTTTCCCTCAGGCATGATTTCTCATACTTGTGAGAAGTTGTGTTCGCATAAACAGTTGAACCCTAAAGTCAAAAATTACTAAGGTCAAGTTTTTCATCAGTTTATATCTCATATAGAGAAAAAGATATTGATTTAGATGGTACACAATTAAGAATGTAGCTAACAATTAAAAGTGCATTTCCTCAATAGGAAATGGGAAGATTTTCTAGCACCATCATTGACCTAACCATATTTAAAAGAGTTTAGTTCTTTTTTTTTTGCTACAAAATTTTGCTATAGAGTTTTTAGAACCATCAACTGCTTAAGTATCCCTTTTTAGTCTGAGATTCTTAAATTTTTTAGATAGATACTTATAGTTTATAAGTTCTTTAAGCTTTAATGCATGGGTTTAATTGATTCTCAACCAAGGTTACATAACGTCTAAAGCATTCTAATGCTTATGACTTATGTGAGATTGGATACACATGACCAAAATACGTAAAGTCATTTATGAATATGATGAAACAAAATGATTCATGCATTACCCTTACATTGATTAGGCTATAAACGTATGAATGGATTACTTGTAATGGAAAAGATACTATTTTTGCTTTTAAAAATGGTTTTCAAGTTGCTTTTCTAGCAAGATAATGTTCACATGTTGGTGAATACACTTAAATGAGTGTGCCCAATAAGTCTTTTTTGGCTAATTCATCCATTTTGTCAACCCAATATGGTTTAATCTAGCATGCCATTTTACTAAATTATTACAAATATTATCATGGGTAGTAATTAATGAAATTGATCTCTTACATTATTGTAGCTAGAATAATCAATGTCCAAAATCAATAAACCATCTTAAATAAAGGCACAACACTATTGCTCTTGAAGGCAAACCTAAAACCTAAGCCTAACATAGTTATAACATAGTTATAATCAATGTGTATTTGTGAGGGGAGTGTCTCAATTTTTTTGTAGTTATAACATGTCAAGTTGGTTTTATTCAACTAACCACCACTCTTGCCCTCTATTGCGGTGCGATGTTGGCTTTTTATAACACATATCATTTATCAAAATCTTTCTAAGAAGGTTTTTAACTATTCTTGCCCTTAGGCCTAGATGCCTTGTTAAAAGTGAACTAAATTGTGACAATGCTGTTGGTTTGGCAAACATGAAAAGCTCATACACCAATTCAAAGTGGTAAAATTCCTAAAAACTTTTATCATGGGCTTGCCACATTAATAAATTGCCTTCTATTTGCTCAAGCATTCTATTAGGGACATTTGGTGGTCAAAAAGGTATTGTAATATTTTTACCTTATTAAAGACTGCCAATAGACAACTAAGGGCATTTCAAATATATGAGTTGATCTGACATGTTGGCCACTTCATTGTTATCCTTCATTGGTTCCCTACCTCTCAGCTATAAATATAGATATCCAGATATTATCATTTCAGGTTTCATCTTATCAAAAACCCTTAATACTTCTCTCTTTCTAACCTCCTTCATTATAATCTCTAACTTGTGCATTAGAGTGCAAATACCTACCTTTGCATCTAATCGTTCTTTTCTTTCTTTTATCCTTTCAAGAATACCATCAAGTCAGAATTCGACACAAACATTTAGAGCACCAGTTAGGGGACTCTTTCATTTATCAGTCAAGCTTGGAATTATGCCTCATAAGAAGAAAGTTTTAGAGGAAAGAAAGACTACCATCTCAATCAAAACAAAAATGCATAACAGCCAACACACGGATTGGTATGCTCCAACTCAATGTAGTCCAATCATGGAACAATTCGAAGCCCTAGCTAAACAAATACAAGCCCTCAAGCACATGTTGCAAACTACAACCCCACCCTAAGCTTTAAAGGTGCCTAACCTAGTCACCTCTAAATAATAAGTTGTAGAAAGGCAACCAAGCTATAAAGAGGCAGAATCTTTCTCTGCCTTCAAAGAAGAAGAGTATAATGTTCTGGCCATTCACCATTAACCTAACCATAACTCGACACATGCCACAACCCAAAAATCAAAACAAACCAACTTAGAACCCTAACTGAACAAAAAACTAGAAACTAGGATGTAAGCCATAGAGAAGGAACTAAAAGACAAATGGGTTGCTTTCGAGGACAAGCTCAAGTTCTTGGAGAGCTTGCCCTTCACTAAAGAAGTTGATAGAGCTATGCCTCTAAAAGTGTTCAAAATGTTGATATTGGAAACTTATGATGGTATATCTAACCCCTTTGACCACTTGAAGCTTTATAGAACTAACATGATGATGTAAGGTGTAAATAAAACTCTGAGGTGTTAGGCCTAGCCACTACCTTCAAGGGTTTAGCACGATCTTGGTATAATAGTTTGAAGTCAAGATTAATCACAACATTTAAAAAGCTCAACCACTCTTTTCTATCCTAATTTGTAAGTAGCCAAAGAATAAAAAAAATGACTTTAAGCTTGATTTCAGTCCATTAATGAAGAAATGAATCTTTGAAAGATTATTTTACACATTTTAACGTGGAGGCTCTACAGGTAAAATATCTAAAGCAAATGACCATTGTAACCATCCTAACAAGTAAACTCAATGACAAAAAGTACCACATCAAGCTAACCTTGTCCTTAAAGCAACCAAAAATGTTAGCCAATGTTCTATTTATGGCTAAGAAACATATAAATGCTGAAGCCACAATAAGAAATAATTGAGGTGAAAGAGGCTCATCCCCCCTCATCAATCATAAAAAAGGAAAAAATTTCTACAATCATCCCCCAAGAAGAAGATATCATAAGGCCAGAAGCCGCAGTGGAGAAAAAAACTACACCATATTGAATACCTCCCGAAAAAAAAACCCTAATGCAAATTGAAAAAAAATCTAAAGCTCAGATGGCCAAAGCCATTAAGGTAAAACACAATGATGGATTCGACCAAAAGATATACCTTCCATAAAGATATAAGCCATAACACCGAGGATTGTATTAACCTAAAAAAGATATTGAAGCTTTAATTAGAAGAGGTAAGTTAGGAAGGTTTGTGGATCGATAAAGACAATGATAGAATAGGCCAAGCTATAGAAGGGACCGAACAAAACACATAAGGGACAAGAAAGGTAGACTAGAGGAAAATATGAGAGAAGAGGTTTAGAGAGATAAGCAAAAACCAAAGAAGGGCTCAACTATCGATAATAGATCAATTACCAAGCTAATCAATGTGATCACTAGAGGAAGCTCCACTTTGGTGAAAAGAAAATTTGATCAAGGTATGGTCATAGCCATTAGTTCCTTGACAAATAAAAAAAACTAAAAGGTTGAACTGATCTCGTTCAACTCAAAAAGACTTGGAAAGAATTTAATACCCCAATGATAATGTTATAATGATCACTATCGTGGTTACAATTATGTGGTCAAAATATCTTATTTGAAAATGAAAGCTCAACTTTTGTCTTGTACCATACCACTAACAATAATATGGAAATAAAAAAATAGTTGCAGTTGATCACCATGACTTTTATTGGATTTAAAAATGAACATATACCTATTAAAGGGACTATCAAACTATTGATCTCTTTGAGAATATAGCTAAGACAGTCATGTTGATTATAGAATTCATAGTTGTATACATCCCATTTACTTATAATATGATATTGGGTTAACCTAGCCAGTCTGTTATGAGGCTCATAGGCTTAGTTCCCTATCTAAAAGTAAAATTACTAATTCCTTAAAAGATTGAAAAAGTAAAGGGAAACTAGTCCATAATATGGTAATGCTATGTTACAACAATGAAAGAAAAAACTATGAAGTAGATTAATTATTTGACTGAGGCCAATCAGGCTTAAAAAGATAAGCAAGTAATAAAAACCAAAAAGAAGCAAGAAAACATGAGTAAGCACCTACAACAATAAAAAATTGACATGACAAAAATGTACATTGCTATGAGCTCTTAAGCTCTACTCCAACAAAAGATACATTTAACAATTTTTTTGTAATTTTTGAATAGATCTTAAAAGTGATCGAGCTTCTAAGTTAGCATAAACATCTACATGTTAATGGAATTGAGCTAACACGTCAACCAAAAAAAAATTGAAAAATTGAAATGAAATATGCATACATTTTGTTTGGTTTCATATTTTAATAATTTATTGATACTAACTATCACATTGGGATCTATCTCCATAGAAAGCAGTCCCCACCTAACTTAACAGAAAAAATAATTGATAAAAAACTCGAGGTAGATGAGAAATGACTCGAGCTAGCAAAAGATCTTGTATCCATATGATTATAGCAGAACACCTCTGAAAAGTATATGCAGATTGAGATTAACCTTGAACATAAAAAATAGTTAATCCAACTTTTGAGGAATAATGTCGACCTTCATCTAGACATCGTTTGACATGCTTGTTATTGATACCAAGGTAATGGTCCATAGGTTGTATAAAACCTCAGACATGAAACCAATTTGGCAAGAAAAGAGGACCTTTACCCTAAAAAAGCAAAAGGCTATTAAAGAGGAGGTCGGCGAGCTACTGCAAATAGGATTTGTTATAAAGGTCTGTTACCATGAATGGATAGCCAATATGGTCATGGTTAAGAAACATAATGAAAAATGAAAGATTTGTATTGACTTTATCGACCTCAATAAACCTTCCCTAAAAGATAGGTTTCTTTTCCCCAACATAGGTAAACTAGTGGATGATAGTATTGAGCATGGCTTATCAGTTTTATGGATGCCTACTCTGACTATAATCAAATTAAAATGTTAAAAAAAATGAGGAAAAAAGGGCTTTCTTTATAAAGAAAGGCTTTAATTGTTGCAAGGTAATCCTATTTGACCTAAAAAATGTAAGGCAACCTTTTAAAAACTGGTCAACAAGGTCTTTAAAAATTAGATTGGTCAAAACATGAAGGTGTACATAGACGACATGATAGTAAAAAAAAAGAGCCCATTTGAGCACTTGAAAGACCTTAATGAGACTTTTGACACCTTGAGAAAGTTTAATTTAAAGCTTAACCTAAGAAAATTCATATCAGGTAAATTTCTTGGCTACATGATCAATAAAAAGGGAATAAAGGTGAACCTAAAAAAAGTTCAAGCAATCCTAAATATGAAAGCACTGACATTAGTGAAAGAAGTGCAAGTGCAGAGGTTAACTGAGAGAATAGCTGCTCTAAGTAGATTTATGTCCAAATTGGTATAGCGATGCTTGCCATTTTTCAAGATCTTCAAAAACCTCTCTGACTTCAAATGGACCCTTAATGTCAGAAAGCATTTAATGAGCTTAAAAAGTTTTTATCCTCTCTACCAATCCTTTCTAAGTCATGGTCCGATGAAATATTATATCTGTATTTAGCCACCACTGAACAGGCCATCAACTCAGTCTTGATTCGAGAAAAAAAAGAAATAGAGGCTGGTCTACTTTGTAAGGAAGGTGTTGATAAAAGTAAACTATCCCAGGATAGAAAAATTGGTCTACACGATCATCACGTCAACCAAAAAATTCAAACCATATTTCCAAGCTTACAATTCATGTATTAACTAACCAACCACTTAAGTGAGTTTTATAGAAGCTAGATCTATCAAGTAAACTGAATAAGTGGATAGTAGAGCTTAATGAATTTGATATGCATATATTTTTCAAGTCGACCTTGAAATCTAAAATATTAACGAAATTCATTGTAAAGCTACCTTAACTCGTTCTGATGAATAGCCTAAAAAGACTAAGGAAGTTGAAGGAAATGAGATGTGAAAACTTTTTGTTGATGGATCAGCTACCAATCATAATAGTAGGGTTGGTCTCATCCTGATTAGCTCAAAAGGCCTATGATATTAATACACCCTAAATTTCAAATTCAAGACATCTAGCTATGAGGCTGAATATAAAGCATTGATATTAGACCTAAGACTATCAACTGAGCTAAATGTCAAACATATAATGGTATATAGTGATTCTCAGTTAGTGGTCGATCAAATAAATAAAAAGTTTGGAGCTCAAGAAGAATGAATCCAAAAATACTTAGACAAATCACTAACCTTCATTGTTGTTTTTCATAAAGCCATGGTAAGAAAAATATTGAGGTCAAAAAACTCATTGTTAGATTCTTTGTCCAAGTTGGCTTCAAGGATGATAATGAAATTTTGAGTCAAGTCCTAGTGGAAGAATTGACACAAAAAAAGCACTAAAGAGAAATTGGCCAGACAAATTATGGAAAAAAATGGATGACCCCGATCAAAGCATACCTGATCATAAGAGAATTGCCTATAGACAAGATTCTAGCTAAAACCTTGATGAGGAAGGATCCTCATACATTATGATCAATGAGAAGTTATACAAATGATCTTTTGTCCTTTCTTATCTAAAATGTGTGAATGACGAAAAAGCAAGCTATCCTTAGGTAAATCCATGAAAGGATATGTGAAAATTACTTTGGACCTTAGCTACTTGCTTATAAGGTACTTAGGCAAGGCTACTATTGGCTCACTATAAGAAAGGATACGACTGACCTAGTGAAAAAATGTGATAAATGCCAAAGATTTACCCATGTACAATATCTTTTATCAACCAAGCTTACTTTCATCATTAGCTTTTGGCCCTTTATGAAATGAGGGATAGGTGTTCTTGAACCATTCATCCCAGCTACTAGGTAGAGGAGATTTGTTTTGGTAGCAGTAAACTATTTCACAAAATGGCTTAAAGCTGAGGCCTTAACTACTATAATGGAAACCAAGTTGAAAATTTTGTATGGGAAAACATAGTATGTAGGTTCAGCTTACCTCGATCCATAATAATGGAGAATAACAAACAATTTAAAAATTTAAGGTTTAAAGAATGGTGTTCAAACTTCCACATTAATCCAAGATTCAAGTTGGTCACCCATTATCAATCCAATGAATAAGTGGAAGTTGCCAATAAAACAATATTAGAGGCACTAAAGAAGAGGTTGGATGAGGCTAAAGGTAAGTAGGTTGATGAACTTTTTAGGGTACTATGAGCTCTGAGGACAACCACAAAGGTCCCCATATGAAAAACCCCTTTCACCTAGCATTTGAAACAGAAGCCATGGTGCCCATCAAGATTGACCTCTTGGGCTTGAATGTCGTATTGAGGTTAGATGAAGGAAATGAAAAAGCCCTAAAGGCTCACATAGATTTAGTTGAAGAATAGAAAAACATGGCATTAACTTGAATAACAACTTACTAGCAAAGGTTTTCCAATAATTACAACAAGAGAGTTAGAGGACATTAAGAAGAGTGACCTAATATTTAGAAAGATTGAAGCCTTGAGAGTTAATGGTTGAGGTGGCAAGCTAGCCTCGACTTGGAAAAGACTTTATGTGGTTAAAGAGGTTGTCCATAACGCGATTAATAAATTATAAGACATGAATGGTAGTATCGTCCCAAGGACATGAAACATAGACAATTTGAAAATATACTACCACTAGCTCGGACTCAATCGAGCTCATACTTGTAATTTAAAAATTATTGAATAAAGTTACAATCATTATGTTCACTATAAGTCCTAAAATAATGTTTTATCCAAACTGATATAACCTTAGCTAAATTTGACCTAAACATTTAACTAAGTCAAAAATGATTATGTTTGTTTTAACACTAGAGCTTAGGCTTTAATCGACCTATTATAGTCTAACCTAAGACCTATATCAAGATGGATTCTTGAGTTAATTTAAAATATTCTTAAACATTTAGTTGAATTTTAAGCCCACTTAAGCCGAGCTAAAACTTTGGATTATTTTGAATCAAATTAATGATTGTTGTTTTGAATAGTCCGAGCTAAGTTCACCGAATTTAAGTCACGACGTCATCTTGTAAATAGTTATCCTAGCTTGAACTTGAAATTTAAATTAAATAGGCTAAAAGAAAGCAAAATCGAATTAAAACTTGAAATAAAAAAGTTCTACCTTTCATTGACATTAGTAGGTTAGTACAAAAAATTATCAATTAACAGAAGTTTTACAGAATGATTTAACCTGAGGTCATAACAAAAAATCCAACCTCATCCTTAAGCGAAAATTTACAAATGATCAACAAAAAAAAAAACCTTTAGCATCAGTAGCAGCAGCACCCTGGTTAGCCTTAATAGTAGTAGCAACAATAGTAGGTCCCTCTTCAAACTCGAGAGCAAGGGCAGCATCAAGCTCAACATCCATAGTTGCATCATCATCCTTTTCCTCTTCCTCTTCTTTGTCGAAATGGTGTGGAGCAAGCCTTGACCTGATGTTGTTTAGGCTAATGTTAGAAAGGTCGAGATTGAGGTCAACAGACTTGAACAGCACTTCATCATTCATGAGCTCAAAGGCAATAAGGACATTTTCCCTCGAGAACTTTTTGAAGTTGAGTGAATTCTCTCAAGGCTTTAAACTCTTAGATGATCTCATCCTTATAAGCCTCATTTGCCTTTTGTTTAATTTTTTTTTTCTCTTTTACCTTAACCTCTAGTTGGGACCTCAACTTCATTACTTCAGCCTAAGCTTTACAAAGCTTAAGCTCGACCTAATCCTTTATGGACTTTGCTTATGCCTTTTCTATATGCATGCTTTCTAGCTTCATCATTATCTCGTCTATATGTTTTCTTTGCTCAGCCTCCTTTTTGTTAGAAATTCTAAGGTTGGACCTTAGATTGCCCAAGGTTTTTATACTTTTTTAATGTTTTTCACCCTAGGAAGTTAGTTTTTTTTTGCCTTGAGCACATAAGCCATAGCTAGATAGTCATGAGGCAAAGCCTAGCTAGTGTTGTCAAAAGGTTGATGTGAGAGTTTTTGGTAAACTATAAAAGACAAACTTAGACTTAGAAAAATAACAAAATAAATAGTAAGAGAATAGTCAAGATGAAGTAAAATGATACTTACTGCTAAAAGGAACTGTTACCTTACAGAACCTCCTTGCCACATCAAAGCTCTTCAATAGGATCTCACTAAGATTGTACTCCAAACTAACGAAAACCTTCTCTGAGCTAGGCCTTAAAACCCTAGACTCAGGATTTTTTAGGGTAGAGGAGGAGACTTCGATCTTTAATTTCTTTGTAGGATGGAGAACTATTAAGGAGAGCTTCTAGTGCATCGTTGTCTTATGCTTTTTAGTGGCAAGAGAAGGATAAGTTAAGGAGCTCAATGTTTATTTACTATGGGGTTAACAACTTTATTCCCTTTTAAGAGGGGTCACCTAGCTGGATTTTCTTATTCTAACCTTTTTTGGGCCTTGGCTCTTGTTGGAAGAAGAAGAAGTCAAATTGTTTCTTGAAAGACGTCTCTATAAAATCGAATTGAGAGTTAGAGAAAAATTAAGTAAAATAAATATCCTTTGAGGTTAACTCACACCTACCTCGGTACTTCTTGTTTATCACCTTAAAAGAGGTCAGCTTGTAGGCATCTATGATAAGCTCCCCCTTCGGGTCTATTCCATTATTTTATCCGGATTTATTAGGTCTAGAATGAAAAAAGTAATAGGCACATTAGCAAAATTATTGGGCTTATTTATTATCTTGCAGGTTTCAACTTCAAATTCATTGTCTTTATTTTTCTTATCCTTTTGGAGACAGAGGAAAAACAACTTCCAGTTCTTGATAGAGCTCAAGCAGTTCACAAATAGTTTTCTATTAGGCTGAGCTGTGAAATAAAATCACCTTTTGTCATTTTTTTTTATGAAAAAAAATTCCTTGAATAGATAGAGGTCGGGGCAGAGAGAATATTTCAGTGTTGACAAAAAATTATAAATCCTATTATGTACCATATGGGGTTAAAAGTGAGTTAGGTGACTGTCAAATTATAAGAATTAAAAATTGAAACAAATAATGAATAAAGAGGGAACCTCAGACTGGCCACCAATGATCCCAATAAACCCAAAGCCAATGAAGCTCTAGCTTATCGATGATCCAATCTGAGGAGTTTAGCAATAATATACCTCTCTTTCGATAAGCAAAAGTTCACTCCTAGAGTACTAATGTGATAAACCGAACACATGTTTGGACAATCCTCGAGATTAGCCTTGCTTTTTAAGTTCTTCATAACGTCATTGGGGATTATACCTAAAGAATAAGTAGTATATATGAGAACCTCTACAATTTATCTAGTTCTGAGGAGCTCCTCTTTTCACCATTGTTTTCCCCAATAAGGGTATTTTTCTCCTTAAAACCCTCATCGATGTTAGACTTTTCACTATTAGAAGACTTAGACCCCTGAGTAGGAGTAGGATTCCAAGTTGGGGTAGTGACGAAAAACACCACAACCTTATAAGAATGGGAAAGATAAAGAGACTCTTTGAAAAAAAAAGACATCAACAAGATTTAACCGATAAGGAATAAAAAAAATAATATGAGTATTTATAGGGCATGGAGCAGAGGAAGAAAGGGGCTGAACAGGCTGAACCCCAAAAAAGGGAACAATAAAAAAAGAAAAAAGGTCGATCGTAAATGATGGACCAACTTGAGAGACAAAAAAAAGAAGTGAATTTTTCATGTCAAAATCTATTTGCGAATAGCTACTCAAGACCTGCTTTCCTCTTGCCTGAACATTCTAATCAATTTGTTGCTACCCTTCTTTAGACATAGGGTTGAACCCGTAGGCTATGTCACTATAGTCCCAACCTCCGATTATTGGTAGGACTAGATCATCATCATCATGCCTGACCGACCTCCCATTGACTCTACTTTGAAGCTCCTCATATCCCCAGAATTAATGCTAGAAGATATGATGGAGAGAATACGTACCAAGGTTAAGTAAAGAGAACAGTTGAAAGAAAAAAGACTATAAGGTAGGGAGAGGCTAGAATGCTTTTTGAGGTCAAAAAGTTTAGGTCAAATGGAGAGTAAGAAAGCAAAATGGTGAAAAATGAAGGTCGAAACAGCTCTTTATATAGTTGTGCCTCAAATAAGATGAACAATCCAGATTGTGCCATGTGTCAAAAGACATGTTGGAAAACATATTTTCATCTTCCCCGCTTTGAAGTTTACTGTCCATACAACATTTCTCCTCATTTAATATGATCTCAACCACCTAAACTTGTCAGAGCTCTAGATCAAACAGATCCTCAAGTCGAACCAAACTAATGAACCATTGGCCAGGCCACCATTAGAGTTTGAAAAAGGATTTAAGTTCCTAAAAAATGTCTAAGTTTCATATCGGTCAGATGAACTCCTCAACCATTTCTAAACCTATCATCTTTACCTTGGATCACATTAGATAGGAGATATTTCAACAACTTTCAAATGAGCCATACATTTAACTTAAAGCACACACACAAGATTAAACTCATATTAGGTTGGCACACATTAGGATAGCTTGGATCGAAGTAAACAACAAATATCACCCTTTGATGTAGGCCTCCACATCAATCCAACTGATTTACAATCTTGACCTAAAGGAGATTAGATTCCTGGTGATCCCCTTTAAGTTGACCAACATATGCAGAGTAAATTAACCACACACCCAATAGTTTGATACTCAGACTACCTAGCATAGGGACAAAATGTTGGGGCATTTAGTCGTCAAAAGGGCATTGTGGTTTTTCTTCCCTATCAGAGGCTACCAACAAACAAACTAGTGCATTTCGGACATTTAAGCTAACTTGACATGTCAGGTCTGCCTGACATATTCAATGCCACATTAACTCAATCACATTATTGTTGTCCCCTATTGGTCCCTTCTCTCATAGCTATAAACATAGATATCTAGGTATTATCATTCTAAATTTTATCTTATAAAAAACCTTTAATACTTTTCTTATTCTGACCTTTTTCATTTTGATATCTGACTTTTGAATCAAAATACAAATGCAGGAAATACTCTCGACCTTTGCATCTAACTAATTTCTTCCTTCTTTTATCCTTTTAGAAATACCCTTAGGTCGGAGCTCAGCACAAATACATTCCTACTAAACCATTATGTATTTTGCTTAACTAGGTATATTGCATTTTGATGAATTTTTTGTGCCAATTTTGGTAGGCTATAAGATCTTTCAATGTTGAATTATATCCTTACCTTGAGGCTCTTTCTTATTAAGGAGATATTGGATCTTATGGAGTAAAGTGTTATTATTTCACTATTATTTCACCATCCAGTTTCTCTACTTTTAAGCAAGCAGTTACCTTCTTATTAGCCATTTTCAACTTTAATAAAAATGCACATTGAATATTCATTATTAATTGCACCACAAGATATTATTTCGTTGTATAAATTCAAATCAAATAATAAAAATAATGCAAGAGTTGCAAGATTGAAAATTTGCTATGTTCCTAATCATCTCTGCACACAAATAATCTTTTTAGCTATTTAAAATAAGTCATGTACAAATTTTAGTCTTAGGAGTAAAATCAAATTTTAAATTTTACTCAACCAAAATGTTCCAATTAACGTAGCATTCCTAGGGATGATACTAACTTGCATATGTTTCATAAAATTATCATGCTTAGAAACTCAAAAACAATCATATGAGACATGTAGTTAATAAAAATTTAATTATTCAAATAATTAAAACATGCGAATACATTAATTAGATATCATTTGAATGCTATTCAAATAACATACGTGCTACCATAATAAACATATTACAAATATAATTTAAGCATTTTTCGTGATTAAAGGAATTTTTAAAGACATAAATTGAGAAAAAAAATAACAACAAAAGGTAGCTTCTGGAAGTTTCTAAAGTGCACACCCCAATCACTGTGTGGCACACATTCAAAAAAGTTTAAGGTCACCTTCCATTGGCACAATGAAGCACTCGCCCTCGGAAAGTGAGATTCTAAAATTGATTTTTTTCCCTTTTAAGTAATTTTAAATTTATCAAAATATTTATAGAAAGATCAAACTCAACGGTGGATTTTCCAATGACGACGGTGTCAAAATCGCGCCGTCAAAAACGCCACTCACATGCCGCTAGGCGCAAGTGGGATTCAGTTTTTTGACCAAAAATGAATTTATGAATTTCGAAAAATTGACGAAGTGGCACGTGCAAGCCATGCGACACCTTCTTGGGGTTATATTGGCACGCTTCGGTGCTAAAAATTCTGACACAAAGGTGGAGCATGTAGAGTGGTCGATGCGCCAATCGAATGCCAGAATCTATGCTATGCACAGCAACGAGAGTGCGTTAGGCTTTGGTCCCAGATCATCTTCAACCTCCAATTTTCATTTCTTTTAATTTTGTCCCTAATTATCAAATGCAAAATTCTCTCAATATACAAATTGAAATGATGCAAATAATATATGGATGGAAACTTTAAAATACAAGGATTCTAATCCTATACAAATCATCCATCAAAAATTCATTCGACATAGAGAGAAGAATCAATAAAAGTTTCAGGTGAAATAACTAGCGCTACATTATTTTCTATGGAAAGGCTTCATATAGAGCTCAAAAATTGTAGATATTATTAGGCATATGTAAGCATCATATCAAGAAAAAACAAGCTCTAATTTCATGCTTTCTTATATTTACCATTATCAAGCCATAGAAGCTTAAAAACGAGATTATTAAAAATAAGAGGCACAATCAATGCTTCTAGCATGCTCAACCATTATTTTCAAAGACCGTAACAGCACAAAAACATGCGAGTAGGCTTTGATACAATTGTAGGATAATAAAATTTAAAATAGTAAATTGCAGAATTAATCTTACTATTGTCAACATGATTACTAGTTGTTTGATTTTGCAAGTCTAATACAATGTGACTCTAGGATCTTCTAGTCTGGATGCTTCACTAATTTTTCGATCTCCTATCAAACCCGCGGTGGCAAATTGCTAGGAAATCGAGAAAAATACACACTATTCATGGTGCAAAAACTTTGCCCTTGGCAATGGAAAGAGAGGATTTTCCATGAAAAAGAGTCTTTCTCTCTGAAAAAGGTGTAATATTTTTTCATGTTACTTTTCTGACTATCTAATAATTAGGCAGACTGTTGTATCATAGTGAAAGACTTCAAGCCTTTTATCTCTTTTTATCACAAAATTAATTAGTATTTAATTTTCAATTAAATCGAGCCCTTTTTTTTTTATCATATATTTAATTATAATTTAATTTGCAACTAAAACACAAGGATACATAGTTACCTTTGTCTTACACTTTGGTAAACTTATTCAATTATGAGTGAATTATCTCAAAAAATCCACAAGATCATTTGGTACTAGCTGCAAGAATTTTTACGGCGGAGATATGACTCAAAAATGGCGTCGATGTATTGGTGTTATAATCTTTTAAGATGTAACCATCTTTTAGCAATGTAGGCAAAGGCTGACATGCAGCCACGACTACAAGGAAAGTTAGGCCGAGATAAACGATGGACAAAGCGAGAGGACAATGAAAACAACCCAGGGAGACATAAAAAACTGTACAAGCAAAAGGGAGTAGTCTGGATGCACCAGCCCTTGGGGTTTGTCTGGTGCATTTATGGGAAACATGTGGCCTTAACCACCACCAACTTTACCCTATCAGATGAGGCTGAATACTTTCTTTCTCTATGGAGGCCCACACTCAACTTGCAAGTTATTATCCGTTTTGACTTGAAGGTCTCAGGTTTTATCTCATAAAAGACACTTCTCAAGTTTGGGATTAAGTCTCAACTTATATATTATACCAGATCCACATATTCTTTCAATGTGGGATTTAGGGCTTTATAATCTCTTTACCTTTAAAGCTTGATGTCCCTGTCAAGCCAAGTCCAACCATAAAACTAAAATCACACCAAACGTTGGAATTTTAGAGGTGGCTCTTCACCATGTAACACTTAGTTACTCTCACGATGTAACACTTAGTTTCCATCAACTAGTGACCACTCTGATACCATTTGTAGAGACCCACATCCAACCTACGAGGTATTGTCTACTTTGACCCAAAAGTCTCCCAATTTTGTCCCACAAAAAGTGACCACAAGTTTGGGATGAAGTCTCAAATTATATATTATACCATATCCACACGTTCTTTCAATGTGGGATTGGGGGCATTACACACTCTCTCTCCTTTTTCATTTTGTTGTTGCCCTTTCACAAGAGCCACGACTCCATTTGCATTTTTATTAGCAATCAAAACTAGAAGGCATATTTAATGAATTTTCTTAAAGAAACAAAGATTATGGTTTGCACCATACATTAAGAGATAATAAGTATACTCGTTTCAACTCTCAAGTGGAAATTATATTCGAATTAAAAAAAATAGTTATCATTTTATCATTTACAAGTTTATATATTTAGCTATTATGACCTAAGTTCCTTGTTACAATGGCCCTATTTCAATTTTATGGTTTGATTGTAAGCATCAACATGTGGTTATTTGTTGATATTGACTTAAATTTCATAAGAAATTTATTTGAAATTGACTAGATATTATTTGATGGACAAAAAAATTACAAGAGAAAAATTCTAAAAAGAAAGAAATTCTTGATATATATGTTTATATGCTTACAAATAGTGGGAATCTCTATATAGTTAGATATGAAAAAAAGATATAAGAGAATTGTAAAGTTTAATTAGGTAGACATCCCAAAGGATTAGAGGAATTTGAGAAAGTTTTTATAAGTGTGTATGTTTAAGTGGACTAGAGGAGAATGAGATAGCCAACATAAGTATGATAAGCCACATTGGAATATGTTTGTTTGGATTGAGAATACTTAATAAGACTAATGGAGAATGAAAAGGCCTATGGATATTGATTGTGAATGAATGTTGATTGTTTTGATGTGTTTGTAATTCTCTATAATTAATTATTTTTTTCTCACCAGTAGAAAAAGGTTGGTAGACCTGAACAACGTTAAATTACTCTCTTTTGTGTGATTGATTAATTGTTTGATTTTGCCTTCGCTAGCTTAGATGTTTAATTGATTGAGGGCTTTTTTGCCTAACATATGGAATTAGAGCTGTTGTGATCCTATCAATTGGTATTAAAGCAATGTTCAAAACTTGTGGATGAGATTTCTAACAATTGGTGTCAAAGTAAAAGTTCAAGATGTGAAAAGAACTTGGAGTAGCTCAATTCAAAGTAAGAGTTCAAGTTTGTGTTAAAAGATTAGTTTGCATGAAGCCATGAAGACACAAAAGAGAAGATGATTGCAAGACTTCCATTGCCATGTGGAGTTGAGTATGTCTTGCATGGAAAATGATGATTTAATATAATTTGAGTCAAGATGAAGATTGTTAAGAGTGATTCAAATCCCATAAAAGATTCGTTTGAAAATTTTTTTAGATTGACTAATTATTATTCGATGGACAAGAAGATTAGCAAGAGAAAAATTATAAAAGAAAAAGGATTCTTGATAGATAAGTTTATTTGCTTATAAATAATGAAAGTCTCTATAAGGTTAGATATAAGATAAGAAAGATACAAGAGAGTTATAGGATTTTATTAGGTAAACATCCCATAGGATTAAATGAGTGTTTAAATGAACTAGAAGAGAATGAGAGAATCCAAATAGATATGATAAACCATATAGATAAGTGTTTGTTTTTATTAAGAATGCTGATTGCTGCTTTTTAAGCTTACAAATGCATAAGTTACATCCAAGTAATAATAGTAAATGAGTAGAGTATCATTTCCTCAAAGATTATGTTTAGGGTGTGAAACCAAGTACCAAAGGAAATTCTTTGTATCTTTTTGTTTAGATAAGTCAAATTGTTGATTGATTGAAATGAAAATAACTTGAAAATGTAAGGACCGAAAGCCAAGCTAACTAATTGTCACTTGGTAGCTATAAGGGTTGATCGAATATAAAAAACAAAGTAAATAGCAATTGCAATTATGTAAAGAGTAAAACCGAAAGTTAAAAATGTGCTTGAAAATAAATAAAATGTGCATAAAGTAAAGAAAGAGATCTTTGGATTAAAACTGGAAACAAATTTGTATTAAAAATAGCTTGAGAAATAAAACAATATTGAAATATTGGCTAGCTTGTTACCCTAGTTGAAACAATAGAGAATTACAAGAAACTAAGAAAAATCAAAACTAGAAAGAAAAAAAAGAAAAGAGGAATGAGGAGTGGAATTAGGGATGAGGAATAAGATGTTAGGAATGCTTTACAAATGAGATAGCCTAGCCTGTTTATAGCACTAGGTTTGGCCAAAAGGGATTGAATATCATCATTATGGGTTAAGACAAAAAATTCTTTAGAAAAAGGAATGGAAAAAATAGTTAAGGAGTCGTTATCAATACGATTTATTTCAAATTAGATGGCTTAGATTAGTACCAAAGCAATGGAAAAATAGAGTCAATCAATATATGGCACAAAATAAAGATTTAACAAAATGGGATTCAGATGAAAAAGAAAGATTAATAAATTATGAAAAAAATTATTCTCAATCGAATTCTTTACTAAATCAATAATATAAATTGAATCAAGAATAAAAATGGAATCAAGAAATGTTAAGAATATTTTATAAATGAGATGGCCTAGCCTATTTATGGCACCAAGTTTGGCCAAAGGGGATTGAATCTAAATAGTCCTACTTTAGCTTAAGCTCTTAAGATATTGAACTATAATCTTGAACTTAATGAGAGTTTGGTCGAATGTGGAAACTTCAAGAATGAGATAGAGTTTGTGTTGCTGAATGGGATTCTTTCATTGGTCCTTCATGCTTATATATCTTGCCAAGTCAACATTATCTTGAGAATTAAAAAGGTTGTTCGACTTAATGAAAACTCCAAGACCATATCTTCTTGAATAGGTTTACTTGAATCAAAACTCTTTATGATAAGAGTCTCTTTTGCACCATAACTATTGCCTTAGCCTTCTTAATGTGTTTTGCGTGGTTTAAACTCTTTTAAGATTAAAAAGAATCCTCATGCAAATAATCTTCTTCTTTAGCTGAACTTATCATGATAATCCATTAGCTTTTTGGGTTGGCTATATCCTTTAAGCACATCGTCAAATGTTATCCTCCAATGTTGCATGGTTAGCATGATATTCACGTCCATATAGACCAAAACTTAAAAATTAAGAATTAAACACATTAAAGCACCAATTTCCTAAAAATTTTAAATTAAGCTAATTGGACTTATAAAAAGCTATAAATTTAACATCATTACATCCCCGGTACTTACTTTTTTTCTTATCATCAAGCAAAATCCTTAAATTAACTATGCTAACAATCAAAATAGATGCACTCAAAGTCAAAATTTCACAAGTTATTAATCATGCATAATACTATAATGTAAAGATAGTTATGAACATAATTAGACAAGAAACTTATTCAAAAGTAAGCTCTTAATTTCATGCAACTTTCATGTATGTGAAATCAATTTATTCCTAATATGTGCACACAATCTAAGAAAAAAGTAAGTAAGATATGCCATCACATATTAACTTAAAACTTTATATGCTTACTTTTCTCATTCCCTTTCCACTAATGTAAACTTACATACTTGACTTAAGATCAATATGCCTTTATAAGCTTGTAATGTAAGGCTTAAGTCAAGGTGGAAAATGATATTTTGGCTCAAAACCCTTTTACTTACTTTTTGAACATGGACTTAAGAACTTTTAAGACTTTAGAAGGTTGATACATCTTTATTTGGATTTTTTTTCATAACCATGTTTTTCTTTCTTTTTTTTTTTCTTTTCATGGCCATTTTGGCTTTTTGGCTTTCGCTTTTTTTCCTTCCATGCACCTTCTACCCCCCCAAATATGACTTATTCTCTTTATTTTGTCCCTAACATGCATAAGCAATATGGGTTGGGTGAGAGGTTGGGTGAGAAAAGGATGGATAACTTATAGAAAAGCCTTGAGCTTATTAATAGGGGTAAATAAACAAAGAAAATGGAATATAAAGGTTCAAACTAAGGTATTAAGGATGCTTTATTCATTGATGAGCTTGAAAAGGCTCAAACGATCCAAGAATGGCCTAAAGTATTTTTTAAGTCAAGTACAATCTAGGATTTTATCTCAAAGGTTGAGTAGGCAAATTCTAAAGTTATATTCATACCTTGAATCTTTACATAACTTATATTCACAATGCTCTTCACAAAAATCGATGCATATCAAATATCTAGATTAAAATACACATAATATGAAAATAAAAAATCAACAAAACAACATACTTAAGACTTTATTTCATGTTTCACTACATTCACACTTGTCTTAAGATTATACTTAAGTCATTCATGAACAATTTATGAAAAATTAACTAAGAACACATTATCATGATTACAAGCATATTAACTTGGTTTGAAAACAAAGATTTTAGGGATTGCTATTGAAAAATTTTGAAACAAACATTTACACAAAAAAGGTTTTCTTCCCCCACACTTGAATTGCACATTATTTCACATGAAACATTTAAGTAATTTAAGGAAAAGGAATACTCCAATATCATTGTCTTTTTGAGGCTGAATGGTGTATTATCCTTTAGGCATCTTTTGGTTCATCTTTATTCCCAAGAAAACAAAAACAAATAATAGATCAAAATGTACTTATCTTAATAAAAAAATTTAAACAAATAATTAAGAAATGTAAAACTTGATAATGTAAAATTTTCATTGTCTCCCAAGTAACATAAGTTTTAGTCAAGTTGGACCATTCTCTAAACATCAACAATGACCTTTTCTTTTTTAAAGGGATTTCCCCTTATTGCTTACATTTGGCTGGAATTATATAAACCAACTTAGCCTAAAGAAGTGGACTTGATCTCCTTGCAAGAATAACATAGACTAGATTGGGTTTCAACATTGGGCTTTTTGAAGTTGAGTTAAGGAATGATTCTTTAAATTGCTTAGAATTGGGCTTTATGGGCTTAACAAATGGGTTCTTAGAGTTTTTAAAGCTAGGCTTGTAGGTTGATCTTTTTTCTTTTTGGGTTCGATGGAGCTCTTTTTAGATTGGTTTTTCATTCTTTTTATCCTCTAGGCTAGACACTATTTATACATTCTGCTCATCTTTAATAATACCTTGACCTCTAGTTTTAAAGGTTATCCTTTTTTCTTTAAATCGTAGGCATACCTCAAAATTGTATACATCTATTAAAACTCTTAAAGTCATTAAGAAGGGTATACCTAACAAAATATTTGCTTCATTATTGCCCATATCTAAAATAATGAAATCAACAAGAAAAGCATGTTTCCCACTTTTACTAATACGTTCTCTAAAATTTCTTATGGCCTTTTTAAGCATCTATCAACAAATTTATGTTGAAATTTAGAAGTTTTAATGCACTAGCTACAAGCTGCATAAAAATATTCATTGGCATCAGATTAATACTAGACCTTAAACCAAATAATGTTTATTTAAAAACATAAATGACTAATGGAACATGGAATACAAAAACTCCTTGGATCATCTAACTTAGTTAGAATAATTTATTGAAGTGCTGGGCTACACTCATCAGTAAGTGTAACTTTCTTTAACTTCTTGAATAGCTCTCTTTTGGGCTTAGATGTCGATTGGGCTACTCCAAATGTCTTCTTATAGGTCAACATCCTTGGAGTCAATTTCATTCTCTTTGTTTCTTGATCTATCTTTTGTAATTCTATAGTTGGATCAAATCTTTTCTAAGTTGTTTTTCCAACTTGTAACAAATCTTCATCATCCATTTCATTTTTTTCTTCCACATATTTCTATTCAAACTCTTTTTGTGGATCTTCATCTTGGATTTCTTCTTCCTCAAAGTCCTCCTTAATTTCCAAATCTTTTTCCATTTCTTCAAAATTATTGTCCTTCAAAGCTTCTTGAATTTCTACAGTTGGATCTTGTAGACATATAATTTTACCTTGATTGATTAAGTTTATTCAATTTTTATGCTTAATTTGAGTAATTCGATTTGATCACTTTAATTGGATTTATTTAGCTAGGCTCATTAGATTTTGTTCAGATCATTTTGTAAAAAAGACTAATAAAAGCTCAATTGTGGGCCCAAAATCAATTTTAAGGTCTAATTTCAATTTTTGAATAATTAAGTAAACAATACACAAAAATTTTAAAATCAAAATTTAAAAATTAAAAAAAAAAGAAAACAAAGATTGAGGTGGTGGTGCTATGCACAGCACCATCTTACCAACCCAGCTTGCCAGCCGCTATAGTAGTTGAATTTCAGCTACTTCTACTGACAGCAGCCTTTCTACCTAGCATATCCCTTTTTTTCCCTGATTTGTAGGATAACCCCAAAGGCTAATAAAACTTAAGCAAAATCAAAACAAAAAAGGAATTGAAACTCTATATAAAGAAAAATATTTTCTAAAACAATCTTTACTACCACTTCCCATCCACTATTAACTAGAGACTAGACACCATATAGCCCCCAAATGTTATCATCAGCCACTTGTACCACCAAAATCAACTGAACCCCTTCCATTTTCAACCCCCCAAGACAAAGAAAAACTATTTCCTATCATTAGCACTACATGTTTTCAATGCCCAAGAAATCTAACCCACTTCTGAAATGAAGTAAAAAATAACAACCAAATAACGAAAAACATCAGAACAGAAAAAATCAACAGCCAACAATCATAATCCCCACCGATAGGTGAAGAACCAAAAAAAGATTGTGAAAATAAAATAGGGATAGGCTTTTGGCTAAGGTTATTTTTATAGGAATTTAGGGTTTCAGATCTTGTAAAAAGTAATAAAAGGAAAGCCATTAAAGGCAGTGGAATAGGCACATCAATAGAAGAGTATTTTGGGTTTCATGGTTTTTACATGGTTTTCTTAGGTTTGAATGCAAGTGAAGGGGGAGAGGAGAAAAAAAAGAAAAACATATTGAAGATCAAATCCATTGGGAATGGCAAAAGTGAGTGGTTTAGAGTTTTGGGATTGAAACTTTTGATGTAGATTTATTATGTTCTAGAGAGATTTTGAAAAAACCAAGTTGAGAAATAGAAAAAAGAGGAGAAGATGAGAGTCTAATGTATTTTAGGGAAAGGAATAGTGTTGGCCAATGGTGGTAGACAACAAAGTTGGTTACAACAGTAAAGCCCACTGAAATTTAGGATTTGTGAGGGGGATTTTTTTTTAAGGGAAAAGTTGGAATGAAATAAAAAAAAAATGTGGGTTTTAATAGTTAAACAAAAAAAAATGAAAAATTGATTAGGTCAAACCAACCCAATTCGGCCTATGTGTTTGGAACCTACTAACCCAAAGTAGCTTAGAGACTTGACCCTACCTGGTCTACCTGCTCTGACCCGACTTGCACCAAAGTTGGCTCAGGAGCTTGTATCATTTCAGCTATTTGACTTTCTTGTTTGGGCTTTAGTTCAAAACTCATTTAAAGTATATTTGTGTTTTATAATTTCAAGTCCATGTTGATAATGTTTACATGCATTTATAATTTTTAATATATAGATATATATGAAAATCATTTTATATAAAAAAAGGGTGACAATATCTTTAAATAAAAATAACTTTTAGGTTTTCATCTAGATATTGGAAAAACTTAAATAATTATTCTCTTTATTCTAAAAAATCATATTGAAATTTTACAAATAGAAGGTTAATTTTACTAAATTCTACCTAGATATTAAGGAATTAAAGGAAATTTTCAATACCAAAGATTTTTATTTTTATAATTAAATTTTCTTTGAAAAGAAAAATAAAAGGATGATAAAAATAATTTTTCAAAAGGAAAAATAAAATTGATTATTTGTACCATTATATTTTTATTTTTTATTTGCATCATCTTGCTAATAAAAGATGTCATAAACTATTAGTCTAGGGACTCGATTGCTAGACATTAAATATCAAAAATCACTATCAATCTTTTTTGTTGATGTGCAATTAACCACCAAGTTAAAATTTCCATTTTTTAAAAAATTTTAAGTTCAATTAAAAATTCGTAAAAATGATAAGTTATGGTCTACGATGTAAAGCTAAGTTCAAGAGTATGGTTATGCGTGGGGAAAGATTAGCACTCCTACAACCCCCATCTAAAGATGATGCCAAATAACTTTGTGTTGCACTAAATTGGTCTTTAATTAAATGGTCTTTTATTTTGTTTTTTTTATAATTTTATTAAAATTTTTATTCTAAATTGTTTGTCACTCAGGTAAAATTTAAAAATATTTTATTCTTTAAAAATTTCTTCTAAGGATCACTCATTCGTAATCTTCAAATTTTCATGAAGAATTTTTGCTATTTTGAAAAGTGATTTAAATTTAAAATTATCCGTCATTGTAGAATAATTTAGATTGAAATATTTTTATTATATTATATTTTATAGAAAATCACTCGTTCATGATTTTTTTGTGATCTAATGATTGTTCTTATTTATTATTTTATGTGAACTTTATTGTTTTATTTTTTTATTTTTTAAAATTTTTTATCATTCTGGTAAAAATTCAAAAATAATTTTTTTATAGAAAATTACTCATTTGTAATTTTCTAGACTTTTTTCTTGTTAGTTTGTATGTTTATTTATTTTATATCATTTGTGTTATTTTATATTTTTTATTCTATTTCTAAAATTTGTTTTAGAATTTTATTTTAAATTTACCTTCATTTTGATAAAAATGAAAAAATTTCTTTTATAAGTTACACATTCGCAATTGTTTGAAAATTTATTGTTATTATTGTTATTTTTTATGTATTTATTCCTTTTATTATTTTCTTATTTTATTAAAGTTTGTTAAATTTTAGGGTAAATTTATGTAAATAAATTTTAATTTAAATATTTTAATTTTATACATATTTTATATTTCATCAAATTTAAATTTTAAGGCTAAATGCTTAATTTAGAATTAAATGTAGGGGTGGTTGCTCAATTCAGGATTAAATATTTTAATTTGTACAAATAAAGATTAAACGTTATTAACTTATAATAATATAGGATTTCTTTCAATGGAAACTATGCTGTGAATGATACGCACTGTTAAAAGCTCATGTGGAATGACAAATGAAATTAAGTTCCCATGTGGAATGACACATGGAAAGGCTCTTGTTTTTTTTTTTTTTTCATTTCATTTCTCTTATTCTTTATAAAATTGAGAGACCTTAGAGTTTTCTTTATGAACTACAAGTCTGTAAGTTTGCAAAATGGATTATTTAGCAAGAACACAATTAAAGCCATTATGTTGCTATTTGGGGCTACCTTAATACATTTTCTACTTGCCTGGTCATTTCTTGTTTTGGGTTCTTCACTAGTGAATCTAGGCAAGTTTTAATCTCTTATTGTTTCTTTTTCTAAAATGGTTTAGGGTTTTATTTACTACAAACCCAAAATGAGCTTTTGAAACTTAGCTTGATCAAGAATTGGTTTACTACTAGCTTTTAATCTCTTTTTTTTTTCCTTGTAAATGATCTGGATGGGGTCTAGTTGAGTAAAAAGAAAAGAAAGAAATGGAATAAAATTGATTGGAAATTGAAGTGGAAAATAGTATGGATAATGGGTCAATTTGGGTAAAGCCAAAAGGGTTTTGTTTAGGTTTAAAGTCATTGATAAAGTGATTAAGATAAAAAGAAAAACCAAATTAATAAGAGAAATGGTGAAATGGATTCATGAAGATAAAAATCTTTGTTTAATGGTAAAACTTCCTGAAGTAATCTCTATGGAGAGCAATCATATTAGTATTTATTAAAAGAAATTATAGCTTGCTTGATTGCTGCAAATATATAGAGCAGTAGGCAAAGTTGTTCTTTTTTTGTCTCTTAGGAAATCAAAATGAAAAGAGAGATAAAGAGAGAATGGTGTTGCAAATCTAACCTCAAAACATGTTAGAACAAAAAAAAAAGACTCAAAACTGACAACACCAGCAATAAACAACTTCCTTTTGACTTTCATTTTTTCCTCATATTTTTGCTTTTGGCCAATTTGGAAACTAACAACAACCATGCCATGTATAAGAATGGCCACAATCACAGTAGCAAATTAATCTATTACATTGACAACAGTAGCTATAATAGGTTGTTCAATAGTATGAGGTTTCAAGGCTTACTATTGTAGGAAATCTGCAATCATAGGCACCAAGAACAAGAAAGAGGTAAATGACTAGATGTTGTTTTTTTAGGTTCATTTTCTTTTTTCCTATTCAAAAGATTAAACTGTATGCCATGTAATAGCAGTTAGCGTTAAAATACCAAATCAGGTAGCTTTTAAACTTTTTAGCTTTGTTATTGTATGTATCTCTCATAGCAAACTTTCTATTTAAAAAACTCCTATATTGTTATAAGTCGATAACGTTTAATCTTTATTTATATAAATTAAAATGTTTAGTCCTAAATTAAGCAACTACCCAAATGTTTAATCCCAAATTGAGCATTTCTCCAAATTCTAAACATGCATATTATTTAAATAATATATAAAACATAAATAAAAATTATAAAAAAATAAAAAATACCAAAAATAGTTAATCAATTGTCCAAGCACAATTCAACTAGTTTGAATCAATTTTTTGGATATTTAAGATGATTCATCTGATTCTTCTGGAGGTCTGGTCCAATTTAAATCTAGTTTGGTTGGACCGGTCACTAGTTAAAGGAGAAGCAAATCGTAGGTTGGGTGGCATGGACCTCGAATTGAATCCAGGTCCACACGTAGATCGTATGGGCTCTAAACGACATCATTTTTTTTTGCAGCACTATGAAAAATTATTTTTTTTATTTCATTTTTTTCTAGACTTTCTCTCTCTAAAATGATAGCTTGTCTCTCTAAAAGAGATTATTCATCAAAAAATAAAAAAAAATAGAAATAGACCATCAGCATTATGCTGATCGCCATCACCTATCATTATCTATAGTCTCCGCTGACAAAAAAATATTTCTAAAAATCTTATCGACTCTTTTTTCTGCCCTAAACACATATATGGCCTTGCTTTGTGAGAAACAACCTTAATCAGTGCAAATCGAGGCCCAAAGTCTAACCAAAACTTTGTTTTTTTGTGTTTTTGGTTGTTTTTTGGTTTTTGTTTTTTGCACTAAGAACCCTACTACCAGGGGGTTATGATTTTTTTGGTGTTTGTGTGTTTGGCTTTGTTTTGGTACTCTTGGGTTTTGATAAGAAGTTCTTTTTCTTTTAATGTTGGTAGAACCTTTTTTTTTTGCATAAACCCTTTTCTGTGGGTTCTCTCTTTTCTGGGTTTCTTTATTTTTGTAAGGTTTTTTCATCCTTTTTTTTTTATAAGAAGGGAGCTTTATTTATAGAGCTTCTAGGATTAAAATCTCATATTTTTCAAGATTAAGATCTTAAATTTTCAACTTTGTTATTGTTTTTCAAAGCCATTGGTAGACTTTTGGTGGCCAGATTCTGTACTGCCAAGTTAGGTAGAAGCAAAACGACTTGCAAGCAATGATGGTACAAGGATGTTTTTAGTGCATTTAATGCACCTAAAGACTTTTAGACCAAAAGGTCTAAAAAAAAGAAAAAAGAAGGAAAAAGAAAAAATAATAAAAAAATTATATTTAAGATAAAACCGGACAAAATTTTGTTTACAACTACCCCTCTTTGTCTATTTCTATGAATCAAGAATAAGGCAAAGACAAAAAGACAACCATTTTGTTTGGGCAAACATATACAAAAGATGAAACATTGAACATAAAGTTTTTTTTTTTTTTAAAAGAATTTACAAGGCTCCACTAAGTAAAGGCTTAACAACTTTTAAAAACTTTAAGGACTCCTTTAAGTAAAGGATCAATTACTTTTAAAAGTTTAAACTATTCTGCTCAGAGGACTTAAGAATATTGATAGTGAATGTTCCTCTAAGTATAAGCTCAATAACTTAAAAAAACTCCTATAAGTAGAGGCTCAACAATTTTTAAAAATTTAAAATATTCTACCTGGAGTACTTATGAATCTTGACAATGAATGTTCTTCTAAGTTTAAGCTTAACAACTTTAAAAAGCTCTTCTAAGTAGAGACTCAACAACTTTTGAAAATTTAAAATATTATGCTTAGAGGATTTACGAATCTTGATAGTGAATGCACCTTTAAGCAAAGGCTCAACAACTTTAAAAAGCTTCTCTAAATAGAGGCTCGACAACTTTAAAAATTTAAAATATTATGTTCAGAGGACTTACGAATCTTGGTAGTGCATGCTTCTCTAAGTAAAGGCTCAACAACTTTAAAAGGCACCTCTAAGTAAAAGCTCCATAATTTTTGAAATTTTAAAATATTCTACCTGGAGGACTTGTGAATCTTGATAATGAAAGTAGAGGCTCAACATTTAAAAAATAAAAATATTCTACCTGGAGCATTTATGAATCTCAAGAATCTTGATAATGAATGTTCCTCTAAGTAAAGACTCAACAACTTTAAAAAGTTCATCTAAGTAGAGGCTCCACAACTTTTAAAAATTTAAAATGCTCCTCTAAGCAGAGGTTCCACGACTTTTGAAATTTTAAAATATTCTTGAAACTGAAATCTCATCTTTGAAAAAGAAAAATTTTTTCTTTTGAGGATTAAAGTCTTATATTGGATTGTTATCCTTTTAAAAAGGCAGAAAATCTATTTTTCATTAAGGAATGAAAAATCTTTGTTCTTGCTACAACTTATGCCTAACCTTTCATGGATGCATGTACCAAATGCTCTAAATGCAATGTGTGTTATGCAATCAAATTATTCATATCCAATTGTGGTAAAAGGTTCTTATAATTTTTGCCTTTTCTTCTTTGGTCATCAAAATTCCTAACAATTTTCATAGAACCAATTGATCCTTGACATTCGATCATCACATTTTTCTCACTAATATTCTTTTCTTTTTTCTGCAATATCAATGTCTTGTCGTGCTTTTCTTGTCATTTTTACCTACCTTTATCAACTTTTAAACAGTAAAACTAGGATCTTCCATGTTATTGGTTAATTTTTTATCATTTTAAGTTTGGGACAAATAAAATGCATCACACATTTTTCCTATTCATTTGTCGGATGGACAAGGATAGCAAATGAGATAAAGGATATATATTATTTTTATTTTTTCAAAGAAAAGGGAACATATTTCATCAAACAAATGATAAAAGAATAGCAATAAAACTATCCTAATTTGGTTTCCATTTTCCTTGATTGTCATGTTGATTTGAAAGAATCTTTGTCAGCACTAAGTCTTATTCTTGAAAGCGATAAAGGTAGATTTTCTTATTGTGTGCTCTCATCATCCTCTTCTAATATAGTTAGCCATGGTAGAGTGTTGTAAGCCTTTTCTCTTCAATGAGGTTCAACTGCTCATAGCAATTTCAAACCCATTCAGCTTCTTTTAGTTTAACTTCCATTGAAACTCTCAATGAGAGAATCTTTATTTCAACTGGCAACATAGCTTCCATTCCATAGACAAATGAAAATGGGGTGACCCTAGTAGAGGTTTTAACTGATGTTCTATAAGCATGCAAGGCAAAAGACAACTTCTTATGTCGATCTTTGTAAGTATTAGTCATTTTTTCCAAAATCCTCTTAATATTTTGTTTGTAGCCTCTATTGTCCCATTCATCTTTGGATGATATGGTGCTAAATTATGATAATAGATCTTAAATTGATTACACACTTCATTATCATTTTGTTGTTCAAGTTTTTAGCATTGTCAAAAATAATCTTTTTTGAAAGCCCATATTTGCATATTATCTTATTCTTTATAAACTTACATACTATTGTTCGGGTTATGCTAGCATACGATGTAGTTTCTACCCATTTTGTGAAATAACCAATTATTATGAAGATAAATCTATTCTCATTTGAAGTTTTCGGGGTGATAGGACCAATGACATCCATGCCTCATACAGAATATGGACATAAAGGCAAAGATAATGATGAAGCATGAATCTTATCATCATAAATCTAACACTTATGATATCTTTTAGCATAATTAGTATAGTCACTTTCCATTATCAACTAACAATAGCTAGCCTTCATAATTTATTTAGCCATCATATGCCTCATAGACCTCATCATGTATTTTTTCAAGAATTCTTTTTGCCTCAGCTACATTCACATATTTTAGAAACATCTGATCTCGATTTCTTTTCTATGGGATATCCTCATCAAGGAAGAAACTTATAGCCAGCCTTTTGATGATCTTTTTATTATTTTTTGTTACATGTTCCTAGTATTACTGACTTTTGATGTATTAAAGAATATCATGATACCATGGCTTTCGATCAATTTTTTTTTCAATTCTGAGTGATGTACTATTGCAATTTTTTTGCATTTAACTTGATGGGTTAAATCTCAAATTTGCATTTATTTTGATCATTGCAACCAAAGTAGCTAGTGCATCAGCAATCTAGTTGTCTTCTCTAGGCATATGCTTAAACTAAATTTCTTCAAATTGTTTAACCAACTCATAAATATATTCATGATATCTAATCAACTTCAAGTCTTTTATTTCCTACTCTTCTCGTAATTGATATATGGCCAAAACTAAATCTCTAAATACATCTAACATTTTAATCTTCTTTTTAATAGCTACTTGCAAACCCATAACATAAGCCTCATATTTAGCCACATTATTTGCGCAATTGAAATTCAATCTAGCTATGATGGGGTAATAATGTCCATTGCGAGATATTAAAATTGCTTCAATACCATGTCCTAAGGTATTTGCAGCTCTATCAAAATACATCTTTTAAGGCTTTTCAACAGGTTCTTTCTCTTTAATTTAAGAAACAACTATCACATCTCCATATAGTAAATCCAACTTCATTGGTTCCTAATTTTTGGCGTACAACCGGTGAAGAACTCAACTATTGAACTTCCTTTGATTGCCTTTTGAGTTACATAGATGATATCATATTTTAAAAGCATAACTGGCTATCTTGTTATCCTCTTTATCAATGAAGGCTTCTTTAAGATATACTTGATGGGATCTAACTTTGCTATGAGCCAAGTAGTGTGATAAAGTCTGTATTATTTGAGCCTTCGAGCAGTTTAAGCTAGTGC
This sequence comes from Durio zibethinus, assembly GCF_002303985.1. The sequence goes on along the minus strand of NW_019168048.1, from coordinate 22,563,635 downwards.
ATAAGTTATCTTCTCTAATGGCAACTACTTAGACTCATAATCAGTGAACTTTTTACTCAAGTAGTAGATTGCTTATTCCTTCTTGTTGGTTTCATCTTTTTGCCTCAATACACATCCTTTTGAATTCTCATATACTATTAAATACAAAATTAAAGGTTTCCTTAAAACTGGTGGTCCAAACACATGTGGATTTGACAAGTACTTTTTGACTTTATCAAAGCTTCTTGGCATTCATCATTCCATTCTCCTGGATCATGTTTTTTAAAAAGCTTGAAAATAAGATCACACTTGTAAGTGAGTTGAGAGATGAAAAGAGTAATATGGTTCAATTTTCCAAAACATCCTTGCACTTTTTTTGGAGTACAAAGATGTGACAAGTTCTGAAAGGCATGTATCTTTTATGGATCCACTTTGATTCCTCTTTCACTGACCAGAAATCCCAATAGTTTTCCTGATTTAGCACCGAATGTACACTTGACAGGATTCAACTTTAGCTAAAATTTTTTCAACCTATCAAACAACTTTCTAAGATTGAATACATGATCCTCTTCTTCATAAGACTTTACAATTATATCATTCACATATACTTCTATCTCGTTATGCATCATGTTATGAAAAAGAGTCACCATTGCTCTTTGAGAAGTAGCACTAGCTTTTTTCAATTTGAAAGGTATAACTTTATAGCAAAATATGCCCCACATGGTTACAAATGTTATCTTCTCTATATCATTTCGAGTCATTTTAATCTAATTGTAGCAAAAAAAGCCATCTATAAAAGAAAATGTGGAATGCCGACCAATGTTATCCACTGAGGTATCAATATAAGGCAAAGAAAAATTATCCTTAAAACTTACCCTATTCAAATCCCGATAATCGACTTACATTCTCACCTTTTTGCCTTCCTTAGGAACTAGTACTATGTTGGCTACCCATTTAGGATATTTAGTCACCTCTAAAAATTCAGCATAGAACTATTTCTTCATTTTTTTTTATATTTAATAGGATTTTTGGTTTCATGCATCTTAACTTTTGCTATACTAACTTGCATTCTGATTTCAAATGTAATTTGTGCTCACAATATTAGTATTGAGTCCTAGCATATCTTGGTAAGACCATGCAAATACATCCACATATTCTCAGATTAATTCTTTTAACATTTGCTTGTCTGCTAGTAGAAAGGATATACCAACCTTAATTAGCCTCTCTTCTATTTTCATCATCTCCTAAATTCATTAATTCGATAACCTCTTGATATGGCTCAAATGGCTTATCTTCATGCTCTATTAGTTTTAACAAATTAAAAGGCAGAGTGTAATCATCTGAGACCTCTTCATTATCAAGTTCATCAACATCAAGAGAATATTGGCACACAACACTGGTATGGCAAGAAAATAAAAATGAGAGAACAAATGAAAATGAAAAAGAAAATGATAGAAGAAATACAAATTCATCTTTTAAGTCTTTTATTAAAATGAAAAATTTAAACATAAAAGATCTCTTAATGCTTATAGAATAAGCAATTAAGGGTTTAAGGTTTCACAACATATTACATTTCAAAAGTTGAAGAAATAATAGGTAGCTTTATGATTTCCAATTATTCAGCTTAAAATTTAGAGGACAAAGGCACACAAATAGATGTTCATCCAAACTTTTTATTTTTTCCTCACCCATCATCTGAATAGCCAGGTCAAAAAAAGCTTTCAAAAATTTTGTATTTAGGACTTCGAGTGAATCTGGATAGATACATTCTCCTGATAAAAAAAAAGTATAAAAGTAAGGAATAACCATCAATTCTAACTCTAGCTCACATCCTTTGAGATTAGCCACTCTATTTTTTTTCTTCTCATTCATCATTTTCATTCTATCACCTCTTGTTAGCTTATATTCCATGCCAAATTTGTCTTTTTTTATCATATATTCCTGGTGGCTCCATGATTCCTTGCAAATTTTTCCCAAGTCTAGTTCTTCATTGCCATCCCATTTTAGTAAGTTGCTAGACAACCATATGAGTAGTAACAAAAAGGTGATGTAAATACAATTTAGACCCTTCAACCACATATGTAGCATTAACAATCTTAAAAGATCTATAGGAATGTTCCAAAGCTTCGTCTATAGCTTTCACATAAGGGGTATTCATAGACTTGGTTATTAATAAATCTTTTTCTTCTACTACATATGTAAGCTTTCTATCAACAATAAATTTAACTTTTTGATGTAGCGAATATGGAATAGCACCTGCCATATGAATCCATGCCTACCTAATAAGCACTTGTTTGAGAATGAGATATCCATGACTTGAAATTGCACATTAAAAATGTAAGGACCAATCTACAATGGCATTTTTATGTCCCTAAGCACCTCTCATCGGGTTCCATTAAAGACTCGAACAACTATATGACTAGGCTTCATGTATGATACATCCACAAATAGTCTTGCTAACAAAGTCATAGGCATGATATTAATTGAAAAGCCATTGTCGACTAAAATCTTTGCAGCTATATGACTTTTGTTCTTAATAGTAATGTGAAAGGCCTTAATACTTCCTCATCCCTTGCAGGAATCTCTTTATCACTAAAAAAAATGTAGTTTGAAACCACTAGATTATAATAAATAGTTCCACATACTCAGCAGATATATTATGGATACATATGCTTGATTCAACACCTTTAGTAAATCATTACAGTAGGGCTCTGAACTTAACAAGAGTAACAATAGTGAAATTCTAGCTGACATCTTATTCAACTATTCTACCACACTATATTCACTACGCTTTATCAATTTTAAAATTTTGCAAGCTTAATTTTAAGAGATTAACTTTTAGTGTTCTTTATTAGGGACTGTTACAGGGTTATTCTGACTTCTTTTTTTTTTCAATTTTGGCTTTTTCTTTTCTAGCTTTCTCCAGCATTTTTGGAATGTAACATCACCCACTCTAAGTTATACCTTCTACTCCTACTATGTTTGTAGTATCTGGATTGACTACAATATCACAATCATACTTTTATGGTATACTTTATCATTATGATATGAAAAAGGGTTAGAGACTTTAATAGTAACTATAGTTGGGTTACAAGCCTCTCTTGTATTGGGGTTGGCTTTTCATCATAATAGATGGTCGTAGATTTACATACAAGTTGGTGCATTAATGGTAGATACTTTCACTTTTTTTTAAATCTTTTATCTCTTTTTAGAGCTTTATCTTACCTATATCCATCAATTTTTGTATCTTTTGATGAAATTGATTATACTCCTCGATAAAATGCTCAAAATGCCCTTATGATAGTCACAACTCTCAACTGACTTAATCATCTGATGGCAATTGTAAGGCTCTACTGGTTTTAACATATCAACCTTAATTAAAGCTTAAAAAACTTGAGCCATCAAAGTTTTAACTTCATTTATCCTTCTTTTAATGTAACATTTCTGGCCATTAGTCAAAGCATTTATTGTTAGTCTAGTATGATTTGATAAAGGATTTTCATTAGCATTTGGAACCCCTCGTTAGCTAGTATCAAAGTTTAATACTCATTCCTTAATTAACTCTTACACCTTGCACTTTAAAACAATGTGGTTCTTTATAAAATGGCTTGCATTTCCATAATAATAATCAAAATGTACATTTGGATTATACCATTTAGGATATAGAGGTTTCAATGGTTCACAAAAGGATAGGGGCTAGCAAATGATTCTTTACAAGTTAAGGGAATAGGGTCAAAATAAGCTTTTTATTAAGTATTTCTAGGGGCTTTTAGACCACTACCCCGATTAGGTTTCCATTCTGGTCTAATGAGTGCAGGGTAGTTGTATATATATGTAGGTGTTTGAAAGGATGGCTTAAAAAGGGGTGGATAAGTTGATTGTTGGATTGGCTAATACAGATGAGGGATAGATGTCACATTATTATGTGAGGATAATGGGTTTGGTATATTAGTACAAGGTATGATGTAAATCCTCTAATCTGTAACCCCATATAGTTCATTGCTTGTGCTTTACTTTTTTTTCTTTTTTTTTTTTAGGATACTCCATCTTTCTTTGGGCCACTTATCTCTTTTACATCAAGTTTGCCATTCTTTATAGCATTCTTGATAATCTTGCTTGAGATCAGCATGTCTATAAAATTCTTTTTGTATTTTCAATCAATCTTTCATAATTTGGTGCTTTTAGGATATTGACAAACAAGATAATTATTTCTTTTTCAATTAAGGGAGACTATACTTGTGTAGCCATATCTTTCTACCTTTGCTTATATTCTTTGAAGCTCTTGGTTGCTTTTTTTTTTCATACTCTACAGAGATAAGCGATATGGAGCTAAATTTATGATATGTTGGTATTAAGTAAAGAATGCTTTTGTAAGGTTTTTTCAAGAGTGGATACAAGTTTTATATAATTGAATATACCATCTAGCTACATAACGCATAAGGTTATCTTGGAATATGTGCATTAGTAACATTTTATCACGAGCACGCGTAGCCATTTTTTAGCATACATGGTCATATGAGTCACTGCATTTAGTCCCATCATACTTTTTAAACTCAAGGACTTTGAATTAAGTGGAGCGACTACATCTACAACTAAATAAAGCTCAACCACGTTCATAGAGCCATAAAAATCTTTCTTTTATAAATCTAAGTCTTTTTTCTGATGATTTCATCTTTTGTTGGGAACTTGAATCTTTTACTATCTTAGGTGCTTTCATTCTTAGCTTTTCTATCTCCTTAGAATCTTTTAGATCTGGTATCTGAATTGAATTTGAACATTTCATTCTTGAGGTAGAAATAGTTTGCCCCTAAAATTAAGTAAGTCCAACTGTTATAGGTATGCTGGATAAACATATGTGCACCTTCCAATAAATTGTGTTGCTTATGGTTGTCTTTTGAAAGGTATGGGCTCAATGTAGAGTAAAACCTAATATATATGGGGATCTTCATCATCTTGTTATTGGTGGCTTTCTTGAGCAATTTTTTCTCTAACCATTTTCTTTCCTTTATCTATATTTCTCATCATTTTTATCATCATATTAAACTGCTTTATTATCTCATCTCGTGCTTTTTCGATCTTATCCATCCGACTTACTTGTTCTTCTTTCATGGCTTTAACTCATGAGAGAGTGTTGTATAAGTGGTAGAGAAGTTGATTTGAAGCTTTCAAAAGTCAAGCTATCATTGAACCTTTGTTATCACAATTCTAAAATTAGGATGTTGTATTTTTTGTTTTTTTGTGCCATAAAAAATGATGTCTAGATGTATGTTCTATGTGCAAAAAATATTCCATTGTTCGAAAGAAGTTTTGAAAAGAAACCAAAACATGCTTGTAAAACTAGATGGTTTACATGAATGCATAATGAGATACTGGCCACATAGCAAATGTTAACAAAAGGATTCTCTATTAATGATTATCTTATAAGACTTGAAATTACATCTATGAAGAGTTTTAGCATTTATAGTTTCCAAAAGAAATCCTTGATCTGTTGATATTGGTCTTACTTTTCATCCAAAAGTTTAGCAGATGCTACCCTTATTCTCCTATCAAATACATTCCTGATTTAAGTTCTTTCACCTTTTCTTCCATTTCTATTACTTTGTAAATAGCTTTACTAATTTGTTCAAACAGGTGCTTCAAATGCTCTTATTTTACAAGAACACTTGTCTCCATTTTTCACCTTTATCCTGAAACTGAGTATATATTTTAAACTATCTACATTTATCAAATAATTTTTCCATTGACATCTATTACGAATACAACTATTCTCCTTATTCATTGACAGAAGCCTAGAGTGAGTCTTTCTCTCATCTAACTTTGTGACATTTCCTTTTCCATTTTTGTATCTCGATTTATGGCCACCTAATTTCTTTTTGAAGGTACCTTAGCTTAGCAGTAGTGTATAAAAATGTATGGCTTGAATCTTCTAACATTTCTTTCCACTTGTCTTGCTCCTATCAAATCTTTTAGACCTCACCATTCTGTCTCTTGAAATCATCTTTTAATTTTTCCATCTCTTGGCAAAGTCTTTTATTCTCACTTTTCAATTCATCCTTCTCTTCTTGGAGTTTTTGTTTGATAATTTCCACATCTAGCAAGGGATCTAGTGGCATAGATTTTACTGGGCCATCAAAAATTTCATCTAGAGAAAGCATGATGTCTTTGGCTCACCTAGTGTGCCAAATGAAATATTTTGGAATGATATCATCTATACGTCTTTTTTTATGCACCCAAACAGTTTGCTTCCAAACTTTGGTGCTATGCAGGCAATCTTATTCAGATTGCCTGCGTTAGTATATGCAGATTCTAATTGACTGAGCCCATGTGTCATTAGGATAAAATTATTCATAGATTAATTGCCTTCACACCATTATTAGGGTATAACTGATAGCACTTCACAAACTTAAAAGAGGGATCTAAGGTTGATTCTAACAACTGAATAATATCGACTTATATGGCATCCATGGTGTTCTTTAAACAGCATCTTAACTTGTAAACTTGCATAAAGTTAAGATCCATTCATTTTTTGACTTTAGCTCCAGCTATTTACTTTCACAGAACTCTTTGATAGGTATGCAGTAAGGCTTACGAGATTTAGCTATTTGCACTCTAGTGGCTTCTTATCTAAATATACAATAATTGTAAACATCTGATGAAGCACCTTTCACTTTTTCATCAATAATGATTCAAAGACCAAATGGTTTTAGCTAAAATTACAGTGCCACATTTATTTGATGCTCTATTTGGTCAAAGAAATCTACCTCCACAGCGTTGATGTGTGTTAAGAATTTAAAAAATATCACCATTCCATAAAGAGCTAATGTTATCATGTTCATGCTTCGATCATCTTCCAAACACTCAATAAGGCAAAGCAAAATCAAATACTCTTCAATTGTTAGCACCATATCCACTTCATTAAACATGAAGCATCTATATAAGAGATCCCAAAACTCTACTATGGCTCGAACCAAATTACTATCAATAACCACTAAAAGAAGTATGCCAAATCCCTATACTTCTTACAGAAAGCCTTTTGTCTTGTTTCACTTCAACAATCCTAAATACTAGTTAACTCAGTGAAATCATTTTGTCTAAGATCAAGACGGATCTTTTCTGAAAGAATGGACACATGTTCCTTTGGCAAACAATCTCCTTCTTTGCATTAGGTGTTCTCGGATCTGATTTTTAAACTATCAAAAGTCTTATACCAAGTGAATTTAGTCCTAGCTTGTAGTAAACTCTCCATGGATGCAAATGAAATACCTTATCAATGATTACTATGTAGCAAATACCTTATTATATGAAGATCAATAAATGCAAATGCATGGAAATGAGATGAATCAAATAGGATAATGCAAATCATAATGTCAAATTTTATTATTAAAAGGTGTTCTTTCATGTATCCTAATTTGGGTTATAGCTTTACACAGTAGGTTGGCATGGCTCTGTCTTAAGGCAAGTTTCTTAGGTTTTTTATATGCTAGGCTTAGATATTGGACAAGTTAAAAGGCTCACAAATTGTTTCTCACTGTAGTCTATGTTAGACTAGAAAGGTAAACCAATCCTCACTCATTATAGATTACAAACAGAAAGGGTTCAATCTGAGTGGAAGTATTTCGCTAGCCTATGTGGAGATTATCACCTCATAGAACCGATAGGTACTCTACTTCCTTTTAAAAAGGACTAAGCTTAAGTCAAGAGCTTATGCATGCATATACATGTGTAATGTGTGTGAAAGAACATGTAATCATTTTACATGCCAATTTAGAAATTTGATTTTTCCCACAACAATTATAAGTCAATAAGAAAATAATAACAATAGTAAAATAAGATAATTTGAAAAATTAAATAAAAGCAAAAATAAAAACAAATTAGACCATCAAATAATTCCAACAGCAACACAAAGTTACTCCTTGGCTTGAATTTTTTGGCATAAGATTCCTAGCGGAGTTGCCAAGCTGTCATAATGTATAGGTCCGGGGATTTGATCGCTAGATGTTAAATATCGAGAGTTGCCACCAATCTTTTTTGTTAAGGTGCGATTGGTCACCAAGTTAAAATTACCCCTTTTAAAGAAATCCTAAGTTCAATTAAGATTTCGTAAAAATAATAAGTTATGGTTTACGTTGTAGAGCTAAATTCAGGAGTATGATTACGCATGGTGAAGGATTAGCACCCTGAAAATACTTGTTTGAAGATGATAACAAATAGCTTTGTGTTGCACTAAATTGGTCTTTAATTAAAAGGTCTTTTGTTTTTTTTAATTAATTAATTATTTAAATATAAAAAATTTTAATAAGGTTTTTCCATCATTATTGTCAAATTTCTTTAGAAAATTTTTCTCACCTCAAAAGTATTCAAAAAACCCATTCATTTCCTCATCAAATTGATTAAAATTTTATAATGTTATTTAAAAACATTTTATAATTACATGACCTTTTTATAATTTTATTAAAATTTTTGTTCTAAATTTTTCATCATTTTGGTAAAATTTACAACTATTTTGTTTTTTAAAAATTTCTTTTAAGGATCAATTATTTGTAATCTTTAGAATTTCACAAAAAATTTGCCAATTTATAAAATGGTTTAAATAATAAATTATCCATCATTCTAAAATAATTTAGATTGAAATATCTTTATTATATTATATTTTTTAGAAAATCACTCTTCGTAATTTTTTTATGATTCTACGATTATTCTTATTTATTATTTTTTGTGACTTTTATTGTTTTTTTTATTTTTTATTTTTTGTTTTTCAATTTTCTCATTCTAGTATAATTTAGAAATAATCTTTTATAGAAAATTACTCGTTCTTAATTTTTTTGGATTTTTTTATTGTTAGTTTTTATGTTTATTTATTTTAAATAATTTCTTTTATTTTTATATTTTTTTCTAATATAAAAAATATTTTTAGAATTTTTTTTTAAAATTTATCATCATTTTGATAAAAACTAAAAAATTTCTTTTATAAGTTGCACATTCACAACTATTTGAAAATTTATTATTATTATTATTATTGTTATTTATTTTTTTACATATTTATTTTTATTTTATTTATTTCCTTTATTATTTTCTTAAAAATTATTAAATTTTAGGGTATCATTATGTAAATAAATTTTAATTTAAATATTTTTATTTTACAAATATTTTATATTTCAACAAATTTGAATTTAAAACATGCATATTATTTAAATAATATTTAAAACATAAATAAATGTAAAAGTAAAATAAATAAAAAATAAAAATGATCGGTCAACAGTCAGTCAATGGTCTAGGCACAGTTCAAGACGATTCAACTGGTTCTTCTAGCGATCTAGTTCAATTCGTATTCTGGTTTAGTTGGACCGATTGCTAGTTGAAAGAAAAAGGGATTGTGGGTCGGGTTGCACGGACCCTAACTTAGATCCTGGTTCATACGTGGATCCTTTAAGTCCTAAACAGTGTCTTTTTACATTTTTTTAGTAGCACTATAAAAGGCCAAAAAATATTTTTTATTTCATTTTTTTAGACTCTCTCTTTCTAAACTGAGAGCTTCTCTTTTCAAAAGAGAGTATCCACCGAAAAACCAAAAAAACCCAAAAATTGACCATGAACATAGTGACGACTGCCATTGCTAGTCGCTATCCACGGTTGTTAGGGACAAAAAAAATTTCCAAAAAATCCTGTTGACTTATTTATTCCCCTTAAACATAGATATGGCCTTCATTTTGCTAGTAACAGCCTTAATCAGTGTAGGTCAAGGCCCAAAATTCTAGCCAAAACTCTTTTTTTGTTGATTTTTTATTTTTATTTTTGACGCTGAGATCACCCATAGCATGGGCTATGATTTTTTTAGTGTTTGTGTGTTTGGCTTTTGTTTTAGTACTTTTGGGTTTTGACAGGAAGGTTTTTTTTTTTTTGTTGGCAAACTTTTTTTTTTTTGCAAAAACCCTTCTTCTGTGGTTCTCTGTTTTTTGGGTTTCTTTATTTTTGTAAGGTATTTTCATTTTTTTTTTTTGCAAGAAGGTAGCTCTATTTATAAAGCTTTTAAGATTGAAATCACAGACTTTCTAGGATTAATATCTTAAAATTTCAACTTTGTTATTGTTTTTCAAAGCCATTGGTAGACTTTTGGTGGTCAGATTCTGCACTGCCAAGTTAGGTGAAGCAAAACGTCTTGCAGAAAATGGTGGTACAAGGGTGCTTTCGGTGCATTTAATGCACCAAAAGACTTTGAAACCAAAAAGTCCAAAAAAGAGAAGCAAAAAAGAAAAAAAAAAGAAAAAATAATAATAATAAAAATAAAAAAATTATATTTAAGATAAAATCGGACAAAATTGAGTGTTTACAAAAGTGAAACAAAAAATATTGATTTTTTTAAAAGAAAAAGGGAAAGATATTCTTAGAAAAAAAAGGATTATAATTTTAAGTAAAAATAACTTTGAAAATGTTGTCTGGAAGTTGGAAGAAATTCAAATGTTTATTTTTAATAAAAAAAGTAATCTTTATTTTAAAGATTATTATAAGTTTTTTAGGAATGATCAATTTTGCTAATTTCACGTAGATATTAAGTAATAAAGGAAATTTCTCACTAATGATTTTTATCAAAGAAATAATGGTAAGAAGTGTAAAAATAAAAGATATAAAAAAAATAAAATAAAATAAAATAATTGTATTATGTGATTTTTATTTGTGTCATTTATTTCATATATGGCATTATATGTAGAATAGTTAGTAACAAATGTGAAATGAAAAAAATAAAATTTTGAAAAAAAATTTTTAGAAATAAAAACTAATATTCTTAAGTAAAAATAATTTTTGGGACTTTAGTTAGATATTAGAGGGTTCTTCATTGATTATTCTTTACAAAGGAATATTATTTAAATTTTGAGAGATATTATGAGAATTCTAACTGGAGAAATACTTTTCGAAATTCTGACTAAATGTCGAGGAATTTAGAAAATGTTTCAAAACTAAAGATTTTCATCTTATTCATAATATAAGGTTTTAGAAAGACTTTTACAAAAAATAAAAAAATTAAGAAATTAAGGGAATTATTTTAAATATTAGAATTAAGGCCATTTTTATGAAAGTAAAATGATAACATATGATCAGTTGGTACCATTTTTAAAATGGGCATTGTAAAGGTACTAATCTTTCCTATTCATAATTGTACTCCCAAACCTAGCTATGTTTTCATAGACCAAAAATTATATTTTTAATAATTTTAAGTAATTTTAAGATTTTTTTAAAAAGATAAACTTTTTAGGTAGCTAATTACACCTATAAAAAAATGGTGGTGACTCCCTTTGTTTTGAAATAATTAAAATTTTAATCTAGCAGTTTTATGTTAGTTAGCGACTTCACTAGGGACAATTTTTTAAAGTTAGGCTAAGATTGATCACATGTTATCCTAAGTTTTGATTTAATGGTGTTAATTAATATTTAAATTTGATTTATTTAATTTTGATTTTCTTAAAAAAATGTTATGTATTGCTTTCATATTTTGATTGTGTCATTAATTCTATGTTTACTATCATGTTTTTATATACTGTTCTTAATAAATGTCAGGCCACTTAGGATGGGGGTTGTAATGTTATAAAGTGTTGGCATGTTCCTTCGCACACAATCATATGTGTATTGTATGTTTGAGCTCTATACTGGAGATCTTACCCCTTTTGGAAGGGAGTAAAATACCTATGCTCTCATGAAATGAATACCTTTGTAATAGCTAGCGAAATACTCTTACTCAGATTGAACCATTTTCATTATAACCTATTATAGGTAAGGATCAAGATGCCTTACTAGTTTATAATGGACCATGATGTGAGGAGTAATTTTGGAACCTTTAAACGTATAAATTCCAATCCAGCATATTATGAACCTTAGGAGACCAGCTTTACGTTGAACCATGTCGATATTTTTGTAGAAATTAACCAAACTAGGACACATGAAGAACATTTTGGTACAATTTATATTTAAGGATAATGATAATGTAGATAAAACTAAAATTTTGACAAAAATAAAAAATTCTTTTAATAAATTTTCTTTTCACTTACAGTTTGATCCATCAGGTGTTTGTCTAAAATTTGTGTCTTCAAAAAACTATCTTTCAAAAAAAGGGACTTTTTGTATTTTCCAACAAAGAAAACAAAAAAAAAGAAGGGTTTTTCTTAATTTCTTTGTATATTGCCCAAAGAAAAGGTAGAAGCATGAAAAAAAAAGGGACAAATATTTGAATGCTGGTCATTTTATGTGCTTGTTTTTTCATAGGAAATGTAGTCTTCAATTTTTAATTTTTTTCTAGGAAAAGGATGAAAGGAAATAAATTTTTTACTTTGAGTGTTGTTTTACTCCTTTTATATTACTTGATCCTTTTTACATTTATTTTCATCATTTTTCGTATTTGGAAATAATAATGTTGTGCATAGACATCATTTCATGCATATTTGAGTGATAATGTCAATTTCATCAATTTGGTATACTACATGCATTATATTTCATGTAAACATATCTTACCATTCATATAATATGTCAGTTCATTTCGTATATCTCATCGGTTATATAAATCCATCTCATTACTCATGTAGTATGTCATTGTATTTCACGCATGTGGATTCATGAATAATATGATTTTGATCAAACATGTGTTGTATAAATTGTGTTTCTTCTAAACACATCTTACCACTACTGTAACATAACATTGCATTCCATGCATACACATTTACAAGTGGTATAATTTTTTGTCATTTAGGTATTGTACATATGTAAATACTCTTTTTTCAAGCATATATGCATCTTAACAAAATTTTGTACCACTCATGCATTCATAATCATATCATACACATTTACCATCATGTAAAGTAGATTTGATCTCTCATATTTCAATGAATAAGGGTTTAATAGTGCTAATTCCTTGTTAAATCTTGTGAGAGTAGTTTTGTTCACAACATAGAAGATCATAGAGATAGAACAAAAAAGATTGAGAAAATACAAGAAAAGATGGGGAGAGAGTGAGCAAAACTCAAGAAAGTATTGATCGACAAATGTAGAATTAAGACAAATGCTGATGGATTTATCAAAAAGCAAATGAGTTGTTGATACCTTAAACCAAGAGACATGGCAAACACAACTAGAGATGAACTACTATAAACATTTAGGCATACAATGGCACATTCTCAAACTTTTCAAATGTGCATATTCCACTAGCAAAAAATTAACCTTATGCCTATGTGAATGTGGGCCCATTTGCAAGCCAACAACTTACTCTAATACATGTCAACTTAGGACCTAGTCTTGTTGATCCCATTCTAACCCCAAACCTAGATGACCTTGGGGAACAAGAAAAATTAATAGGTATGTCAAAGCTAGGTGGGAACAACAAAATGTGAAACAAATATGATATGTCAGAGAAAAGACTTTGCATAGTAGAAATGAGTGATGTCTTTGAAAGCATCGATGCAAATGAGCTTAGTTTGGTCCCCGACCTAATCCTCCTTACAAAGTTCAAGTTCCACACTTTGAAAAACATGGTAGAACTAAATGCCAGTTCACCCATCTTATGATGTTTTACTATAAGATGATGGGTAATACCCACAGTGACAAACTACTCATTTGCTGCTTTCAAAATAACCTAATAGGATTGACAGCTAGGTGGTACATCTAATTGGATAGAAGTCAAATACATTTATAAAAAGATTTTATGTGAGCCTTTATTAGACAGTATAAACATGTGGTTGACTTGGCTCTTGATAGATTATCCTTACAAAACATGGAAAAGAGAGCCAATGAAAGCTTTAAAGAGTATGTCCAAAAGTGGAAAGATGTAACTACTCAACTATAACCACCCTTGACAGAAAAAGAAAACACCGTTCTATTTGTCAACAACCTGAACACTCTTTATTATGAAAGAATGATTGGGAATGTCCCCAAAAATTTTGCTAACATAGTAATTTCTAGGGAAATGAAAGAAAATGCAATTAAGAGTGGCATGATTGAATTTGAAGATACAACTGATGTTGAAAGGGATAGTACATTGACAAAGAATGCAAGGGAGGTGCAAGCAATCACACTTAAGGGCATCTATTCAAGAACTTCATCCCATGCAATTTTTATCCTTTTCATCAACCCTACCACCTGGTTGTAGGCAACATTTCTTAAAGTCCATATCTTTGTCAACTAATCTTATAATTAGGCTTTCAAGTAAACCTCTATCCTTAAATGACCACTCACGATCCTGTCCTTACATTTAGATCTACCACTCAACTAACAAGAAGTTGAAGTAGATCAAGAAATGGCCAAGAAAAACTCTCAATTCCTATTTCTCATCTTTTGCCTTCGCTAATAGAAGACATGTACCTCACCCTTGTGCCTTTGTAAACATCTTCAAATCTATCGTCAAGGAATTATGATCTTAATAGTAAGTGTTAGAGGCAATTGTCCATTTGACCAAAAAATACAGGCAACTAAAAAAAGGGGTCAGGGTTCTTATCAAGAGCGGTATTTTAACTCTGAAATTTAAGCAATGAAAATTGACTTTGCCTAATTATGAAATTTGAGGAGTTGAGGTATGGGAGGGAATTTCAAGTTTTGAATGATCAAGATAGGATAATTTTCTTCTAAATCTTTGAACTTTTATTTTGTACATGCCATGCATATGGTGTTATTATGAGATATTTGGATTAATATTGTTAGATTTTATTTTGGAAAAAATGAATGCTTTGGAGTTTCTTTCTAAAATTTATTTTTATGCAATTATTCAGAATAAAACCATATATGATAAATTCAAAAAATAGCAAAGTCGTAAAAAAATGAAATGAAAAAAAATACAAAAAAAGGAAAAAAACAAAAAAATGGGATTTTTTTAAAATAAAGAAAAAGGTCTTGAAAGCCCTATTTTTCCTTTCAAATATTTCATAGCCAAGCCCATTTGAATGAAAATCACTCAAGATCCTTAATATATCAAGAAGTATACATTTGAATTCCCCAAAATGTGCCTTCATTCAATCATGCCGTGACAAAAAATGTGTTAATCTCTGCCTAGATAATGAACAATAAAGCAGTTAATTTAAAATTTTTTAAGGACTTCTTGAAAATTAAGCAAACATGAGATTTTTTTAGTGATCTAGTCATTGGTAATCTGATAAGTATCAAGATTATGCTAGATCTTCAAGTGTTAAAGCCACCCACCTAGATCTTTTTAAATGACCTCAAACAAATCAATCCTTCAATTCTTTAGCAAAAATTGCCTTTGCTTTATGCCTTGGGGTGTGTTGACCTAAATAGCAAAATTATTCATTTCCCCTAAGACAACTTAAGATGTGACCAATCTTTTTTGTGAATTGACATGGCCAATTTAACACACTGAACGAGTTCATTACACATTACTTTTTCTAGCATATTGACATTTATTAAGGGTGGCATGTTAAAATAAATGTATTTTCCACAAATTGCATTTGGCAAAATAGATCAATTTATGTGTTGTAGGGAAAAAAAAAAGAAATTGTGAGATCATGCATTTCATAAATTAGAATAAATCTAAACAAAAACTTGAAAAATATGAAAATAGATCTAAAAGTTCTTTAAATAAACAAAAAGGCCAAATATGAGAAAATAAAATAAAAAGTTAGGTAAAACTTAAAATTTTTTATAAAAAAAAAGAAAATTTGAGAAGCCTTTCTTTTAACCCATTTTCCTAAAAAGAATCGCTTTTCAACTTAAGTGATCATGTTCAAAATGATAAATGGCCATCTATTATTATCTTTTCCCAAGTAAGAAAGTATCCACTTGCTAACTTTTTGAGCTTAACGAACTCTTTCAAATGAACCTTAACCAAGGATCATCACCCATAATGAGAGGCAAATAGGGATATATTCAAGAATTAGTCATGATGAAATTTGACTCCAAGTATAAAAAAAGAACCATATGTGTTAAAAGACAAATGTCTAACAAAATTAGATCCTAAAAAGTTTTGAACTCACTTAATTAAAAATGGATATATGTAAAAAAAAAAAAATGAAGAAAACAAAACAAAGAAAAGAAAAATAAAAATAAAAAAAAGCGTAAAAAAATAAAAGAAAAGAAAAATAAGAAATGGTAATAAAATGATGGAATGGTAAAAGTGGGAAAATAAAAAGATAAACACTTGGAAATAATATTTGGTTTGATCATCTTTAAACACACTTTAGGCCTATTTATCCCTTTCTTTAAAACCTTGAACTTTAGCCTATGTTATGTGCTTTGAAAAGTTCATTTTGATCAAGTATGATACTTAAAATGAAGAGCTTTCCTTTATGGAAATCACCATATAGCCTACGAGTTTTTTATCATATTTTGCTGTTTAATTACCTTTTTGAACTATTAACCCATTTTTGATGAAATTTGTATTATTAAGTGGATGATGAAATTATCAACCAAAATATGAGAAAAATAAAAAAAGAATCTAGCTTTAGGTGAGAACTCCAAAAGGGGCAATTTAGAGCAAATTTGAAAGCTTTGAAGCCAATCCTAATGCCTAATAAAGTAAGAGAACTAGTATGAAGCAACCTAGGCTTTTGAAAGACTTAAGAATATTGATGCTTTGAAAGTTTGAAATCCATTAAAAGGATCAATATTGGAAATTTAAGCTTTCTTATTCCATTCCTAAATGATCTTTCAAAATCTTAAGCCTATCATGGCTGCTCTTGACATTTATAAAAATGCCACAGTTGGAAACTAAATGAATGTTAAAGTTTGATAGCATTTCAAAATGATTTCAAAAATTTTGATTTTTTTAGGAATTGAAGATTTAGAAAATTTTTGTTTCAATTGTGAGCCTAGATGAAAGATTATTTGTTTTTCTTATTAAGCTGTGAGGTATTCCCTAATAAGCTAAAACCTTGATGTGATGAATTGTTCAATTTGTTTGAAAAGGAAATTGTCAGCTCTTTCATCCATAATAAAAACACCAATTCTTGACAGACTTGAAGTCATTTTTTGGAGTATCTTATTTTCTTTGATCATGAATTTAGCTACGTGGGGTAATTTTTTTGGTTAATTTTAAGTTGTTTATTAGGCATTTTTGGTAAAGAGTAGAGGAATCGATTTTGGTATAAAAGAAAAATTATGCTCAGCAAGAATTTTGTAAATGCAAAATGAGTTTTGATTTATGAAATAAAATGTTTTTCCCTGAAAAACCAGTTTTTTAGAAAAAATAGAAGTTATTTTAAGAAAAAAAAAGTAAAAATCAACTTTGGTATGAATGGATGAGATCATTTTTCAATGAAATGGTGAATAAGTGCATAAGATATTAGAGCAAAAAGAAACATGAAAAAGAAAACATTTCTTTCTAAAATGAGAAGACATGTTCCATTGAGATGCATTCAAGGAGTAGTAAGAACACAGTGGTTTATTCTGTTTAATATGCCATGAGATATAGAATGGGCATTGATCATGTATATGTTGTATGATTAGATTTGAAAACATGAAAAAAGTGAAAATGAAAAGAGAAAAGATAGAAAGATGGGATGGAATGGACAAGAAAATCCTTTGGAAAGGGAATGAAGAATGATTTAGAATTAAAAAAGAAAGAATTTTGCAAACAAAAAGAATGATCTTTTTAAGCATATGCTTCCATGGTAAGGAATTTTGCATTTACATTCGCAAGAGGCATAACATTTTGATCATTAGTAAGAATATTTGTGTTTGCATCATTAAGAGGGCATCTATATCATCTTTGATTCATTTATTTGTATCATCTAGTGAGCATTTACATAAAATTTAATGGTTAGATGTACATCTTTTTAGGGTGTGTTTGCATTCATATCTTGGTAAGGTTATTTGCATTTACATCATTGAAGTGGACATTTGTAAATTTGCATGTGTATTATTGTGATTAATCATCATAGTTATCAATTTGCAAACATTAGGAAAAGGATGAAAGAGAAAATACATCTCCTTCAAATGTAAAATGTTCGCAAAAGAGAAATTTCTAAAATGAGGGATTGTAAAGAAAAAATGAAAATGAAATTTTAAAGGATGAAATATTGAAATGACTGGAATTTGAAAGAAAATTTCTTGAGATAAAAAGTAATGAGTATTTAAGATAAGTTTAAAATTTTAAAATGGAAAAAGTTTTAAACTTGAAAGGGAACCATTTTGAAAAAATGGCTTTGACCTTGATGATGAGATGATTTGGCAAATAAAAAATAACTAGATTTTTAAAGTTATGGAGTCTCTATTTAGAAAAGAATTCATAGTGTTGGGATTTATAAAACTTTCAAGCATAATCTCCAAGTCCTTCGAACGAGATTCATAAGTCTTCTAATCGGAATGTGTTTTAGTGTCGAGATTTATGAAACCTCTGAGCATAATTTCTAAGTTCTCTTGGCAAGATTCATAATTTTTTAAGAAGGGAAAGTGTTAACAATTTTCTAGGATATTCAAGATAAGCAAATTTTAAAGACCTCTGAGCATTAAAATGCGAAATATATCCCTAAAACCTCCAGACAAAGATAATAACGATTCGTAAATCCTCCAAGTAGAATATTTTAAACTTTTAAAGTTGTAAAGCTTTTAAAGAGAGGAGCATTCATAGGTGTCAAGATTTGTAAGACCTTCAAGCATAATCTCTAAATCCTCTGGTAAGATTCATAAGTCTTCTAAGCTAAATTTATTTTAGTGTCAAGATCTGAAAGACCTCTATGCAAGATTCATAAATCTTCCAAGCAAAATCTATTTTAGCATTAGGATTTAGAAGATCTCCAAGCATAATTCTCAATACCTACGGGCAAAGATGAGAACAATTTGTAAAACATTTAGGCATAATCATCAAGACCTTCAGGCATAATCTCTGAGTTATTGTATTATGTTTTCAAAAGTTATGAAGAGTTTAATGAGAAGAGCTTTTAGATTTATTTTTAAAAGTTGTAAAGCTTTTAATGAGAGGAGTTTTTCAAGAATTCAAAAAATTTCCAAAAAAAAAAAAGTTTAGAAAAATCTAAAAAAGTTTAAAAAATAAAAAAAAAAACTTTTGAAAAATCCTCGAATCATTGACTTCAAACAAAATTATTGTTTAGGTCTTTACCTTATTTCTGATTCTCAATAATGTCCAAAAAAGGACAACTGTAGACACATAATTTTTTTTAAGTTGATTTGAGTTTGTTTTATTTTTATGTTTAATTTGAGGAGTTTAATTTGATCACTTTAATTGGATTTATTTAGCTAGGCTTGTTTAGATTTCGTTTGAATCATTTTCTAGAAAAACCCAATAAAAACTCAATTATAGGCCTAAAATCAATTTTAAAGTCCAATTTCAAATTTTGATTAATCAAATAAATAATACACAAAAATTAAAAAAAATCAAAATCAGCAAAATTAAAAAAAAAAAATAGAGAGAGAAAATAAAGACTAAGGTGGTGGTGCTATATAAGCACCATCTTGCCAACTATTATGGCACATGAATTTTAGTTGCTTCATTTGTTAGCCACCTTTCTACCTAGCACATCCCCCTTTCTCTTTGATTAGTACGATGACCCCGAAGGTTGATTTTGGAGTCTTTAAGGTTGGGCTTGTGGGTTGATCTTTTCCTTTTTTAATTTGATAAGGCTCTTTTTGGATTAGTTTTTCTTTCTTGTTATCTTTTATGCTGGATGCTTTTTATACATCTTTCTTATCCCTAAGAATACCTTAACCTCTAGTTTTAAAGGTTATCTTTTCATCCTTAAATCTTAGGGTTACCTCAAAATTGTATACATCTATTAAAACTCTTGAGGTCATTAAGAAGGATATACCTAAAAGAATGTAAGCTTCATTATCTTTTACATCTAAAACAACAAAATTAATAGGAAAAATTTATTTACTCATTTTTATGAATACGTTCTCCAAAATTCCTTACAGCCTATTTATGGATCTATTAGCAAGCTGTACAAAAATATTCATTGGCATTAAATTAATATTAAACCTCAAATCACATAATGCTTCATTAAAAAAAAATAACCATTAGAACATGGAATGCAAAACCTCCTTGGATCATCTAGCTTGGTTGGAATAATTTGTTGAAGTGTTAGGCTACATTCATCATTAAGTGTAACTTTCTTTAACTCCTTGAGTAGCTCTCTTTAATTGGGCTTAGGTGACAATTGGGCTACTTCAAATGTCTTTTTATGGGTTGACATTCTTGGAGTCAATTTCATTCTTTTTACTTCTCAATCATCCTCTTGCACTTCTATAGTTAGATCAAATCTCTTCAAAGTTTCTTTTCCAACTTGTAACATATCTTTATCATCCATTTTAGTATTTTCTTCCATGTATTCCCATTCAAACTTTTCTTATGGATCTTCATTTTGGACGTTTTCTTCTTTAAAGTTCTCAATTTCTAAATCCTTTCCCATTTCTTCAAAATTATCCTCCTTCAAAGCTTTTTAAACTTCTTAAATTTCTGTAGTTGGGTCATAAAGAACCTAATTTTGTTAAAGTCGATTCAAGTTTTTTTTATTTTTATGTTTTATTTGAGTAGTTTGATTTGATCATTTTAATTGGATTTTTTTAACTAGGCTTGTTTAGATTTTGTTCGAATCATTTTGTAGAAAAGCCTAATAAAAGCTTAGTTGTGGGTCCAAAATCAATTATAACGTCCAATTTCAAATTCGATTAATTAAATAAGTAATACATAAAATTTTAGAAAAATCAAAATCAGCAAAATTAAGGAAAAAAAATACAAAAATTGAGGTGATGGTGCCATGCACAGCACCATTTTGCCAGCCCAGCCTGTTAGTCATTATGGCAGCTCAATTTTAGCTACTTCAATTGTCAGCCACCTTTCTACCCAGCACATCCACCTTTCTCCCTAGTTTGTAGGATGACCTAGAGGATGATAAAAACTAAAGCAAAATCAAAATAAAAGGGAAACAGAAACTCTGTGAAAAAAAACTTTAAAACAATCTTCACTACCACTGTTCATCCACCATTAACCAAAACTAGACACCAAATAGCCCCTCATTTTCATCATTAGCCATTTGCACCACCACCAAACACCCTCATATTTTGAAACCCCCAAGACTAAACAAAACTATTTCCCACCATTAACACTACTTCTTTTCAATGCTAAATAAATCTAACCCATTCCCAAAATCAAGCAAAAAAATAACAACCAAACCATAATAAACATCATAAAAAAATAAAAAAAATAAAAAACCAACAATTGTAGTCCCTACCAATAGTTGAGGAACCCAAAAAAAAAAATGCAAAATAAAAAGAAGGATAAGGTTTTTATTGAGGTTGTTTTCATATGGATTTAGGGCTTCAAAGCTTATGGAAAAGAAGAAGTGGAAAGCCACCAGAAATGATGAAATAGGCATGATAGTGAAAGAATATTTTGGGTTTCATGATTTTTACATGGTCTCTTAGGTTTGAAGACAAGAGAAGAGAGAGAGTAATAAAAAGAGAACAACATATTAAAGATTGGAACCATTTGGAATGGTAGAAGTGGGTGGTTTAGAGCTTTGGAACTGAAACTTTCAGTATAGATCTAAGATGTTCTAGAGAGATTTTTGGAAAACCAAGTTGAAAAATAGAAAGAGGAGGAGTGTCTAAGTGTGTTTTGGTAGAGAAATAATGTTAGAAAATAGCAGTCGACAATGACATTGGCAGCAAAGCACACCGAAATCAGGAATTTGGGAAGAGGACTGATTTTCTATTGTTGAAGAGAGATGATTTTTTAAAGGGAGAAGTTGGAATGAAATAAAAGAAAATTTTAGATTTTTATAGTTAAACAAAAAAAAAAGTTGATCGAGTTAAACTAACCTAACCCAGCCAGTGTGCCTGGAGCCCGTTGACCCAAATCGGCCTAAAAACTCAACCTGATCTACCTGCTCCAATCAGACCTACACAAATATTGACTTAGAAGCGTGTTACATTTAGGTTGTTTGACTTTCTTGTTTGGGTTTCAATTCATAGCCCATTTGACATATATGCTTGCTTTATAATTTTGGGCCTATGTAGATAATGTTTACATGCATTTATATATTTTTTAATATATGGATAAATATGAAAATCATTTTATATAAAAAAGGGGACAATATCTTTAAATAAAAATAATTTTTGGGTCTTTACCTAGATATTGGAAAAAACTTAAATCATTATTCTCCTTATTTTAAAAAATCATATTGAAATTTTACAAATAGAAGGTCAATTTTCCTAAATTACACTTAGATATTGAGGAATTAAAGGAAATTTTCAACACCAAAGATTTTTATTTTCATAATTAATTATTCTTTGAAATGAAAAATAAAAGGATGATAAAAATAAATTTACAAGATGAGAAATAAAACTAAATATTTGTATCATTATATTTTTATTTTTTATTTGTATCATCTTGCTGATAAAAGTGAAACGAAAAAAAAGATTTTTTTAAGAAAATGGGAGAGACATTTTTAGAAAAATAATAGGATAATATTTTTAAGTAAAAATTACTTTGAAAATCTTGGAAGAAATTCAAATGTTTATTTTTGCTAAGAAGTTTTTTCTTTATTTTAAAAATTAGTATAAATTTTTTAAGAATGATAAATTTTCCTAAGTTCCACAAAGATATTAAGGAATTAAGGAAATTTTCAACCACTAAAGATTTTTATAAAAAAATAATGGTAAGAAGTATAAAAATAAATGGTTTAAATAATAAAATAAATTAAATTAATTGCATTGTGTGATTTTTATTTGTGTTATTTATTTCATATATGGCATTACATGCATAATAGTTAGTAATAAATGTGAATGAAAAACTAAAATGTTGCAAAAAAAATTTAAAAATAAAAGTTAATATTCTTAAATAAAAATAAATTTTAGGACCCTACTTAGATATTAGAGGGTTTCTGAAAGATTATTCTTTATAAAGGAATATTATGTAGATTTTGAGGGATATTATGAGAATTCCTAGTGAAGAAATATTTTTTGAAATTCCAGCTGAATATTGGAGAATTTAGAAAATGTTTCAAAATTAAAGATTTTCATCTTATTCCTAAATAAAAAGTTTTAGAAAGATTTTTACAAAAATTAAAAAATAAGAAATTAAGGAAGTTATTTTAAATACTTGAATTAAGGCAATTTTTATCAAAGCAAAATGATAGCATAGATCAGTTGGTACCATTTTTAAAATTGACATTATAGGGTACTATTCCTTCCCCACGTATAATTGTACTCCTGAATCTGGCTCTATTTTCATAGATAAAAAATTGTCTTTTCAATAAGTTTTAATTAATTTTAAGATTTTATTAAAAAGATAAACTTTTTAGGTGGCCAATCACACCTATAAAAATGATTGGTGTTGGCTCCCCTTATTTTGAAATTCTTAAAATTTTTATTTAGCGATTCCCAAAAACTTTTATGATAGATTGGTGACTCCATTGAGGATGATTTTTGGGAGTGAGGCCAAGATTGATCATATGTTATCCTAAATCTTGATTTAATAGTTTTAATAAATATTTAAATTTGATTTTTTTAATTTTGATTTTTTTAAAAAAAATGTGTTGCATTGCATCCATATTTTGATTGTTTCATTTATTCTATGTTTACTATCATATTTTTTATATATTGTTCTTAATAAATGTTTAGGCATTTAGGATGAGGGTTGTAATGTTATAAAGTGTTGATATGTTCTTTCACACACAATCGCATGTGCATGGCATGTTTGAGCTCTATACCCAGGCTTTTACCTTTTAGGAGAAAGTACAATACCTACGCTTCATGAATTAAATACTTCCATAATGGCTAGCAAAATACTCTTATTCAGATTGAATCCTTTCCATTTGTAGCTTGAACCTTTTCCTATTATCTTAAGAATTAAATAAGTTGTTCAACTGAATGAAAACTCCATGACCATATCTTCATGAATTGGTTTACTTGAATAAAAACTTTTTATTATAAAAGTCTTTTTTGCACCATAACTCTTGCCTTAGTCTTCTTGATGTGCTTTACTCGGCTTAAAACTCTTTTAAAATTAAAAAGAATCCTCATACAAATAAAGTTCTTCATTGGCCAAACTTATCATGATAATCCATTAGCTCTTTGGGCTGGTTATATCCCTTAGGTGCATGGCCGAATATTGTCCTCCAACATTGGATGGTTCATGCATGGCCACTTTCTTACATGGTTTGCATGATATTCATATCCATATAGACCAAAACCTAAAATCAAGAATTCAACACATTAAAGCACCAATTTCCTAAAAATTTTCAAAATTTTAAAGCTAAATGGATAGATAAAAAGTTATAAATTTAATAGTCATCAACTACTCCATAGGACAAAAGAAGAATGAGAAGGTGCATGGATATTGATTGTGAATGAATGTTGATTGTTTTGATGTATTTGTAATTATTTACAACTAATGGATCTTTTTTTTTATTCGTAGGAGTAGTCCGATTAGACTGAACCATGTTAAATTACTACATTTTGTATGGTAAATTGATTATTTAATTTTACTTCCACTAGCTTAGATGTTTATTGATTGGGGTTTTTTTTTGCTTAACAATTGGAATTAGAGCTGTCATGATCCTATCAACTAGTGTAAAAGTCATGTTCAAAGCTTGTGATGGAATTTTTAACCACTAGTATCATAATAAAGCTTCGAGACATAAAAAGAAGCAAGCTTAGAGGAGCTCAATTTAAAGGAGGAGTTCGAATTGCTATGTTATGAGATCAAATTGTGTGAAGCAATTAAGGCGCGCAAGAAAATATGATTACGAGACTTTCATTGCATGTGGAGCAAAGTTTGTCTAGCATAAAAAATGATGATTTGATGGAATTTAATTCAAGATGGAGATTATTGAAATTGACTCATATCCCATAAAAGATTTGTTTAAGATTTTTTTGAGATTGATTAGATATTACTTCATAGATAAGAAAACTTGTAAGAGAATAATTCTAAAAATAAAGGGATTCTTAATAGATAAGTTTATATACTTATAAACAACGAGAGTTTCTATAAGGTTAAATATGAGAGAAAGATATAAGAGAGTTGTAGGGTTTTATTAGATAGACATCCCATAGAATTAAAGGAGATTGAGAATATCCTTATGGGTGTGTGTTTGAATGGACTAGAGGAGAATGAAAAAGTCCAAATAGGTATGATAAGTCACATGGGTATGTGTTTATTTAGGTTTGTTTAGGTTGAGAATATTTCATAAAACTATAAGAGAATGAAAGGATCCATGGATATTGATTCTTAATGAGTGTTGATTGTTTTAATGTATTTATAATTCTCTATAACTAATGAATTTTTTCCTAATAATGAATATGTCAGTTGAGTTAAATCATGTTAAATTACTATTTTTTATATGATTGATTGATTATTTAATTTGTTTTCACCGATTTAAATGTTTAATTAATAAGAATATTTTTTGTTTAACAACTGAAATCAAAACTATCGTGACCTTAACGCTATTAATAATTTTATCAAAAATTAATGAAGGGGGTGGGGGAGAGGAGGCAGGGTGGTACAATCAATGTCCTAATTGCAATCAATTGGGATGTGTCTTATAGCCTCAAATATTACTGTGAATGTGGTTGGCAATTGGCAGTTAGTAAATGGGTATAAAGAGCAGCCACACGTGTGTTGGACTCACGTTGGAGATGATTTGGGGGAAAAAGACAAGCTCTGTATCTGTTTTTGACTCAAAACATGGAGGGTTGTGTGTCCTTTTTAATTGGCCTGGAACCCTACTTTTGCTTTACAGCAAGCAAAGCAAAATAGAATGAGATTGGCTCGTTTGCCTTGCGTCAAAGGAGATAAGACCATGTCCCTGGTGCCATGGGGGTGAAAGTGAAAGGATTACGAGGTGGATCATTCATATTTTTTCCAATCTCAGTTTAGTGACTGAGCACTGCCAAGTGTCAACATCAACCATCATGTACAGAGTGTTCATGACACTATCATCAATCAGGGCGATCAGGTAAAGAGACATAATTTCTGAGTTGTTACTTTCCCATTTTCTACACTATAAACACGCTTGTAGGATGATAAAAAGTGTTGCTTGTAGAATTGGATTAATATAATCAATGAAAGGGGAAGAATTGACCTCGTAAAAATATTATGTTCGTCGTATAATGCATAAACAAAAAGAATCAAGATCATTAGAAAAAAATTTTGAGCAGAAGGTAACGCAAACTTAAAAAAATTCAAATTTAAAATAATTTGAATTTAAATTAAATTAAATTAAATTCATAATGACTCTAATTCATAATCAGTCAAAACCAAAACTTGTAAAATCTTAAAATTTTACTTGAAAAACTTAAATTGTAGTTCATAGAAAATTTTCAAAATTAAAATGGAATAAACCTGAATTTGATAAAACTCAAAATGGTTTGAATTCAAAATAATTTAAATTTAAGGTATATAATTCGAACATGTAATGATCTGAATCTAAAATAGATTAAATATGAAAGAATGATATGAACTCAACAATCCAAGCTTGAAGTGGACTTTAATTCAAAGACAACGATTTGAACTCGCCCAACCCGTTACCAACCCGTTATCACTTCTATTTGGAACTGTTACCTGGAGTTAAATAGGTTTTTTAAGGAGGGGGTGTTTTAGAGAAGAATGGACAGATTAGGCCACTAAAGTCTGCAAATTTTAGGCTCAGCAACAAGAAGTTTATTACCATAGAAAAAGGAGTAGAACAAAGCTGCTAATACTAAGAAAACAGTAGCAGCTAATCACCAATCACTCTCCTAATGCTGCAGATACATTTTTTTTAACGCTCCTTTATAATAATAATATAATAATAATAATAATTATTATTATTATTATAATAATAATAACTATTATTATTATAATAGAGCTTTACTTATACCAGTCTTGCTCCATTTCTGCAGATACCATAATAATAATAATAATCTCTATCACATAACAATTCCCACTTTCACTTGAAGCCAAATTAGCCATATAATCTGCACAGAAATTATTCTCTAAAAATATGTCTAACCCTACAATCCTATTGTTTATGAAAAACTTGCTTACAGTACTGATTAATAACATGATATAGAGGATCTTTCGCATGCAGAATGCCATTAATTTTTGACACTGTCAATAACAAATCTGATTCAATAATCACATGTTGAACACCTCGTTTCCAAACTTACGTCAGACCCATCAGAATAGCGCGCAGTTCAGCTTAAAGAATCGTATCTTGTCCAAGTTTTCTAGAAAAGCCAAAAAGCCAATAACCATTAGAGTTTCGTACAATACCTCGTATAGCAAGCTGATCTGGATTAGATAGAGCAACACCATCTATATTAATTTAACATAAGAAATAGGTGAAAATTGCCGGACAAAAGAAAAACCTATATAAGCGAAGATAAGCCTTTAGATTCCTTAAAATGCTTAAATTCCCTTAGTCTAACCACAACAATATTAGTAACATAATTAGGCCACGTGAAGCCTCCTTGAAAAATGCACTTCTTAGATCTTCTTTTGACCGTTAATAAAGTTAGTTAACATTTTAATTTTATCAAAACTTAATATCATTTTATGAGTATTTAATGGATATGGATAATCTTCATATCTATAATTTTAAAAAAAAATAAAAATAAAAATAAAAATAATTTTTATTTTTATATTATATATTTATATAATTTTTTATAAATATATATTAATATATTTTTTTCAATAAAAATATATTAATTTTAATTAATTTAAAATAAGAATGTATATTATTTAATAAAAAATCTATTTATTAAATATATATATATAACTTATATGAAGCAAATATTAAATTACCTGTTCTCATCCCATATTCAGTAAAAATTTAAAATTAAATCCATTTTCATTCTTATTTTCACAATATAATACTTATCATTATTTTCATTTAAGTAAAAAATCAAGTTTTCTTATTAGATATAGGTAAGATTAATATCTTTATAGGTGGTATTCTACTCTTTGGCTTACTTAAAAACATTTTTAATTTCGTGCCTTTAATTATAATTAATTAAAAATTTCCCATAAAAAAAAAAAAGAAAAACGTAAAAACTCATTGGATTAAAACTGAAACCCATCTTCCTTTTCCATGAAGGATCAAGGAGCCTAAATTTTTTTAATCCATGCCTTAAATCTCACGCCGCCACGCACCATGTATAATTTCTTTTGACTTGAATAGTTCAAATTTCGGACCATCTTCACTTTGACATTTTTTTATTCCTAATACTTTTTCACAACTCTCTCTCTCTTTCTCTCTCTCTCTCCAATTTGGCCCGAGAAGTTTTTCTCATTCGTTCTTTGATTTCTTTATCCATGCATAAATGACACTGAACTTTGATTATTTAATATTTAATCCCAAGTTTTTGGTTTTATTTGCAGGCAATTTGAGTTGAATATTATAAAAATTTATAAAATGAGTATTATGGGTTCTCTAAGTATTTTGAATACAGAACAGTGGAGTTAATTAAGGTATAATTGTTCACTTGGATTTTGAAAGAGTATATGAACCATAGAAATTTCCTTGGATTGGGTATCCAATATAGAGAAAGAGATGTTTTGGGTTCTTTTCATGGGAGAGGAAGAGGAGATTAATCTAGGGGTTTTTACAATTTTTTTCTTTTCTTATTAGAAATTTTATAGTTAGTTTAATTAAGTTATAAAGAAGGGTTTAACTTTAAAAAAAAAAAAAGTCAATGCGAAAATTATATGAATTTAGAGTTTAATTTAATCAGTTCATTTAATTACTTTTAAGATATAACATCAACAAGTTTAAAATTTAAATCCTAACACTAGTATATATTTTTTTATTTTCAAACTACGACCTTTTTTGTCCCCCAAAAATAAAAATGTTATTTTCAAATAATAGGAAGCTTTTGTTTATTTTTATTAT
Organism: Durio zibethinus; assembly: GCF_002303985.1. The sequence continues at coordinate 22,534,842 of NW_019168048.1, read as the reverse complement.
TTTTTTGTTTATTCAAAAGTTTTGTGTATTTTTAAGGGTATTTATTTTATCCATACCTATAGAAAATCTGATTTTTTACTTTAATGAAAATAGTGATAGGTATTAAATTTTAAGGATTAGAATGGATATTATTTAATTTTTTTATCAGGTATGGGAATGAGACGGTGATATAGCATTTACCTTATATATGTACCTTATACATATTTATATATATTTAGGAAATAAATATTTTATTAAATAACATAAAATTTTATTTTAAATTAATTAAAACTAATATATTTGTCTTTAAAAAATATTAATATATATTTATAAAAAAATCACATAAATGTGAATGATAAAAATAAAAAATAAAAAAAATAATTTTTATTTTTATTTTTATTTTTTTAAATGAAGGTCAAAGCGGGTCATTTTGGATGGTTATTGGTTAAAAGGGGTTAAATGTAAATTGGTTTGTTGGCTTTATTCAATATGGTCATTTTGCAGCATTTGTAAGGGAAAATAGTAAGTTATGAATTTGATCCAACAAATTTTTGGTAGAAACATTAAAATAAAGGGTAAAAAAATTGTTGTTCAGGAAATATTCATCTTTTGGCTGAAAATGATTTTATTTTATTTTTTTGTTTTTGCATTATTGAAAATTTATTTTATTATAACATTCAAAGGAGCATGGTCACTTAGTACTGAAAGTACAAAGAGGGAATACCAAGTGAAAACAAACAGCTAGACTGGTTTATTACCCAATCGGTAAAATGTTCTTTGATAATATAGATTGAACATAACTATTCAGAAGTAAAACCAACTTTTGCAATATATATATATATATATATATATATATATATGAAAACAAAATAAGATACAATTCCAGCACTCTTATTCTTAAAGGCAAAGAAAGCAAATGATAGATTTGAGTTGAACGGTCTAAGCTTTATATAATTTTGGAAAGCATGGTAATTTCGTCTACTACAATCAACCAATCTGTCAAAACAATTTAGCGATATGGAAAAAAAAAACCAATTTAACTAATGTCATGAGAATTTGGATCGACAGGAAGTTTATAAATTATACATACATCTATATTGTCAGTTATTAAAAATATTTGTTATTAAAAAAGCCATTGTTGAATAATGTGCAATCGATTATAGCAGCTTGATACAATAATATAATAAGGAATCTATAGAAGTCTTTTCCAAAAGATTAAAAAGTTGTTTACGATAGAGAATCAAACATTTTTCAGATGGTGAACATGTTTGTGTTGAGATTTGCTTTGAATATCATAATCCCATATTGAAAGTTAAGTGAATTATAAGAGTTTGAGTTTATCTTGTATCCTACATCGAGAGTTTAGTAAAAGTATAAGGGATTTTACCCTTATAAATAAGATATTTTAGTTTTGATTTGATAATCCTAGATAGTTAGACATAAAGAGAATAGTTAAAAGAGTAAGCTATTTAAAGGGTGTAATTGAATTTTGAGTTAAGTTTTGAGTAAGGAGTTTCTGGTGACTTTTCTCATTCTAAAAGTATCACAGTTGTAAAGATATATTTGTTAGTGAATTAGGTTTGGAGTAGGTCATTTTGAGTTGGGCCGAAACAAATATATTTGTATTTTTTATTCTTAATTTGAACTTGCTATTTTATGTGTGAGTGCTACATTTATATGTTGATTTCCTAACAAGTGATATCAGAGTGAAGTTTGTGGGAAGAAGAGGTAGGCCCAAGAGATTGTGAAGCAAGTATTTAAGGAAGTAAGTATTTCAAGATGTCTGATGAAGGTACATCTGATATGCCTATGTCTAAGTTTGAGATTCCATTATTTGATGGAAAGAGTAATTTTATGTTATGGCAAAGTAAGATTCAATATCTATTAGTACAATAAGTGTTGGATCAAGTATTAGAGAGTAGTAAGCCTTAGAGAATGTCTAACAATAATTGAAATAGAAACCAAAAGAAAGCTATTAGTACTATTAGATTGACGCTAGCCCTAGAGGTAAAGTACAACATATTGACTAAGAGTACTCTGAATAGTTTGTGGGATAAGCTTGAGGGTATTATGCATGTAAGTCATTGACTAATAGATTATATTTGAAGATGAATCTGTATTCTTTGAAGATGAAATAAGGTACAATTTTTCATAATCATCTGAATGAGTTTAATAAATTGGTTTCTTAATTGCTGATGATTTTTGTTGATAAGTTAGAAGATGAAAAGAATGCTTTAATTTTGCTATCATCTTTGCTCAAGTCCTATAGACCTTTAGTTCAGACTTTGTTAGTGGGTAGATTTACTTTGAAGTTGGATGATGTGACTGCCCGATCGTGTGAGAATGAAAGGTTTATGAGAACATAGAACTCATCACCTGGAGGAGGTACACTAGCTATAAAGGGTTTTGATCGAGGAAGGACTAAAAAAGGGTTGATGGATCAAAAAGGAGATCCAAGTCAAGAAACAGAGATTACAGTGATATAGAATATTATTATTGTAGTGAAAATAGACATATACAAGTGCGTTGCAAGAAGTTGAGAAGGAATATGGCTATTTTCAAAAAGGCAAATGCTAAGAAAAAATTAGATGAAGGAAAAAGTGACACTGCTACTGTTATGTCTAACGATGATGATATCATTTTGACAACTTGTATGGATGAGACTGAGACTTTAAAAGGTGATAAAGGTTAAGTTTTAGATTCAACTACTACAGTCCATGTTTGTAATGATAGGAATTACTTTGTGGAGTTGGAAAAGAATGAAAAGTATGGGGATATTATGGTTGCCAACAACAAAAAGGTGTAAATTCAAGGCATTAGGAGTTTTTTTCTTAAATCTCACAATGGTGTTATTAGGATGCTTTGCCATGTAAGGTATGTATTGAGTTATAGCTTCAATTTGATTGCTTTGGGTGAGTTAGCTTTTTAGAGGTACACATACTATGGCAGTAATGATTCGTTGAAAGTGTACAAAAATAGTAGTGTGATTTTACAAGGGAATTAGGTCAAAAACCACTTGTACATGCTTGATGAAAGCTCAATTGCTGGGATTCCTGTGATGAAAAAGAAAAAAAAAGGCAAGTGTGTTAGCTTTATAGATACTGTTGAAGTGTTTGGAGATTCAAGTCAATAGAGGATTTGTTGGGATTTGCCTTGAATCTCATAATCCCACATCAAAAGTTAAGTGAAGTTATAAGAGTTTGAGGTTGTCTTATATCCCACATCAGGAGTTTAGTAAAGGTATAAGGGGTTTCACCCTTATAAATACGATGTTTTGATTTTAGTTTGGTAATCTTAGATAGTTAGACACCAAGAGAATAGCTAACAGAGTAGGCTATTAAAAATGAGTAATTGGGTTTTGGGTTAAGTTTTGAGTAAGGAGTTTTTGGTTACTTTTCTCATTCTAAAAGTCTCACAATTGTAAAGATTTATTTTTAGTGGATTGGGTTTGAAGTAGGTCATTTTGAGTTGGGCCGAAACAAATATATTTGTGTGTTCTTATTCTTGATTTGAACTTGCTATTTTATGTGTGAATGCTGTATAGTATGCATATGATGCATAATTATCCTAGTATGATTATGCTAATTGGTTTGTATTCTTAAAAGTTAAGAGATTTTAAAAACTTGCTCACTAAGATTTTAATTAAAATCTACTTGGTAATCAATATTAGAAATATTAGGAGACTTGTTCACTAAGATTTTGAGATTTGCTTTCTTGATCATCAAGTTTAGTGGACTGTTTTTGTAAAGGTTAAAGTAATTGTTATTTGTGATGGAAAAATCATGACCTAAGTCATAAGAAAGCATGGGAAAGAGTTAAGAACTTTTGGAAGATGGATATTAGGGGTGACATACCAATAAGTGGCTAAAACTACACAGTTTCCATAAATACTACCATAGCCGTAACTTGCATTCGTTCTTGGATAGGTTTTCGGCCAAGTCTTAGATTGGTGCTAATTCTTGTTGAATTTGGATTCCTAAACTGTTTGGGTTTGAGAAATAAAATTTCATATAAAATCCAAATTGAATTGGACTTTTTAAATTGTTTAGAACTTCTAATTAATAATAAACTATTTCACTACAACACCTAGTTAGATTAGGAAATTCCCAATGCATGTAATTTGCCTTGATTTAAATTTATTGGCATTCTTAAATGGTTTAGAGTGATGTTGACCATGTACATTAAAATCCAAGTAGAATTATGATTCCTTAATTGTTTAGAAAATTATGATTGCAAATTACATATTCCTAAGAGAATAGTTGACATATTCGGCCAAGCTAGCTAAAAATGTTTACATTGAGTTAAATTGATGATTGACACATGATATTGATGTTGATTCAAAGAATAGATGTGCAAGATCATGACTTTGAACCAAACATGATGATTGTTGTAGTATGCATGATAGTTATGAGATAAATACCATGTATGCTATTTTGATTTGTTATTATACATGCTAGAATTTGCCATGTATAGTTGTGAGATGCATGATAAGATTACATGTATTGGATATATGATGAATTCTTTTGATTGCTTGATGAGACCAATGATGAACTAAAAATCCTTCACGAAAAATATTAAGTCTCAATGCCTTCCATTAACACAAAAAACTAAACTTTCCACTAATGGGCTAGTTGAGACTAAACTTAAGATACTCATTATTAGAAATAAGATTGTGTTATGGTTAATGGGTCTTACTTAACTATCATTATATTATTTGGATACATCAAACTTGATTGTATAATGATAGAGGCAATGATTGGGTGAATCATATAAGATGTGATTAGACAAGAAGTTGTCACCCAATTGATCTAAAAGTCACGTAGGGATGTGATTGATAAGTAAGTTATCTACCTACTTTACTTATCATGCTTGTCGAGATTAAGCTCAAGGTTATGGTAAACTAAATAGGATCCTATTCCACTAGAAAAATATGATTTTTTTCATTAAAGGTAAAGGCTATTGATTTGATTAAAATAGTGGCAGCAACCTGTATATTGATTTAGACTATATCTATATTAGTACTGAACAATATGACTGATACTTTTTCATATTTTATAGGTTGTAAAGATGAGTAATAACTTGTTGCTTTATAGCACACTTGATGCAACAAGCTAACAAGGCCTAACTTCAATGATTGATACCATAATCCAAAGCTTGTCCTAAGGCAAGAGAAAATGCTTTTTGTTCTTTATAAATCAATTCCATCAGATCCTGATGCTAGTGCTGATGATGCAATGTGACAGGTTTATAAAATCATAAAGACCATGCTGATTAAGCCATATGTATCATGGTGGCTAGCATGACCTTTAAGTTGCAAAAGCAATATGAGAATGTAGATGCTCTGAAAATCATTCAGTACCTTAAAAGAATTGTTAAATAAATAAGGGCAGACTTAAAGCTTTAATACCTTTAAAGAATTATTCTGAATAGTGATATCTAAAAGCATTTCGGTCAAAGTGCATTGTCTCAAGATGATCAATTGAATTGTAAAACTTAGAAAATTGGGATTTGTGATAGATCAAGAGTTAAGTATTAACTTGATCTTGTCATCTCTTCTTAGTAGCTTCTCATAATTTGTAATGAATTTAAATATGCATCAGATGGAAGTGACATTACCACAATTGATGAATATGCTAGGCATTATCGAGAAAATCATAAAAAATCAAAAGCCTGAAGCTAATCTAGTTTCCCTAACTAAGGCAAAAAAGAAGAAAAATAAGAAAATTGATAAGAAAAGGGATGCAAATAAGGCTATCAAGCCTAGTGGCAACACTAAGAAGGACCAAGGTGCATATCACCAAGGAAGGTCATTGAAAAAGGAATTGTAAGGTTTATTTGGCAAACTTGAAGAAGAAAAAGTTTAAAAAGACTTCTACTTTAGGTATATTTATGATTGATATCAATCTATCTCTTCTTGACATATCTTCTTAGGTATTGGATACCGAATATGGTTCTTATTTATGTTATAACATACAAGGACTAAAGAAGAGTAGATATAGATTGCCTATTTTTGTAATATTTATAAGTGCATTGTTCGTAGTCAAGTAATAAAGTGATGAGGGTATGAGTGTCGAAATAAAGTGATGAGGGTACGAGTGTTATCCCACAAGGATTATGAATTGATTGTTGGGTAGATTCAATTATCAAATGTGACAATCTAGGCTCTTATATCTAAACAAATAGAAAATTATGTTGATTTGCAAAACAAAGAAAAAGGAATATTGAAAACAATGTAGGCCTAGATCTTACTCAACTAACTATCACTTGGTAAGCAATAGATTGTGGCCAAACTAGATCAAAAGAAAATAAGAACAAAAATTTGGAAACAAAAAAAATTAAGGTTGGCTAAAACTTGTATTGCATGAAAGAAAGAAAACAAGATTGCATGTGTATAACCAAAACTTGAATGGGAAAAGAGAGTGATAGTCAAAACTTATGCAATTAAAATTCTTTGAATGTACATACAATCTTGATGGGAGTGATTTAGTCGAATAGTGGTAGAGTCCTTTGAGCATGCAAAATCTTTCTTTTAGCCAAATGGATTAAGTGTTGCAATGTCAAATGGGTTTGGCCATATCCTTATGCATGGCCAAAAACCAACTTTACTTATGGGCTTACATGGAAATCACGTCCCAAGATCTTAAACCCTTAAAAATCACGAAATTAGCATTAAGGCACCAAAAATCAACCATAATTTAAAAATTTTCACCTATTTTAATATGTAAAATCACTATGTAATTAGGTTTTATCAAATGCATAAAGAAAGGAAAGGTGTCCTTACACATTATAAATGGTGAAAGTGTTATTACCTATGCTGTGGGGACTTATTATTTGCCTTTACTTTTTAGTTTAGTTTTAGAACTAAAGGATTGTTATTATGTTTCTATCATAAATCGAAACATCATTTTAGTTTCTTATTTAAATATGAATGATGTATACTCATTTAATATTAAAGGTAATTGTTGTTCCTTTTATTAAAAAAATGTGTTTTATGGCATAGAAATGTATGATAGTGACTTGTATGTTCTTAGATTAAACAATGATGTTCTCAAGAAGGCTAAACTACATAAACCAAATCAATCTCACTTGTGACACTGTAGGCTTGGTCATATCAATGAAACAAGTATCATAAAGTTACTTAAATAAAGATACTTTGATCCTTTTTATTTTGAATCATATGAAACTTGTGAATCATGTTTGCTGAAAAGGGAAAAACAGTTAGTGTGGTTCTTGGACTAATACATTTGGATGTATGTGGCACAATGAACACAAATGCGAGAAGAGGATACTCTTCTTTCATTACATTCACTAATGATCATACCAAATATGGCTATGTGTATTTAATGAAACATAAGTCTGAATCTTTTGAAAAGTTTAAAGAATTTAGAATGGAAGTTAAAAAGAAAAATGGTAAAAGAATCATGGCACTTAAATTTGATTGAGGTGGTGAATACTTAAGCCATAAGTTTATAGGTTATCCAAAAGATAATGGGATTCTTTTACAATAAACTCCACCTAGAACACCATAACATAATTGGAGTTTTTGAAAGGAAAAAGAGAACCTTGTTCGACATGATTCAATCCATGATGAGCAATTTGAATCTTCTGATATCCTTCTGGGGTTATGCGTTTGAAATAGCCACTTATTTTTTTAATATAGTTCCATCTAAATCTGTTGACAAGAGACCATATAAGATATGAAAAAGTAAAAGACCTAGCTAGTCACATAAGGATTTGGGGATGTGATGCTTATATGAAGTATGCATAAGCCGATAAGCTTGGAGCTAGAATAGTTAAGTGTAAATTTATGGGATATTAAAAGGAAACTGCTAGATATTATTTCTATAACTCTAAGGAACAAAAGTTGTTTGTTTCTAGACATACTGCCTTTTTGGAAAAAGAGTTTATCTTTCAAAAGAACAGTAGGAGTAAATTAAAACTTAAAGAAGTTCAAAAAACACAAATTGACACAAGGATAGAAATTAAGCCAATGGCTAAGGCATCAGATGCATTACCAAAACCTTAAAGTACACAACAACTCCATAGGTCAAGCAAAACTCACCAAGCTTTTGAGAGATATAGATTTCTATTTGAAAAAGATGAGTTGATCATAGATGATGATTCTATTACCTATTAATAAGCAATGTTGGACATTGATTCTAAGAAATGGAATAAAGACATAAAATCCAAAATAAAATCTATGTATGCAAACCAAGTATGAACTTTGGTGGAACCATTCGAGTGGATAAAACCCATAAGGTGCAAGTGGGTTTTCAATAAGAAAACCAACACGGATGTCAATGTACAAACGTACAAATTCAAGCTAGTTGTAAAAGGTTATAATAAAAACAAGAAGTTGATTTCAATGAAACCTTTTCACCAGTGACTATGTTAAAATCTATTAGGATTTTGCTTGCTATTGCCATATACCATGACTATGAGATATGACAAATGGATGTCAAAATGACATTCTTTAATGAGAATTTGCAACAGGATGTGCACATGACACAACTTGAGGGTTTTGAATCCAAAAAAAATGCCAATATGGTGTGTAAGCTTCAAAGGTCTATCTATAGACTTAAGCAAGCATTAAGGAGTTCAAATGTACATTTTGATGAAGCTTGTGTCAATTTGTTTATCATTGAGCTTGTTTACATGTGTTTTAATGTTGATAATTATATGATAAAGTCTTTGAAATATAAATAACGCTTTGCAAAGGAATTATAATAAGATTGTAATTATGAGATCATCATTGCATAAAAGTTATATGTTCTAAAATAGTTTCTAGTTAATCTTTTATCAATAAGAGCACATTAACAAAAGTTGTTAAGACTAACATATTGTTATGGTCTTAGTTATGAAGAAAGCAACCAATCTCATATGTTAAAGTTTGAATAAACTTGAGCTAATATATGGGTGCTTCTTACAAGAATAAGTTTACTAAACATAACCCAATATGAGAATGCTATATGGTAGTTCTCATAGTGTTTATAGCTACATTCTCATGTGATAGTTGTATAAGTGATCATTTGACTTGAGATTACTTATGATCTTATATGATGAATGTTATACTTTAACTTTACTTATAGTTCTAACCAAGAATGCTCTAGTCAAGTATTATTATATATAACATGAGGCATATAAAGATACATGAAGTAATCAAGATAGGATTCACCATCTTGTGTGATCATGAGAGTATCTCAACTAGTTTTGATTGAATTAACTCGAGAAATTTTTGGCCAAAGTGAAATAAGAGTTTAGAATTGTTCTAAAGCTTATTTGTGAATTAATGTGAAGGACAAAACTTAAAATGGTTAAATAAGATTGTGTAAACACTAAACCATACTTAATGTTCAAAAAAGATATTATGTAATGAAATGATATTAATTATACACTAAAACCATTCACGAATATGTTTCAAGCCATGTTGACTTTTCTTTAGCAATTGGGGGTCATGACAATGAAGCTAGCATTGATCATGATCTATAAACATAAGATTGCTTAATTAGAGAATTAGTGATGAAGACAAAAAGTTTGTTTCATTCATAGCTGAATAACCAAGGCTCATAATGCTTATGTTTATTACCAATATATGCTAAAAAACCTAATGGGTCATACACAATAAGATAATTATGATGGATTAAAGTTAGGACAAATTAAATTGGACTTGAATACTTCCCCTATAAAGGAACATCAAGCTACCACCCCTCTTGTATAATTCTTGTAAGCAATTAGCAAGTTTCACTTCAAACAAAAACAAGCTAATAGAGTCTAAACAAAACTTGAGAGAATACAACAGGTCTTACAAACACTTACTAACTATAGTGTGGCTTTAAGTTATACCAAACCTTAGAGAAGGTTTTTTCACAAACGTTCATGTGGATTACCATTAGAGATTGAACATTTAAGAAGCATTTTAGCATGGCAAATTATTTGGAAGGTCACCAAATTGGACCAAAGGAATTTCGACATTCAAAATAACATTTAGTGTTGAACTATGTATGCTTTTGTGTATATATATTGTTTTTATTATATTGTTGACTGATCTTGGCTTTAAAGAAATAAAAATTTTAAAAATTTTGCTACTTTAACTCTAATTATTGATATTTAATTCCTTTCACAAAGCAACCTCCTTAATCTATCTTTATGCCCAGCACATAAGTTGTTTCTCCTAAATCTTTCATGGAAAACTTCTTTGACAAACAAATCTTAGTAAATTGTAGTATGGGTTCATCGTTTCCTATATGTAATATGTTATCCACATTTAGCACTATGAAAATGATTGCACTCCCACTTGTCTTCTTATATACACAAGGTTCATTTTTGCCTTTTGATGAATCCAAATCTTTAATTGCTTCATCAAAATGTATACTCCAACTCCTTAATGCTTGCTTAAGTCCATAGATAGACCTTTAAAGTTTACACATCGTGCTGGCATTTTCCTTGGACTCAAAACCCTTAGGTTATGTTATATACACATTCACTTACAAATTCCCATTAAAGAATGTCGTTTTAACATCCATTTGTCATATCTCATAATCATGGTATACGAAAATAGCAAGCAAAATCTTAATGGATTTTAACATTGCTATTGATGAAAAGGTTTCATCAAAATTAACTCCTTGTTTTTTATTATAACTTTTGAAACTAGCATAGCTTTGTATGTTTGTACATTGCCTTCCATGTCAGTTTTCTTCTTGAAAACCTACTTGCACCATATGGGTTTTATCCCTTCAGGTGGTTCCATCAAAGTCCATACTTGGTTTGCATACATGGATTTTATTTCGGATTTCATGGCCTTATGCTATTTTTTAAAATCAATGTCCAGCATTGCTTTTTGATAGGTAATAGGATCATCATCACTATAAAAAAATTTTCATATACTAGCACTAGCCTATACTAGCGGTCAAATTACATAAATAAAAAGGATTTATTCTTATAGATTTTTGTTACTATTAGTATAGATAATGTCTATACCAACACTATATTATTTCATTGGTTTATATTAATTTTTTCTAACAATATAAGTATTTATATACTGACAGATTGAATTATAACTTTCAGTATAAGTTTCAATTAGTAAAAGTTATCCATGAGTAAATGGTATTGATACCAACGAAAAAAATTGATTGTTAATATAACCATAAGATATACCGACAGTTGCATTTAACTGTCAATATAAACAAAAAAAAGATATAGACAATTCTAGCTCATTCTGACAGCTTTTTATTCTAATCTGTTGGTATAAGTAGAAGTTAGGGTATGTCTAATCAAGGTTTTTCTTTTAGAACTTTTATTAGCCTTGTCTACTCTTATTCAAACCATTGGCCACTTGTCAATGTTCTTCTTTTCTTGTCTAAGTCTTTTCATTCTTTATAATTCCTAGAACTAGATTAAAGTCAATTGCTGTCATCACCTATCACCTCCATCGGCCGAACATAAGTAGAAACCACCAAAAAATCTTCATTTCTTCTTTTCACTAGTTTCTAGAGACTTAGAAACCTAAAAAAAAAAACCAGAACAACCTTAAGCCTAAAAAATTTATAATCTTGTATACTTTAAGTATTTTCTTTGTTGTTCTTGATTGCTCTTATTGTCTTGTGTTTATTGTTGCTAAAGATTGTTTGTGGGTTTTTTTTTATAAGAATAGATGGAGTATTTGCCAATTCTGGGTATGGATTTATAACTAGGGCTTCTGAATTAGAGGCTAATATGTATGATTGCTTTATTGATGGTTGTTTCTAGGTTTGGGTTTGGTTTTTTGGGTTAAATATATGCTACCGGTTTTAGGTTTTTTTTTGGGTTGGTGATAAACTGTTGGGTTTCTTTACTTGGTTATGGTGATTGCTTCTTACTTTGCTTTCGATTTTACAAATTGGCTAGAAATTGAATTGCTTGTCTTTTTGTTTGATTCTTCTGTCCTTTTTACACTGCTAATTTTGTCTTTGCCTGAGACTGTGTTAGTATCTGTCTACTAATTGCTAACTATTGATTGTTGTGTGCTGGCTAGAAATTTGGGCTTGTTTATTGCTTACAGTTGATTCAAAAACTCTATTTGAACTTGCTTCCCTACTTGCTTGTTACTTCCTCAGCCTTTGATTACCTGATTTTTTTGTGCTTGTTGGCCAAGTATTTTTCTTGGATAATTGCTATAAATTCCTGACTTTGTTTCTACTTGTGGTTGGATACTACTTGCTTCTAGAAATTGATCTTGATTAAGGCTATGTTGGTTGAAAACAGCTTTTATTGTTACTTGTTCTTGCCAATTGTTCTTGGTTGTTGCTTGATTCTATCAATTTTTTTTCTTGTTAAACTGTTGTTGATTTACTTTTCCAACCTTGATTCAAAGTTGATTTTTTTCCTTTTTGTGTTTTTGAATTATGATATACATGTGGATTATCGAATGATCCTTATTCTTTAACCTTTTAATGTTGTATGCAATGTTGTTATAGAATAGATGGTTTAGTTAAAGGATTTGAGTATTGCTAAGTCACTTAAGAATTGTCAATTAAGGTAATGCTTGAAATTGAAATGATTGCAACTTGTAACAAAAAACTTTTTTGTTCAAAATTCGATCATATTATTCAATATAACATTTGATAGGATGCTTGTTTGATAATATGTCGTAAATGATCAACATTTTATATAGATTCCATATTATAGGCTAGAACGTGGAAATGGTGTATGTTTGTTTAAATGTAATGTCATTTGTATAATTAGGACTTCATTTATTAGATTTCTTCTATGCTCTCAACTCTATTATGCAAAGTCAATAATAGAATTCCCCATATTGAGGTGAAAGAGATCTTGTTGAAGCAACATATATGGTTGCTAGATTATCTTAAAAACAAATGATGGAGTTATTTGAGGCTCTTTATATTTCTAAACCTCATGCTCTTTCACATTCAAGTCCTTAATCTTTATTTATTAAAAGAACTTGTTCCAACTTGTGATGTCCCTTAAAATTATTTATGCATTTATAATGAAAAATACATTTTACTTATATTTTTTTGCCACATGCATGCTTTACACCTTTTGATTTTCATTCTCCTTCCTTTCTTTCTTTTTCTCTTATTTTGAGCTCAAAGTTTGCTGTTTCAAGTACCCCATAATTACTTTAATGCTAATACACACTCATCTGATTCTCATTACCCAACGGAATGGCTTCTAATTTCACTATGTAAATGAATGCACTTATTTTACACCTATCTCCTGTTAATTGGTAGGTTCTTATGGGTCCACCCTATGATACAAGAATGTGGAGCAAATAAAAGCCTATTAGCAAGCATTCTCTTCTGGGTGCAAGCAAAGAAATTATTGATTTCCAAGAGATTTTGCCTTATCTTGATGAGCTTATGTAAGGATTGACTAACATTATAAGTAGTTTTGTTTTGGTTATTCTTTCATGAGGTTCTTATTCCTTTTCCACCCATAATTTTCATTTAGGTTTTGTTGGTAACACCTTTTATTGTTTAAAACTTTTGATGTAAAATTGCTACTTGATTGCTGTTGTACTGTATGTTTGGTTCGTTAAAGACACACTAGTAGAAAAATTATGACTTGGGAAGCATGAAGTTAATGTTGAAGTTATTTTTGTTGACTTGGCATAGCATTAACTGAATTTTTTGGCAATAGCATCAACTGGATTTTACTAGGGGTGGTATGATAGGAATTCAATCAAAAGAGGTGATGCAAAATTTTAGGGGGTCTTCCTATTTAGGCCTGATGTTTGATAATGGTTCAAGTTTAGAGATTGGCCTGTGGTGGGACAACTCAGATTGTGATTTATTTGTACTGATGTTTGATTATGGTTTCTTGCTCTCTTTTCATAATAATTTTTCCACTGTGACTTGTGAGCCTATATACTAAAATATGCTTTTATGTGTTCTACGTAGATAAAGGTGTTACTCTGAGTGAGGATAAATGGCTTGAGAAAAAGGGCATAAAAAACACAAACTTTGCTATGGTGACATGGTCAAATTGGGATTTTAAGTAATGTTGGAATTTGAGTGTCATTTCAAAAAGATCTAAAAGCCTCCTTACTTCAATTGGTAAGTATTTTTAATATGTGATTGTTTTTTTTTCCTTTAATAGATCATATTTATTTACAAAAATTTATAGTAGTAGTGACACGTTTGTTAAAATAGCCATTTGTAATAATGTTTTATTCTTATTTTCCTTTTGGTAGGTGGATCAACTTAAAAGTTCCTTTCTATAAGGTTTTCAGTGGCGTGAGGTGCAACTTAAAGGAGGCAATTGAGATGGCTGGACTAGCATGGCAAGCCATGCCCATTATGGCCTTGATGATGCCAAAAAGTAGAGTTTACTTGCTTGCCCACTTGATGTGCAAGGATTTTAAATTAGCTATAACAAACTCATCGATGTTGCAAGCTAGTGATGGTTTATTAACTTAGAACCTTATACCTTATGTTTGTGATTCCATGCTATAACTTTAGTTGTTGACTTATTCTTATTTTGTGGATTATAAAATAATTTTTTTGTAATTTTATTTCAAATGTTATTAAATATCTTGTACTTTGATGTGTATTTTTATTTTTAAAAAATCATATCATATTAAGATTATAAATAAATTAATATTAATAATTAATTTAAAACATACAAGGCTATATGAATAGGCATTAACCACCATTACAGATAGAAAATTTCAAAACATACAAGCTTAAATGGGGGGCAATAACTATCGGTAAAAGGTGTAATGTCAGAACACACAATAAATGTTATACCAATGGCTATACAATTACAATGTGTTTGGATTGAGGGGAGAGGAAAGAAAGGAAAGTAAAGGAATGTAAAGGAAACAAAACCCCCTTCCCTTGTTTGGATAAATTTTTAATTTAAGGAAAGGGAAAGATGTGGAAATCAAATAACCTTTGGTTTTTCTTATAAACTCAAATTTTTTTTCATACCCCAATTTGGAAGAAAAGCTAGGGAAAGGAAAGTTGAAAAATATTTTTTTATAAAAATACTATTATGTCCATCTTTTTATTAATACTAAAAACCTAATAAAAAAACCTAAGTAGATCACAATCATTCTATAATTTTATCAAAACTATCTCTTTTTTCAAGTAAATTTCACATCTCTTCCAATATAAAAGTTTTTTATAATTTTTTGGTGATTTGATTTTGATGAATGGTTGAACATGAATAGATATATTTTTTTGGGTTTATGAGATGACGGACTAGTTCAAAATTCATCAATACATATTTGTAAAATATTTTCCTATTTCACTTGATTAAAAACTATTGATATAGCAACAATTGTGAAGCCAGACAAGATAGCAAACATATCATAGTCCATGAGTGCTCTAAAATCACAGGTAATGAAAGGTTATAATTGCAAAAAGTTATTATAATGAATCATTTCCTTTCTTTTTCACTCTTTATCCAAACAATGGTTGTTAGAATTCCTTTTCTTTCCTTCCCTTTATTAATTTTAATTATCTAAACAAAGGTTTACATGTATCATTTCCTTTCCTTTAAAAAACTTTCTTTTCCATTCCTTTTTTTTCCTTTCCTTTATTAATATTTATCCAAACATAGCGGTACTGACATAATCAAACCATCAGTGTATCTCTACTACCTATTTTGATAGTTAAAAATCCATTGGTATGGGTCTATATCAACAAGAGATACTATTTATTTTGATAGTTAAAAATCCATCGGTATGGGTCTATATCGATAAGAGATATATTAACGGTGAAAAAAATGTTGGAATAGGTATTTTCACCATTTGTATAGGGTTTATTTAGCTAAATCGACAATTTTTAGGTTTTAGCAAAGATTTTTTTAACATTGGTATATGGCAATTTCTTTAGTGCATCTATGATCAACTCATCCTTTTCCATGAAAAATCTATATCTCTTAAGAGCTTAGCGAGTCCTACATGACCTATGAATTTCATATGTACTTTGAGCTTTTGGTTGCGCATATGATGCCTTAGCCATTGGCTCAAGTTCCATCCTAGTGTCAATTTGTGTTTCTTGAATTTCTTCAAGTTCTACTTTACTCCCATTGTTCTTTTTCAAGATAAACTCTTTTTTTAAAAAGACATCATGTCTAGAGACAAACACTTTTTGTTCCTTATAATTGTAAAAATAATATCCAATAGTTTCTTTTAGATATCCCACAAATTTACACCTAGTTGATGTAGCTCCAAGCTTTTCAGCTTGTGCATGCTTCAAATAAGCATCACATCCCCAAATCCTTATGTGTGACAAGTGAGGTCTCCTACCTTTCCACAGCTCATATGGTGTTTTGTCAACGGATTTAAATGGAACTATAATAAGAAGATAAGCAGCTGTCTCAAACGCATAACCCCAAAAAGATATACTAAAATCTAAATTGCTCATCATTGATCAAACCATGACCAAGAAGATTCTATTTCTCTTCTCAAAAACTCTATTATGTTCTGGTGTTCTAAATGGAGTCCATTGTGAGAAAATCCCATTCTCTTTTAGATAATTTTGAAACTCATAGCTTAGGTATTCATTTTAATCAGATCTAAGTCTCATGATACTTTTGCCAATTTTCTTTTCAACCTCTATTCTAAATTCTTTAAACTTTTCAAATGATTCAGACTTGTGTTTCATTAAATACACAAAATCATATCTAGTATGATCATCTGTAAATGTAATGAAATAGGAATGTCCTTCTTTAGCATTTGCGTTCATTGAATCACATATATCTGAATGTATAAGTCCAAGAACCATATTGGCTCATTCTCTTTTTCCATTAAAAGGTGATTTCATCATCCTTCCAAGCAAATACGATTCATAATTTCCATAAGATTCATAATCAAAAGGATCAAAGTATCCTCGTTTATGTAACTTTGTGATTCTTGTTTCATTGATGTAACTGAGCCTATAATGCCACAAGTAAGATTTATTTGATTTATCTAGTTTGGCCTTTTTGACATTTATATTGAAAACATCATTGTTTAATCTAAGAATATACAAGCCATTATCATACATTCTCATGCCATAAAACACATCATTGAAGTAAAAGGAACAACAATTGCCTTTAATATTAAATGAAAATCCATCATTATACTTAAATAAGAAACTAAAATAATGTTTTAAGTTATGACTAGAACATAGTAACAATTCTTGAGTTCTAAAATTAAACTAGAAGGTAAAAGTAAATAATAAGTCCCATGGCATAGGCAACATTACACCATTTTTAACTCGTAAAGACACATTTTCCTTCTTTAAGCATCTACTCTTCTTTAGTCCCTGTATATCACTACATAAGTGAGAACCACATTTGTATCCAATACCCAAGAAAATGTGTCAAAAAGAGATAAATTGATCTCAATCATAAGCATACTTGAAGTAAAAGTCTCTTTAGACTTCTTGCCCTTCAAGCTAGCCAAGAAGACCTTGCAATTCCTCTTCCAATGACCTTCCTTACCACAATGGTGACAAGCAACCTTATCCTTCTTAATGTTACTAGTAGGCTTGATAGCCTTGTTTGCATCTCCTTACTTTGTTTCTTTTTACTTTATTTCTTCTTAGCCAACTTCTTTTTGGCCTTAGATGAAGAAACTAGACCAGCTTCAAGCTTTTAATTCTTTATAGATTTCTCGGCAATGTCTAGCATATTCATCAATTGTGGTAATGTTACTTCCATCTTATATTTATTGAAATACATTACAAATTATAAAAAGCTACTAGAAAGAGATGACAAATCAAGTTAACACTTAACTTATGTTCCATCACAAATCCTAATTGTCCAAGTTCTTCAATCCAATTAATTATTTTTAGGGAATGCACTTTGACCAAAGTGCTCTCAAATATCACTGTTCAAAATAATTCCTTAGAGGTCTCAAACCTCTCAGTCTACCTTTATTTGCCAAACAATTCTTTAAGGTGTTGAATCATTCTTAAAGCATCCATTTTTCATGTTGCCTTTGCAACTCAAGGATCATGCTAGCCAACATGATACATGCAGCTTTATCAGCATGATTCGTATAGGTTTCATAAACCTGCCACATTGTACCATCAGCACTAGCATTTGGTTCCGATAGAACCAGCACATCATAAATATAAAGTTTTTTCTCTTACCTTAAGACAAGCTTCAAATTACAGTACTAATCATTGAAGTTAGGCCATATAAGCTTGTTAGCATTAAAGTATGCTACGAAGTGACAAGTTATTACTCATTTTTTATAACTTACAAAATATGAACAAGTATCAACCATATTATTCAATACCAATATAGATAAGGTCAAATCTATATATTGGTTGCTCCCATTTAATCAAATAAAAAGCCCTCACTACAAATTTTTTAAAAAAATCATTTTTTCTAATGGGCTAGGATCCTATTTAGTTTACCATAACCTTGAGAATAGTCTCAACAAGATATGATAAGTAAATTAGGTAGATAACTTGCTTATCAATCACATCTCATATGACTCCTAAATCAAATGGGTGACAATTTGTTATTTAATCATGTCTTATGTGATTCACCTAATCATTGCCTCTAACATTATATAGTTAAGTTTTTCACATGTGAATAATAAAATGTCAGTTAAGTAAGACACCCACTAACCGTAACACAACCTTATTTCAAAGAATAAGTGCCTTGAGTATTTCTTAAAAAGCCCTACTAATAGAAAGTTTTATTATTTATGTGAATGGAAGGCATCAAAACAATATTTTCATAAGGGATTTTTTATTCATCATAGGTCTCATATAGCATGCATGAAAATTCATCACATATCGAATACATGTAATTTTACCATCCATCTCACAATTATACATGGCATTTATCATACATAAATTCTAGGATGTATAATAATAAATCAACATAGCATACATAGTATTTATCTCATAACTAACATGTGTACTATAACAATATCATGTTTAGTTCAAATTCATGATCTTACACATCTATTCTTTGAATCAATATCAATATCAATATCACGTATCAACCATTAATCCAACTTAATGTCTAACTTATGTCTTAGAAATTTGTAATTTGCAATCATAATATCCTAAACAATTAAGGAATTATATTTCTACTTGGATTTTAATATAACATGATTAACATCACTATAACCATTTAGGAATGCCAGTCGATTAAAATCAAGCTAAAATACATGCATTGAGAATATCCTAGTCCAACTAGGTGTTGTAATGAAGTAATTTCTTACTAATTAGAAGTTCCGAACAATTTAGAAATTCTAATTCAATTTGGATTTTAATATGAAATCTAATTTCAAAACCTAAACCATTTAGGAATCCAAATTTAACAAGGATCAATGTCAAACTAAGGCTTGGCCATATCCTATTCAATATAGAAAAGTAATGTGTGGCTAGGATTGCATAAATGGACTTGGTAGTTTTGGCCTTGGCTGCTATGCTGCCCCTACTAGGCCATCATGCAAGAGTTCTAAACTCTTTCCCATGATTTCTTATGTCTTTTCTCATGATTCTTTAATCGCAAGTAACAATTACTTTGACTTTTACAAAACTAGTGCACTATACTTGGTGGTCAATGAAGCAAATCTTGAAATCTTAGTGAACAAGTTTTCTAAGATTCCCAATATTGATTTCCAAGTTGGATTTCATTAAAACTTTAGTGAACAAGTTTTTAAAGTCTCTTAACATTTAAGAATACCAGTTGTATAAAGAAAACTACTTATTATAATCATATTAAGGGCTGCCATTGACAGATTTTAGGCTAAACTTTCACAATTTTTGAATGACCAAATCAACTCCAAGAATTCTCAAAATTTTACAAAATGATAATCAATATGTATATTTTCATGTTTTAAAGTTTCAAATGATAACCCTAGAGTGAGAAACAATTTTCACAATATCATACCATTGAATTTTCCTATTTGTGGATAGATTACAAATAAAAAATTCATATAGCATGCAAAAGGAGTCCAATAATCATAATATTCATACCCAATCAATCTAAGACATCATGCTTTGATATTCTAAAAGCATCCAATCAAAACAAAAAAAAAAAAAAATTAATTTTCTAACTTCTATATCACAATAACATATTGCAACCAAAATAGTTTTAATATGATGAACAACAAAACATAGTTCCAAGTTGTCTAATCTATATTGATAAGGCTCTAATACCACTTGAAGAAAATTATACATCATCATACAATGTTAAAGTTGAAGAATTTTAAAATTTTTAATTTCCTAAAGCCAAGATCAATCAACAAAATCATACAAACATACCATACATACATATACCATAGGTTTTAGCTAAAATAGTTTACTTTTTATGCTGAATTTGTTTTGCTTCAAGTGAATGATCTCCAAAGTTGTTTCCAAGCCACAAAGCTGCCTAAACATGCAGTTTCTAATGGTGATCCACATGAACTCTTGTGAAAGAACCTTTTCTAAGACTGGGAACAACACAAACTACACTCTAGTTAGTGAATATTTTCTAAAGCCTATTGTTTTCTCTTAAGTTTTTACTATGAGTTGCTCTTAGCTTATTTTTTCATTTAATATGTCTTGTGTGTTACAAGAAGGGCAACTACTCATGTTTTTTTATAGAAGGATATTCAACTACACTAGGTTAATGCATGAGTTGTATAATTCCAAATTAATCCCCATGTTAGCCGAATACATTAAACAAGGAAAGTTTCTTTCTCTTGTTTTATTTCCTCTATCTTTTGGTCTTACCAAAACCAAATTAAGTTTAATTTAATTTGTCCCAATTTTAATCTTTCACAATTGTCCTATTATGTGTGACCTATTAGGTTTTTTAACATGTTGATAATAAACATAAGCATTGTTAGCCTTTACATTCAACTATGGATTGATCAATGTTTTTACTTTGTCACTAATTCTCCAATTAGCCAATCTTATGTTTATAGATCATGATCAATGCTAGCTATATTATCATGACCCCTAATTGCTTAAAAAAGTCAATATGGCTTGACAACCGATCTATGAATGATCTCAATGTATAATTAATATTCTTCCCCATTTAGTATCTCGGCTTGAACATTGAGTATGGTTTAGTGTCTACTTAACGTTGTTCAACAATGTTAAATCTTGTCCTTAATATTAACTCACAAATAAGTTCTAGAATAATTCTAAACTCTTATTTCATTTTGACCAAATATTTCTCAAGTTAATTCAATTAAAACTAATTGAGATACTTTTTTAATCATACAAGGTGATGAATCCCATCTTGATTACTTCATGCATCTTTATATACCTCATATTATACCCAATAACATTTGATTGAAGCATTCTTGGTTACAACCATAAGTAAAGTAAAGTCAAAGTATAACATTCATCATATAAGATCATAAGTAATCTTAAGTCAAAAGATCACTTATACAACCATCATATGAGAATTTAGCTAGAGACACTATGTGAACTATTATATAGCATTCTCATCTTGGATCATGTTCAGTGGACTTGATCTTGTAACAAACACTCACATGTTAGCTCAAGTTTACTCAAACTTCAACCTATGAGATATGTTCCTTGCTTTATAAGTAAGAGCATAATCATGTGCTAGTCTCTAAAACTTTTATCAATGTCTTCTGTTTGATAAAGCATCGACTAGGAACTATTTTAGAATATATAGTTTTCATGCAATGATGATCTCATAATTACAATCTCATTGTAATTTCCATGCAAAGTTTCATTTATATTCTGAGGACTTTATCATATAAGCATCAACAATAAAATACATGTATATGAACTAAATGATAACTAATCAAGACCTTTATAAGATATCAAATATCAAAATATCACAAGCATGATAATGCTTTAGCCAAAAAAAGATTTAGCTTATAAGGCAAATACCAACACTATTATCATTATGATTAACTTAAAGGTTAGAATTTGAATAGGAAACAATTCAAGAAGATACAACAAGAACTAATGGGTAGATTAGGGGTAACCCCAATAGTCGACATCAGTACATGTTATCAACCCCGCCTTGGCCCAAACCCTCAACACCTATAGTTTAGACATCCATGAAGAGACCAACCAACACAAGGCTTACCCTATTAAGCAAACACTTTAGGTCCAATTGTTCCCACCCTATTAGCACCTAGTCATTTAAACAAGTTCTCTACTTAATCAAAAAGCTATGGGAATGTTGCAACTTTTCTTACAGAAGAACACAAATGTGTTTACTTGGTTGGTAGTTGACATTTTTTGTATTGATAAGAAGGTAATTGTACACCACTTTAATGTGGACACAATAGCTAAACCAATGAGATATAAAAAGAGGTATTTAACTCTTAAGCGTATATAGGTAGTAAGACAAAAGGTTGACAAGTTATTAGCTATTGAGTATATGAAGAAAGTTAAGTATCTTTTTTAGTTAGTGAATGTAGTTATAGTGCAGAAAGCCAATAGAAAATGGTAAATGTGTGTGGATTTCATGGATTTGAATAAGGTTTATCCAAAAGACAATTTTCCCTACCCTCTATAGATAAACTAATGGACTCCTCTATGGCTCACTAAAAGTTGAGCTTCAAGAATGCATTTTTAAAATACCATTTACAAGCGAAGATAAGAAAACATAGAAATGAAAAGAAAAGAAAGAAAATAACAAGCTTATAGTTTATAGAGAAAGGTGCGAAATGTAAAAAATGATGGTAGAAAGAAAAGGTTTGTAGTAAGAAAGGCTACAAAAGAGTTTGCCTTCTTCTTACAAAATGATATCTATTTATAAGCAAAATCTAACTATGGTTGGTTAACCTTGGTTAGGCTTTCGTACCAATCTATTTACTGTGTGCTACATTTTTTTGTACACTTTTTACTGTAGCTATCGATTGTCTTTCAGCTTATCTGTTATAGTGATTTTCGTTGGAGACCAAGTTGTCTTTTAGCTATCTACTATAGTAATGAAGATAAGCTTGGATTAGCTTATCCTTCTTGGATGTTATCTAGATTAATCAGCTCTTTGTCTTTAAGGTTAAAAAACTGTGGGAATTTTGTTCTAGATTTATTTTACATTTGCAAACCTTCTTAGTATTGATATAAAAAATGTTATGGGTGATCAATATCTTCCATTTTTTATAATTTTTGTAGTAAATCAACTACCTGAGGTTCTACTACCATTTCAAAATTGTTGGCAGCTACATAAAATTTTTTAACAAAAATTCTTTTACTATCTGTCACTGTGGATATACTTGGGTAGAATTGTGTTGTTGCTAAAGATAATAGATGCTTTGACAAATTCACATAGATAGTCCTATTTGGAATTGATATCTTGGTACAATGTACTTTTGAATGGCTTTGTTTGGTTCTTCTGAAATTTTTAGAACATCCATTGGTGGTTCCAAAGATAGTCCAATCATAAGTTTAGAGATCTCCTATATTTGATACAGATGAAAGAATTTTTCTCTTTGATAACATTCCAAGAAACTATGAATGATAATATGAATGTAAAAGAAGTGTTTGTCATTTTTGAGAAACTCAGAGAATTTAGACTAGATAAAAGCAGGAAAAATAAGTAAAATGGTGAAAGGAAAAATTCTAAACAACAATTTCACCAACAATTCCTAACTTGATACTTTTCATATCGAATGATTCATGATCAAGTCTGAATTTTAGTTTTAGTATTTGTTCACCCAATTTTGTTGTTTGCAAATAGGTGGAGAAATAAAGTTCAAAAAAATTTTCTTGCAAGAGTTTTTTTGTTTCAAGAAGTATAGAAAGATTTATTTTATGAAATATTGCAGCTTTTTCAAATAACAAAATTCTTTTCAGTTGGATTAATTTAGAAGATTGTTTATCTTCAAAATAATCACAAAGATTCCAAAAGCTATTTATTTCTTGAACAGAAAATTGGTTTTCTTCAATAGCAAAAAAGTCAATATCTTGTTGTTTTAATAGATATGTAGAAAGAAGTTATTTTAAAACCAATTGATCAAATAGCTATTTTTCTTTAGCTTGTTTAGCTAAAAATTTAGCTAATTTCGTCATCCCTTTTTTGAATTGGGCTTTGTTTTAGAGAGATAGGATTTTCATATGTTGTTAAGCATATTGTATATGTCAACTAGAAGACCTAGATCATAGAAAATTGAAATGGGTGTCTATTGATTTCTGAGTAGGAAATAGGTGTCTATTGATTTAGATCCTAGGCAAATTGTGAAGAGAAAGAAGGCTACCTTACTTGTTGTAATGCAGGAAACTAGTGATAAGGTCTTTGTGGAATTTGATAGGGTAGGTATCCATGAGGAGTATGAATAAAAATTCTTGGGTTAGGATTTGGTGATGATGGAAAAAATGTAGGAGAAAAAGTTAAAGCCTTTTTAGTTTGCTTCTTGTTGATACTTCTCCATCCTTTCTAATTATTCAAGGGTTTTCTGCCCTTGTCCATCGACCTACTGAGCAAATCTACAAGAAAATTTTTATCACCATTAATGAATTCAATAGTAAAATTCTATTGACATAAAAAATTATACCATCTAATCCTACTTGGATTAGTTTCTATCATTTTATTTTTTAAAAAATCCCTTACTAATCGATTATCAATTTGGAATGTAAAATGTTCTAGGGCAAGATAAATATGAAGTCAAGTAATCACATTTTTTATAGCTAATAATTCTTTTTTGCATATAATATATTTAAGCTCATTTTGTTTGAACTTGCCAAAATTATAACCACATATAAGCTCATTGTTTTGAACTTTTGCTTTAAGAATGCATTCCTAGTGTTCATCTGAGGCATTAGTTTCTAAAATTAAGTAATCACCTTGTTTATGTAGATATACTTTGGGAATTTGATTTAATACTATTTTATTTGTTTAATAATATTAGAATTAAAAGATGTCCAAGTAAAATCAGCATCTTTCTTTACTTTTTCATGTAAAAATTTCTTTTTTTTTAGAGAGATTTTTTATGAACTATTTTCTGTAGTTTAGACGACCAAGAAATGGTTGTAAATGTTTTTATTTTCCAATTTTTTTATAAAATCTTTGATTTTTGAAATAATATAATCTTGTAAAGTAAAACCATATGAAGATAATTTTAATCCTAAAAATTCTATTTCAAATTTTTCTAACTCAATCTTTTTTGGACTGAGTATAATACCACGAGTAATAAATTCTTAAGCAATTGAATTCAGGTGTTTCCTGTGCTCATCAAGAGAATTTGAAAATACTAAAATATCATCAATATAAACGTAATAATATTTTGCATGTTTAGAAAAAATTTTGTCTATCCACCTCTGAAACATTTAAGGCGCATTGCATAAACTGAAAGGCATAATAGTCCATTGATAATAAGCTATTGGTGCACTGAATGTAGTTAAAGGTTTAGAGGTTTCTGAATGAATGATTTGCCAAAAACTAGATTTGCAATTAAATTTACTTAAATAAGTAGCTTTTTTTGCTAGATTTGTCAAAACATCTTTTCTAGGTGTGAAATAACCATTGAAAACTGAATTCTAATTAAGCCTCTTATAGTTGATTACCATGCGAGATTTGCCACATTTTTGTTTTGCATGATTTTCAGACTAAAAATGCAGGACTAGAATGTGGGCTAGTTTTGGTTCAATTAACCCTTTTGAAAGAAGATAAAAAACTTGTAAATCAAATTTATGTATATCTTATTTTGTATAGATCATAGGTTTTACTCGTATAATCCTGTTTGGATCTATAATATTTAACTCACAAAACTAAAGGCTTCTCGACCATAATTTTAGTGGTTCTTTACTAAAATTTTCTTTTAAAACCGTGTATAACCAATGTTTTTCATTGATTATTTGGATTTATGATGATAAAGGTTTTGGATAAAAAATTTTGTCACAAACATGTTTGTGATCTTTAACAAGTGGTATTTTGATAGATTGGTTATTTATTGTTAAAAATATATTATTTTTATAAAGACTCAAAGAAAAGTAATTATGTAGGAAGTTTGTTCCTAGAAGGATATCTCCATGCATATCAGGAAAACAAATAATTTTTGCAATCATAAATTTAGTGTTATTAAAATATGTAGGTTTATTTTTTGCTTTAAAACAAATGATGGTTTCTTTACCATCAATACCATAATAGCCATAGGATGTTTCATAAGCTCCTATTTGTTTAATGGTAAAGCATTTTTTTCAATAGCTAAAGATTGTTACTCTAATATCAATAAGAATATGAAGAGAATAAGGTTTATATTTTTTAAACCAAAATCCTCCTTTAAGATAAGGATACAACTTTTTGGTTGTTTATTAGAAAAACTAATTATACGTCATTTCCAATTTTATATTGGGAGATATGTAGTTTTTTAAGTTCCTTTCTAGTTTTTTTGGAAAAAGATTCAAAGTTTAAAACAGAATTTACTATATGAAAAACCAAAGGTTGAAATTGATCATCTCCAAGGAAAATAGGGATTTGTGCACTATTTGTACGAAAAGATCTTTGAAAACTAGAAAAAAAGTTTTTGTAAGGAGTAGCAAATGATTGATTGCTACTTAAACTTTCAATATCATCATTATCTTGATTAGATAATGGAATATTAGAAGGAGGAAGAACTAATCCAGGATTAGGATTAGCAGGATTTTTAAAATAAAATTTTTTCTTAAACTAAAATATTCAAGAGAATTTACTCTGCTGCTTATAGGTTTTTCGTTATCTATATCTTCTAATAACCATCTTGTTAGGACAGTTAAATCTCTAAGATCCATAAATCGAGGTTTGATTTTTGAATTAAAAGGTTATGATTCAAAATTTTCAATAATTTTTGGATCTATCTATTTGATAGAGGTTGTTGTAACATTAGTGAACTCATAAACAGTAATCCAATTAATGGAAAGATCATGAGCCACTTCATCAAGATCATAAATTTTTATTTTGATCCTGAAACATAAACATTTTTCTATTAAAGGGTCAAGAATAGAAATAAAATAATTTTGTTTTATTTTAAATAAAACAACTCCTAAAGCTAAATTGGATTAGCTTCCTCTAATTATAGCATTTTCAGGGTCTGAAAAGCTTTTATCCATTAAAACAACTAAAATTGGAATGTCTTTTCCAGAAATAAAAAGTGGTTTAATGGTAATCATAATAATTCTAATATGAATATCTTTTATTTTTGGAATTTTTTTGAGAAAATGGCTTATTTTTTCTTTTATAAATAAGGAAATTTCTACTAATCCTTATTTAGAATCACTGGCAATTGTATGACCGTATACTTTTTCTATATGGTGCTTAATAAAAGGTTGAAAGGTTTTGAAAAAATTTGTTTTATAAACTTCATCTTTTTTTATGATTTGTAATTTTTTGAGCTGTACATTAAAAATATGATGAGTTTTTCTCATGATATTTTTTAATGACATCATTTCTTTCTTTGTTGATTGATTATCAACGTTAGAAAAGGTTTCTGATACTATATCTTGTTTAGATTCAGTATTCATAAAAATATATTCTATTTTGCTATTAGAAGAATCAAGATTAGGTTCATACAAAATTTCTTCATCTGATGATTCTTTAGCAAAATAGATTTAAAGACCTCATTTTTTTAGGGTTTTCATGACTCATTTTGCACTTTGTCCTTTTTTAGGACAATTAGTGGCAATATGACCTTCTTCGCATAAATAAAACATTTGCATTTTTGTTTTTTAGTAGGTTTTCTTTTAACAATAAATTTTTGTCTAGATTTTTTGTTTGGTTTTTTAAAATTATTCCCTTTTTTCATAAAATATCGTTTCTTTTTTAAATGGTTTTTATAATGTTTGGTCTATTTGTTATAGCCAAAAGTAAATTCATTTCTGAGTATCTTAGTACATTGTTTATGACTAAGTTTACTCTTTATCTGCTTAGCAACCTTTTGTTTAAGGCAATATTCTACAACTTATTGTTATATATAACTTATTATACTTCCCAAAGAATCATATAATTTGATACTACGATTAGCAACATTAGACTTTTTTAGTCTAAGTTCTAAAAATGTAGAATAATTTTGTAAACATAATTCATCCCATGGTGAGGGAAGCTTATGAAAATATTATTCTAACCAAAACTTTGAATGTTCTTCATTCAATCTTTGAAATTCACTCATATATTTTTTTAAAAAATCATCCAGATTTAGGATGTTACAAAGTTGAAGTTTAGATAAAATAAACTATGCTTCAAAATTTGCATCTAAATCTTCAAGAGTTCCACAAAATTCATTTTTTAAAACGTTTACTAGATATTTTAGTAAATCAGGAATATTTCCTTGAGCTAAAATTGTAGACTTCTAGGTTTTTCCCAAAGTCGTATTTTCTCATTTTCTTAAAAACTGTAAAACATCTCCTTGCCAAGTTCCACAAAAATAATTTAAAAATTTTCCTTGATTCCACTGATCTTTAAAGTGGGTTACTACAATAAACATGGATTGTGTCCAATCATCTATGGTTTTTCCATATTCAAATATAAGGACTTTAGAAAGATCTAAATATGTGCCTCCAAAAGCTACATTTCCTTTTAAGCAACAATTTTCTTAAAAATTGTAGGAGCCACTACCAATAGTTAGTTAATAAAATTTTCAAAAACCATATTAGGTGATCTCTAGAAATGTATGTAGATAACATATTAGTAAAAAACCTTTCTCTAAAGTAACATGTGAAAGACTTAAAAGAAGCTTTTTTCTATACTTCGCTAGTATAATATGAAATTGAACCTTACCAAGTGTATCTTTGCTATGGAGGCAAAAAAGTTCCTAGGATTCGTGGTGTTCAATAGGGGTATTAAGGCAAACTCAGAGAAGGTCAGGGCAATCTTGAAATTGAATTTTAAGAACTACTAAGGAGATGCAAAAGAAGATAGGGCAAATGGCATCTTTCAACCATTTTGTTTCAAAACTAATGAACAAATGCCTTTCATTTTTCAATTATTTTAAAGCACCTCTAGGTTCAAGTAAGATAATTAATGTCCAAAGGCCTTTAAAAAACTCAAATAATACCTCACCTCACCATCTTTGCTCATCAACCTTGTATTCAATGAACCCTTATATATTTACCTAAATGCCTGTAATGAAACCATTACAACAATTTTAATTAAAGAAGAGAATAAAAAGTAGGTGATAATGTACCACACTAGCAAGGCATTGCAAAATGGTAAGGTTAACTATACACAATCAAAGAAAATTGCATTCACTTTAATTATGGTTATGCACCATCTGAGGCTGTACTTCCAAGCCCATGCCATCGTTTTGTTAACAAACAAACCCTTAGGAAAGTATTGCATAAGATCAACACTATAGGAAGTTTGGTAAAGTAGAGTGTTGAGCTTAGCAAGTTACACATCGAGTACAAGCTTAAGGAAGTCATTAAAGCCCACACCTTGGTGGACTTTATTGATAAGTGCTCTTTCACCTTGAAGGTCATAGTGATTTACTCAAACAAGCCACAATTGACAATATAAAAGATGCAAGATAAAGAATAATAGCTTGAGCTCCCCACCCTTTTAGAACCTATCCCACAAATGATTAAGTGTACACAATAGATGATAAGACCTTTGCTAGCATGCACTTGAATATTATATGAGGATGGTTTCTCTAGCATGGATGAATTAAAGGTAAGGATTGTACTCACAATCCTCATAAACTGAAATGATGGTACAAACTATAATTTGGATTATCTATGTCTAATAATGTCATTGAGTACAAAGCCTTGATCATTGAATTAGAATTAGTAGTTAGTCTAAATGTAAAGTGCCTAACATTCTACACTGACTAGTTTGTTGCCAAATGAACAATAAGTATGAAGTAGAAGACCTAACATTGGCCAAGTATCATGTTATCGTTTGCCAATTTAGTCAATCATTCGACACCATCTTTTTATAATAGGTCCTTTATAGCAATAACACAAAGGTGGACTACTTGTTAAAGTTAGCAGCTTCCATTGAGATTAAGAAAATGGGGAAAATCTTATTGGAGTATGTACAAATGCCCTACTACTATAGCCTACTAGTATTATGCCTAGGTGAAAATCAAAATTGGATGACCTCTTTCATCACCTTCTTTAAGGGCAACGATACCTCTCTTCGAACTAGTTTTACTAGGAAACTTCAAAAAAAAGTAGCTAGGTTTATACTTTTGGCAACACTTTTTAGAAGAAAGCATTTTTCTCCTCATTATTCAGATACTTAACACTCAACAAGGCAAATTATGTCTTAAAGGTGATTTATGTGGGAATAACTTTATGAAATATAGTTACTCAGTGTTTAAATGAGTTACTTTTGCTTAGTTCTTGGTGAAATAATGATCTTTTTACTCCTAGTGTGCTTAAATTGCTATTTTGTAGGAAATCTTGAAAGAAAGATTGAATCTTGATGAATCTTAAAGAATCTTGAAAGTTTTTTTATCAATCTTGGATGATTTCTGATACATTGGAATGAATCTTGGACTGTTTTGGATATGTTCTTGTTAATTCATAGAGTTCTTGGAAAATTTGAAGTGATAGTGTAAAAATTATGCAAGATTTGCTTAGCCAACCTTAAAGGAGCTAGAATTGTTCACTTGATGAAAAATTCAAAAAATTCATACAAAAATCAAGAAAGGCATATTCAGATATGGTGAAGGTCAAATTGTAACTTCAAGTTGAATGCAAATCCATGGTAGTTTATGTAGTGTGTAATGCATGAGATTACTAATAGATGACATGGTAGTAAGTCTTTTCTCATTTATCAAGACAGATGACTTAGAGGCATTGTTAGACTTGAATTGATCCATATTTTGAAATGAAAAAACATTAAGAGAAATAAGCTTGATTAAGATTTTGAAAAAATTTTATTTAATGCATGTTCTTAAATTTTTTACTTTTGGTACTAAAAAAATAATATGCTTTTCAAAGTGATATTTGATTTGAAAAATATATTGGAAATTTGTTTTAAAAGATTGCTTTTAATGTTTACATCAAAAATACAAATTTCCAAGATTGATATTTCTTTGTAAAATATTTTTCAATTTTAGACAAACTTTTTTTATATTTTTGTAATTCTCAAACTAAAACTATATTTAGAGATTATTTATTTGAGCTTAAATAAAAGACCAATTGTTATTGTTAAAGTGAACTTATTCATCTTAAACTCAATACAATTTTGATAGTATTGGTTTTGAGAAATGGATTAACCAAAGAAAGATGTTTTATGAGAACAAGGTTTTCCAACATTGAATTTGTTTTATTTTTTTGTATTAATTTACAAAGTTTTAATATTTTAATTTTATATGGATGGAAAGCTCTTTGAGTTTACTTTCTAATAGATTAAATGAAATTCAAATTCAAATTTTCTAAGAAAAGATTTTAAATTTTTACTAGAGACTACGTAATTATCTAAAAACCGCACAAGGGTAGTTTTGAAATTTTACTATAATTTTTATATATTGAATTAGATGATGAATTTTATTTGGATAGAAAACCCCTTAAGTCTAGTTTTCAAATCTTTAAATGGATCTTGATTTGGAAATGTATAACTCAAGAATGATCAAATTAGTGAGTAGAGTGCAAAATAAAAGACAACCAATGAAACTCTTTTATCCAGAATCTCCCCGTATGTAAAATCAACAAAAACTAATCAATCAAGTACGAAAGAGTTCAATCCATTCTATTGTAATGGTCAAATTTTGAAGGAAATTCAAGAACTAATTAATCCCTTATCAAAACCAATCGATCCCTTCAACTAAAACAACCTTTAACGACAAGTTCTTAATAGATAAACATGTATTTTCTTCTCAAAACAATTTCCAATGGCTCCAAACATAATTTCTCTATAGATTGGGCTTTTCCAACACCATTAGACCTAAGAGACAACACAAATAGCATTGATTCAATTTTTCAAGTAATATAAGAAAAATCAAGTGTTTAAAGCTTAAATTCTTTATCTTTGTATTCAATATCCATTTGTATCCATTTAGTCTCTTCTTGTACTTAAATTAGTCAAACTCAACCTTTGAATGGTATTTCATAGTTAACAAAAGCCTTTGTATTCAAAGGGGACTTGGTGAGTCAAGAGGAAAGTTATCCTCTTGAGAGCTTTGGGAGAGATTGGATAGAATCCTACAAAAGGGTAGATGTTGCTATCTTAATCTTGAAAAGATAGGGATTATATCTTGCAAGTGATTTCTCAATTAGTGGATTGAGCTAGGTTAGAAAAGCTAAATGAGAGGATATAGGTGCCTTTAAAGAAGGACCTAACGTCTATAAATATTTGAGTTTGATTTCTCTATCCCTACTCTCATATTTTTCATTGTTGTTTATATGTGCTTCAATTTTCTTTATTATTGTTAATCTCATCAAATTTGCATCAAAGATTTTATTGATTTCATTTTTCCATTCAATTTATTTGAAATTTATTTTTGAGAAATAATTTGGAGAAAATTCGAATCACCCCCATTGAATTGTTATCTACACTTGAGCTAACAATTCTATAAAAGCTTGGACTCTATTTTTTTTATAGGTCAACAACCAAAGAGTTATCTTATGGCTCAAGTTTTTTATGTAACGTTTGGTGAAGAGCAATCCATCCCGAAGCCTCTTATGTTTGAAAGTTCACACTACACTCAATAAAGGATAAGAATGAAAGTTTTCATTATTGTTCATGACATGGAAGTTTGGATGATTCTTAGCAAAGAGCTTGATACTCCAACTTATGATAAAGAATTGGATGAAAAGCACTTGAAGCTTATCCAAGCAAATTACAAGGCTATGAACACGTTATATTGTGCCACGAATGATGAGAATTTCAACAATATTTCAAGTTGCTCCATGGTAAAAGAGATATAGGATAAGCTTAAAGAGATGTAAAGGAAAACAAGAAAAGAAGAGAAACCAAGTGCAAGCTACTCCTTAAACCAAAATGTTTCATGCTTCATGGCTCATGGAGAGCCCAAGTTAAATTCCTCACCTTGTGATTCTAGCTCTTATATTTTTTTATGAATAAAAAGATATATTTGATGATCTAGATATGGAATTTGAGTCAATGAGTTTGAAATACAATAAAATGATTTCAAAATTAAGTGTTTAAAATGATTTTTTGATGAATACAAAGAATGATTTGAAAAGCCAAAATGAAAAATTGAAAATGAATTTTGATGCATGCCAAAAGAGAAATGAAATATTAGTAAAAGGAAATTTTGATTTGAAAAGGAAGTTTGTTGATTTGATAAATGAAAAACAAAATATTTTGAAAAATTCACATGCCAAACTTGTAAAATGCAATCATTGTAAATTTTATGGTCATACCATATTCACTTGTCCTATTAAAAAAAGTCCCATTTAGAATTAGGTAAGTATGGGTTTCAAAAGTAACTAGAGATTTAGTCACTAGCTCTCAAGAACCCAAAGCAACTTAGGTACCAAAAATCAAATAAAGAATGTCTCTTATTGGTGTGCTAGAGCAATGAGTTACAATGTACTTTTGAAGAATGAATACTCTAGACATACATTAGAGATGGGTAACCTATAAACTTTTATTTAAAGTGAATTTGAAATTGGTTGTCTATCTTCTTGAATACTGAATGGTTAATTGTTATTGATATATGCTTTATCCTCATCCCTTGATTGCCAAAATTGATTTGATAACTCATATATTTTAAATTGCATAATGGAGTATATGTTTGGTTAAAGACATTGCCATAAATACATTCTCATGCTTGTTGAAATTGATTTTATTGGTTAACTACTTGAGATATATTTATGCTTAAAATCAAAGAGCTTTTGTGTATGGTATTGCAATTGTTCTTGAAAGATTGATATTTACATGTTGATATGGTTAGTGAATTTGATTTTATATTGAATATATATTTATTTATGAGCATTAACATAAGCATGACATTATACTTGAATGCTTGATATATGCTTGACATGCTTGATGTGATTGAGTTTTGTGCTTGTTTGGTGGTTTTTATATTTATGCACAAACTTAGGCGAAGCATACAAAGCTTAATAATTTTGAAATTTTAGGTTTTGGTTTGAAAATCATTTATGCAAAAGTCAATCTTTAAAATGTGAAATTTTATTTTAGCAATTTTTAAGTGTAAATGAATTTGAATATCTTGAGTTCAATGATTTAAACTTGCTCAAACAAAAAAAATTTGATTACCTTGCAATGGTTTCAATTTTTCATAATGTTACATGTAAGTCTTAAAGAATTTTGAAGCTTAAAATATCAAATCTTCTTATTTTTTATCATTTATAGGCACAAAAACCATTTGTACAATTTCAAATTATGATATGAAACTTTTCTAAATGGTTTAAAGAGTTTAAAATGTATTTTAATATATTTGCCCATCTTAAAAGCCTCTTTCGTGGAAATATGGGGTTTAAAAGATTTTTTAATTGCCTCGTTTCAAGGCCATATGACCACTTGAACAAATTTGTTTTATCATTTTAAACTTGGTGGAATAGTTCAAGAAGATTAAAAATAAGCTTAACTAGTTTTGAGATTTATTAAGGCTTTTTTTAATCAAAAATGAGTTTTAAAGTATCAAAAATCAAAATCTTTAATATATCAAGTTGTGAATGGTTTATCCTAGTATGTTTTACATAAATAAATTTAATTGAGTAATTTTAGTTTGATCAATATGATTTTTATGGTCTTAATGCATTTTTTATTGTATATATTGATATTTCAATAGTAAAGGACTAAAGAGCTTGTTTGAGAAATTTGTTCATATTGTACATATTTTATGACTCTAATAAGTTTTTTATTTATGAGAAATGTTTACAAACTTATTCCAAAGTCTTTTGAATGGAAGTCATAAAGGTTTAAATGTTTTAAGGGCATTTTATACTATTCATTGCATAAATGGGGTTTAGATGTTTGGAAAATTGAAATGTGCGCATTTATTGAGATTTGTGCTTTTATCATATCCATTTGATCATTTCAAACTTGTTTGAAGTGGTTTCAATGCATAAACATTGTCCAAACATATTTTCATACATGAGTTGCAAAAGGGGTTAGTTGAAAGATTTTCATAATCATGCCATAATTTGCTTCAAAATGTTGTTGATCCCAGGCCTTATTTCCACAAGTCAAAATTTTATTTGTTTGATCATGATAGAAATAATTTTGAAAAATATTTTATGATTGTTCTTAATTGTTAATTTAATATTTATTTCTTCTCTTGTGCTATAATTCCCTTGAGCATATATATTTGAATATTGAATATATCTTGCTTGTAGTTATCATCTATATAGCCTAGAAGGTTGATGTTTGTGCACATTACATTGAGAACTTTAGCTTTAGAGCCACAATTGTGTTATTTGACATTTAATGTGATTTATGGCTTATAGCTTAAATTAATGATATTCTTTTGATAAAATATATCTCTCTTGTAATTGGAAAATTGTATTTAGTGAACAAATTTCTTTTGCTTATAATGACTTAAAATATGAAATTCATTTTCTAACAATTGGTATAATCTTTATCAATTGGTATTTTTTATGCTATTAATGAATATTTCTTGTCAAGAATTTTTCTAAGTCTATACAAGGAAAACTTGAAATAAGCATGAATAGATCAACATTCTTTTTGGGATTTCAAGTAGAGCAAGCAAAGTATCTTCATTAATTGAGCCTAGTTTTGCTTAAATGAAGTGGATTGGAGAATTCAAAGCCAAATGAGATAACAACAAAACTTGAAAAGAATAGAGGTAATTGTGTTGAATCTAAACTTTATAGGTCTACGATTGGTTCCTTGTTTTATCTTATTATAAATAAACTGTATATAACGTTTAATATATGATTTGATAAATGTTTGCTTTGATATATGCTTAAAAAGTAGATATACTTTGATTGCATTGCTTTGAATGATTTTCTAAAAATATTATGTGCAAAATTATGATTTGTGCTTGAATGGGTTAACACTTTGCACAAATTAGTCGTCAAGCTACTTGATAGAACTTGTTTTAACATTGTTAAAAGCTTTGATGGATGAGTGCATCTTGATTGATATTTATGCCTAGTTCTTAATTACTTTGATAAGATCAATAATTGTTAATGTATGAATATTTGCTTTAGATAAAATCTTTGAACATAGCTATGAGTTGAATATATTGATTTCTTGAACTTTAATTGCTTTGACTCATAGATTATGAACTTATGATTTGAAATTTTCTACATGTTCATGGATTGAAAATATTGAGATAGCATGTACCACATTATGCCTAAATGTTTATATCTTTTTTTGTATATTGCTATATATGATTTAAAATGTATTTGTATATGCTTGTATGATTTTGATTGAAATATATATTTAAATACTTGCATATGTTTGGATTAGGAATATTACTATGCATTAAAATCATTCAAAATATTTTTTAATAATTATACTTTCATTATTTCTTTGCTATAGTATATGTGTTCATCATGCTTGAAAAATCATGCTTATAAAATTTTTGGTTATGACATGATGATTGAACCTCATTGCTCATTAGTATTCATATTTCATAACATATATATGAGCTGATGGTTCTTGTTTGGATAGGATATGCTTATGAAAGATTGTTTTTATCATTTTAGATTTGTTGAGTGAATCTTTTACATGCCTGAAATATTTTTGCTTTTTGAAAGTTAGTGAATAAAATTGCTACTTAATTTTTTAACTTTCATAGATACTTATGCTCATTATGAAATTTATGCCTATCCTCGATATAGCTTATACCTTTTATGCAAAATTGTGTGAACCTTAAACTAATAACTCTTTATTTAAAAAAAAAAAGAACTATTAGAATACAATTCTGCTTGTGATAACATTTCTTTAACATTTGGTATGAGCTTGAATATATAAGCTTGAATATAAGCTTACATGACATTGATGTTTTAAATTCTAAGCACATTTAATAATGACATGATTATGAGTAGCATGCATATCATTCTTTTATCCTTTTGCTCATAAGTTTCATGCAGTAAATTTGATACTCTTGTGCTAAAATTGGATGCATTAAAATACTTTTATACTTTTGTGTTTGGATGCATGTATGTGAACTTCATTGTGCTTATTACACATGAATACATGGATTCCTTATGCATGATATTATTTACTCTTGAATTGATGCCCTTTTTGCTATGATAAAAAGGGAGAGAAATATTTTGTGGGCAAATTTGCTTTAATATACATATATATATGTATATGTATATGCTTAATTAATATATATGCTTTAACATATATGTATGTTGGATTATAAATGCTGGATTAGAATGAAGACTGTATTAGAATGTGAACTTCATTGTGTTTATTACACATGAATACATGGATTCCTTATGCATGATATTATTTACTCTTGAATTGATGCCCTTTTTGCTATAAAAAAGGAGAGAAATATTTTGTGGGCAAATTTGCTTTAATATACATATATATATGTATATGCCTAATTGATATATATGCTTTAACATATATGTATGTCAGATTATAAGTGTTGGATTAGAATGAAGACTGTATTAGTTAAGGGGGAGTTTTGCTACTAAACATCATTGTTTAAGGGTGAGTTTTTCAAAATGGTTTTAAAAAATCTTAAATGTTTCAAAGAGAATTTTTCATTAAGCAAATTTATCTTTAAGTTTTGTCATATAAAAAAGGGAGAGATTGTTAGCCTTGAGTTGATCCTTATTTTGAAGTGACAAAACATTAAGCTAAATAAACTTGATTAAGATTTTGAAAAACATTTATTTAGCATATGTTCTTAAATTTTATTATTTTTGGTACTAAACAAACAATATATTTTTCAAAGTGATATTTGATTTCAAAAATATCTTGAAAATTTATTTTAAAAGATTTCTCTTAATGTTTATATAAAGAATATAAATTTTCAAGATGGACAATTCTTTCTAAAATGTTTTTCTATTTCGAGCAAACATTTCTTTATATTTTTATATTTCTCAAGCTAAAACTATCTTTAAAGATTATTTATTTGAGCTTAAATGAAAATCCAATTATTGTTTTTAAAATGAACCTATTCATCTTGGACTTAATACAATTTTGATAACATTAGTTTTGAGAAATGAATTAACTAGAGAAAGATATTTTGTGAGAATAAGGTTTTCCAATATTGAGTTCATTTTATTTTTCTATATTACTTTACAAAGTTTTAATATTTTAATTTTATATGAATGGAAAGCTATTTGAGTTTACTTTCTTATGGATAAAACAAAATCAAAATCCAAATTTTCTAAGAAAATATTTTGAATTTTTTCAAGAGACTATGTAGTTGTCCAACAACTACAAAAGGGATAGATTTGAAAATTTACTATAATTTTTACACATTGAATTAGATGATGAATTTTATATGGATAAAAAGCCCCTTAAGTTTAATTTCTAAATCTTCGAATAGATCTTGATTTGGAGTTGTATAACTCAAGGTATTATTAAACAAGTGAGTAAAGTGCAAAATAGGAGACAACCAATAGCACTATTCATCTAGAATCTCCTTATATGCAAAATCAGCAAAACTAATCTATCATGTATTAAAAGG
Organism: Durio zibethinus; assembly: GCF_002303985.1. The sequence goes on along the minus strand of NW_019168048.1, from coordinate 22,496,453 downwards.
GATCAACCCATTCTATTGTAATGGTCAAATTTTGAGAGAAATTTAAGAACCAATCAATCCTGTATCAAAACCAATTGATCCCTTCAACCAAAATAGCCTTTAACATATAGTTTATAAGAGATAAACGTGTATTTTCTACTCAAAACAATTCCCAACTACTCCAAACATATTTTCTCTATAAATTGGGCTTTTCCAACACCATTGAAGCCAAGAGATAACACCCAAAAAGCATTGATTCAATTTTTTCAAGCGATTAAAAAAAAATCAAGTTTTTAGATCTTAAATTCTTTATCATTGTATTCAATATCCATTTGTATCCATTTAGTCTCTTTTTGTACTTAAATTAGGTAAACACTCAACCTTTAAGAGGTATTTCATAGTTTGCAAAAGCCTTTGTATTAAAAAAGACTTGGTAAGTAAAGAGATGAGGTATCCTCTTGAAAGTTTTGTAAGGGATTAGGTAGAGTCCTACAAAGCAATAGTGGTTGGTATTTTAATTTTGAAAAGATAGAGATCATATCTTCTAAAAGATTTCTCAACTAGTGGATTGAGTTTGGCTAGAAGAGCTAAGGGAAAGGACGTAGATACTTTTAAAGAAGGATTAAACCTCTATAAATCTTTAAGTTTGATTTCTCTATCCTTACTCTCTTATTTTTCATTGTTGTTTATATGTGCTTCAATTTTCTTTATTATTGTTAATCTCATCAAATTTGTATAAGAAAATTTATTGATTTCAATTTTTCATTCAATTTATTTGAAATTTATTTTTGGGAAATAATTTCAAAAAAAAAATCTAATTCACCCCCTCTGTTATATTGTTATCTACACTTGAGCTAACAGGCTTATGTGGCATGATGACTTGGCAACTCTGTTCACATTAGAAAAGTCCAAACAGCTTTCGATTTTCTTACCTTGACTTGTAATTTCTATTTCTATTTGGATTGTATTTATTTTTACTTAAGATAGGATTTGCACGAAAATATAAAGGGTATATGAAAAGGGTGACATAAGAGAGAATTTAAACTTGTACATTTAAGAGTCCTAGTTTAAGAATAACTTTCCAAGAAATCTAGAAGAAAGAAACTCAATTCAAGCAAGAGAAAAAAAAAAGAGTTCTAGACAATTTAACTTCTGAATTTGTAGAAGGCAAACAACAAGGTAAAACAAAACCATCTCTTCTCTTCTCTAAGAAGTTCTAATCACCTTCTCTTCTACTTTTAAAGAAGTGAAACACGTCAAGAAAAGCATAGGTGGTAACTATTCACTTTCTAAGCCAAGATTCGGTTTCGATACTTTTCTTTGAAAAGATTCATTTCAATCTAACCAAGATTTACTTCTAGAAAACCTTTTTCATTCAAGAAGTTTTCTTCAATCAAACCAACTAGTCTACCACATTAGAAGACCAAGATTGTCGATCCTAGCTTAAGTTAAATTCAATTTTGTGTTAATTCATCTTTGTTTGTGCGGTTCTTGTTTATTTGTTATATTTACATGTTTAATTGTTTATTTTGGTTATTGCATAGTTAATTCATAAGTTTTAGTTCTTGATTTCAGTTAAAGCACATACTTTACATATTTAGGGTTCTATTTAGAATTGATACATGTTTTGCATGCTTAATTTTTTTAATTTTAACTTACTAGTAAGTTTAGGTTGGGTTAATTTAAATTGTTTGCATTTTAATGCATTTAATTACTTATTGTTTGCTTTAGATTTGGTTTAAATTCATCTTAGTTCATTGTTATTGCATGTTTATAAGTTTGATTGCATTGTTTAGATTTTGTTTTGATTATTTATTAAGTAATTGCATCTCTATTTTGATTTCTCCAAATATAACAAAATTGAGCTAATTTCAGTACTTGAATCACTTTTTTTTCAATTTCTATAGAATGATCTTAACTTTCTACTTGTACAATCTATGTACTTATAAATTTGCAATTATAGCCACCATATAGGTAGGTGTGCCTTGGCATATAAGGCATCGAGACAAAGTTATTATTAGTTGACTATGAAAAAAGATGTAGTTGACTTAGTGAAAAGGTGCAACAAGTGACAGTGGTTACCAAGGTGCGTCAGCAACCTGTCAAGGCACTTAATTAGATTTTCAGTCCCTATCTTTTCACACAAAAGGATATTGATATCCTGGACTCTTTCCCCATTCCTATTGCCTAGAAAAAAGTTCATAATTGTGGCTTGTGATTATTTCATTAAGTGGGTAAAGCAGAACTAGTCACCACCATCATGGTAAAGACAATTGAAAATTTACGTGGAAGTTCATAGTTTGTAGATTTGGTTTCTTAAACAACATTGTGACAGACAACAATACCCAATTTCAAGTTGATAAATTGAAACGGTTTTGTCAAAACTTCATGGTGGCCTTGCTACATAATTCAATGGCACACCCTCAGATGAATAGCCAAGTGGAATCTATGAATCAAAAGATCCTTACTACCTTGAAGAAGAAACTTGATAAGGCTAAGGACACTTTGGTTGAAGAGGCCTGACTTACAGGATAAAAGCTATGATACCAATTAAGATTGGGTGAACACTTTGAGACAAATGGACTTCAGCCTAAGATTGAATGAAAAAGTCTTTGGAGATAACTTGGACTTACTATAAAAGGCCAAGGACTTATTGAAGTACACATAGCCGTTAGGCTTAATAGGTTGCTAAGTATAATAATGCCAAGGTGAAGCACTGATAGTTTCAAGTTGACAACCTGGTACAAAAAAATTGTGAGGTTAGTAAACTAGCAGGAGAAAAGAAGAAATTGTCACCAAATTGTGAAGGACCACATAGAATTGTTATTGTGATTGGCTTTGGGACATATAGGTTGAAAGACTTGGGGGGCAATCCTATACCAAGGATGTGGAATGCCAGCCACTTGAAGAAGCATTACTTTTTACCACATTTTACACTAGACTATCAAGTCCCTCCATTCTTTGATGATAATCTACTTGAATTTTGATGTTGTTATTTAACTTGTCTTTCATCATTGTAAAGTATCATGTTACTTCATCATGTGCTTCCTTTGCAAGATTCTCGTACAAGAATTCTTAATGAAAGACAAGATGGCATTCTACCACCTTTTCTCCATTACACTCCACATTTAATTCATGTTAAGACATATGAGTAAACACAAACCTCACTTGTTGTCGACACACTCAATGCACCCTTATGTGTGTTAAGGCATATAATGAACATAAACCCCACTTTCTGCCAACATTCTCAATACACCTCTGTGTGTTATATTTATCTTGCATTAAGGAATATGGGCAAACATAGACCCTACTTCCTATTGATCTGCCTAATATACCCTTATGCCCTATATTTACTTTGCATTAAGGCATATGGATGAACAAAGACCCCACTTCTTGTTGATACGCTCAATTTGCTCCCTATGCTACATTTACTTTGTGTTAAGGTCCTCACACCAACATTCTCAATGTACTCAACATGCCTTATGCTTACATTAAGGCTTACATGCCAACATGCCTAATGTGTCATACGCACCATACCAGACTTTACATCATCACCAATGGATTTGACTGCTTAATAGTAATTGTTCATCAAGCTACATCAAGGTACACTTTATCTATTATACTTAGTATGCTTTCCTTACACTTAGGTGCTATCACTTGATATTACCTTTATTACTTACTCCGAATACCATTACTTAGACTCTAGTAAATTTTCTAAGAAAAATAAAAATCTCATTATGATAGCCATGGTGACACAAAGGGTTAGCATCAAACCTCAAAGCAAAATGGTTTAGCGAAAGAATAATCACTTGGTTGTAATTACGACTTGTCATCAAGTAATCTTCATAACACAGAAAAACTATTATAAAGAGTTTGCCTATAAATTAAGACATTATTACACTATCTTTTGCCATAAAAATCCATTTACAATAAGGTTGTAGACATAAGTTTGCCATTACTGAAAAGACTTTTAACTTAGACTTTGTACACTAAGTTAACAAACAAACACAAAGAGCATTAAGTCATGGTTCAAATTAAGCACAATATAAGGAACACAAGTGGATAAAAAGGAAAAAGCAATTGCTATAAAAACTTTTGAATTCTTATTAAAAATGAAATGTATTACAAAACTATCAATGTATACAAATTAAAATACAAAGAAAAATAAGCCTAAGGAGCAGTAGAGCTTAAAACAACAATTGTGGTTGTAAAGGGATTGGCACCATTAAATGCAAGAAGTGAAGCACTATCAGTCTTTTCACCCAGAGTAGGTTTAATTTTAGAGCTACTCACTAAAACATTTAGAGTTGGAATTAGCAAAGCATTCGCATTAGGTCCCACAAATGCTCCAACAAGGCTTTTTAAAATCCTTAGTCTCTCTTGTTGGGCCATATCTTAAAAAAAACTCCACAATAAAATCTTCAGATAGGACTTTAATCTTAAAGAAGTCAATACTTCTCTATTAGTGGCCCAAGTTAGAGTTGAACTTGGTACACGACTGAGAACTTGTACTACTCACTAGAGGATAGACAAATGCCAGCCCACTCAGCCTCTTGCTCTGCCAACCATCTCAAAGACTCGATACATTAAATTTCTAACTCTGCCTTTAACTTGGCAAGATCCTCTTCAAGTTACTAGGCCTATGCCATACTTTGGTTTTTTTTTGTCTCTACTTGATTGGCAGGAGTAACAATTATAGTTTTCTCCTCCTGTAACTTTACATTTTATGCTTGACTTACTTCATGCAAGCATTGGTAGCATTAAGGTCTTGTTACATCGTTGTTGCCTTATCAACAACCTTCCTCAATTGGATCTTTAAGTCTTCCATCTTATTTACCTCTGTCTTCATCTTCTTAACATTCTTTTATAGAGCAACATTCATGAGCTTCAAGCCTTCAATCTTTGTATTCTTTTTATGCAATAATGTTTCTTATGCTTCCTTAGCTTTAGTCTCATCCTTCAATATGTCCCTTTTATGTTAGAAATCTAGCACAAGTAGCCTAACTTTCTCATACAAGCCCACCTTGTTTGCCAAAGACTGCATAAACACAAAATGTCCATAGTTAGCCAAAGAACAGTACAAACTCAAAACATAAAAAATAACATAAAACTTATGCTTAACTCAACTTCAAGTAGTAGTTTGTTTTATGGATTGCTAAGCATTTGGAACTGTTGCACTATCTTTAGTGCATAACAAGCTGGGATCATCATAGCCCATAAACACTTTATAGATTAGCCTGTCACAAACGGCCCTAAAGTCAACGATAGACATCTAATTTAGCTTTTTGCCAAAATAGCTCACAATTAGCACGTCAGCCTTTAAAGAAGCTTTCATCTCTTCATTTGTAAAAACACTGATATTGGTACTCATAACCATCGAAAGGATCATGATAGTTAATGGTATAGATAAAGGCATAATAAAAGACATGGTAGAAAAATAGCCTGCAATGGCAGCCTTTATAAGAGTAGTGGTGCTCGTCATAACTACTTGAACCAAGATCGTAAGCACCAAAGAAGTTACGCTTGAATCCCACTGGTCGTTACCACTATAGTTGGCACCTTGATAGTACTTACAACCTGTTTCCTTATTGGTGATGGATTGACTTGTAAGGACCTCTTCCTTTTTTTCTTACCTTTTTGCATGATTTTTTTAGCTTGGCAACACCATCCATCTTTGCAAAACAACATAAAACATTAGAATTAATATTGTACAACCCAAAAATACAAGTCAAAATAAATTAACCTAAGCCATTACCCTAGCATCAAGCATGCTAATCTCCTTTCCCACTACCTTCACACCTACTAACATCCACACCACTTAGTACTACTAAACTTTCCCACTCTCATAACCTCCTACATGCTAGCACCAACTTGTGCACTCCTTTACACACTAATAACTTAAGGCATAATTATTCCTTCCTAAACACCACCCTGAATGCTAGCAATCTTTAGCACACTAACCTCTTTACGAGCACCAAAGCCCTTAAGGCAACAACCATCTTCACCATACCAAAACCAAGCATAAATCTATAATTCATAGAGCAATGTTAGTACATCAAAAAAAGACAAGCAAGCTAACCAAAGTAACAAGCCAGCAAACATAATGAGCAAACATTCAAGTTACCTTTCTCGCCTCTACATTGGCCTTCTTTTCCTTTGGATGGAAGGGCTACTTTTTTTGGTACTCCCAATATCCCAACACCTCTTAGACAGTAGCTTTCAGGTTCTTATCTTTGCTTGTAATTAAATAGTGCTAGTAAGTTTTTTTTCATCACCAACTTCAAGAAGGATAGCTTCTCATTCTTTATAATGTTCACCTACTTTGCTTCATTATCCTCTAATTTTGGTTCCCTTATTATTGCACTAGCATATGGCATTATTAGAAATTTATTGAATACCAATGAAACTTTTTCAACTGTAATTACCAACAAAATATCAATGGGTTATTAATGAAATAAAATAAAATAAATAATGTAAGAATTACGATGAATTATCGATTTATTATCGACAAAATTTATCAATGAAAAATATTTCGTTGGTATTTCATAAGTAAAAATTTAGAGGAAACATAAGAAGTTGGTATGAGTTTTACCAATGGATAATTCCATTGAAAATAAATTTTTAGTGAAAAAATAAATTTAAAAAAAATTTAAAATTTAATTTTTTAAAAAAATTAATTTTTGTTGGTAATGTCTTTAAATAAAAAATTCATAACTCCTCTTCCTCATTTTCATTCTCTTACTTTTTTTCTTCTAACCTCAACCTTAACTTTTACCACTCCCGTTCCTCTATGTTGTCTCCGTTGCATCTATTCTCAATGCCTTTTAATAATAAAATGGTGCTGTCCAACCCCTCATTTTCGCTCCCTCATAATCTCTCTCTTTCTATAGTTCAAATCCTGTAGATAAGTTATACACCCACTTTTTCTTTTGGTTTTGATTTTGAGATGGGTTTTTCTTTTTGCTTAAAAATGAGATTGATTTTAATATTTTTTTGATATATTGGTGATGACTAATGCCTGGCTAGTTGCTAGCTTGGCCATTCATGTGTGGCTGTGAATTGAATAGCATTGCTTATTGAATTGACATATTTGAATACTATTCCTTATTGAAAATATATTAGCAAAGGCTTGCAATTAGTTGGAAAAACTTTGTTTAAGTGAAATTTTTTGGTAAGTATGATTTTATTGTAGGATAAATAGTTTTTTCATAAACCAATTTATTAAAGTTCCTTGCTTGAGGACTTTATATTGAAATTAGTTAGCTTTAGTTTCCATTTGAGCTAACTTTGGCTACTTGATGGAAAGGCTTATGCTATTTGAAATGTTTTTGTTTGAACATGGATTTTGTAATGGCCTTTTGTTAATTTGTTTTGCTGACCATTTTTGTAATTCTAGCTGTCCATTTTTAATAACAAAACATTTTTCCATTTTTAAAGCTCTTGACAAGGATTTCTAGTGATGTTTTGTTTTGATTTAAGGGAATATAAATATGTTGAGTTTTTAGCTAGCAATCATGAAATTTGGACAACTTTTAACCTTCTTGTTGTATACCAGTTCGTCATGCATGCTTTAAGTATCTATTTTGCTATTTTTTTGCTTTTGATACCTAGTTTATTCTACATCACTTTTTTGGTGTGGTAGGTTTAGGGATGCAATAGAAAAAACTGTGGACTTTACTTGAGTATAAATTACATAGATACATATCCTCTAAAACTTTTCAAATATGTTGCATGTCACTAAGTACTTTGAATAATTTAGATGTTGTTTTGGTCTAGCAAAGTCAAAGTGCTTTTCAATTTTTAATAAAATATATGAACTTTAAGTCATCTACTTTGCTAGTTTTGCACTTACAATGTTTTTATTTTGCTTAGTATTCAAGGAAGGAAAAAACTCCTCTTTTAAATTGTAGGGGATATAAATAGATGATGTTGGCCCCTTTGGAGAATAAATGCCTTCGATTGTCTCTTCTTTATATAAGGTTTCACCTTTATGACTTGATTGGATTTGGTCATTTCAAAACTACCATACACTAATAATATTTTGGTTGATTGAATGCCATGATGATCATACATGAGGCTGTTTTCTTTTTTATCAACTTGGTTGTTTTACTTCTATCAACTTGCCAATATAATGTTTTTTTTTTTTTTTGCAAATTCATACTTGTTCTATATCATATATATGTCCCCCATCTTACATCTTTGGCATTTGAATTAATAATTAAGAAATAAACTATTGAACAACTATTTGTTTATCTTGACTACACAAAGAGTTCCATTTGGACTACTAAAAGTCTAATGTGATTATGTTTGCTAATTGATATTGGGAAGTTACAAGTGATCTCTTGATTTTGTTTCTTATTAGGCATCATGAAATAACCTAGTAAATGGTCTTCTATGGTTTAGGTAGAATTAGCATACAAAGAAAATTAGTAAAATTTACACTAAGATTTCTTTAAATTGCTTAATTATGATGCTTCTCAGCTACATTTTTTAACTTCTTTACTTTTCTTTTGTTTCACTTAACTTATAGAGTTGCCATTTCTTCTTCTTACCATTTTTTTCCTCTATATGCTAGAAAAGCTATTACTTAGTGGTCATGGGCTGATGGTTAGGGGCTATTTTCCTATTATGAACACTTTTGCCAAAAGTCTTCACATCCATTTGAGTTACAGGTAATTTCACTTGAATAATTAGTTCACTACTTTGTATGTTCTGTAGCATGGATGTGACTTTACTAGTTAATGTCTATTTTGTAATGTAATTTGTCCTTAAGTTTACAAAAATAGCTAGGTGTTACAGCAGAGTGAAGGTTATAATGGAAAATGAAACTACATTTATAGTAGATGTTGTTATTATTGTTGTTCCTCTATTAAAACCATATTAAAACCAAGAGCATCAGTTTAAACCAAGGCTTCTAGAGTGGAAGGAAGCAATCATTGATGACCTTAAAATTAAGATTGAGAACAAAATGGCATTGCACTTTGTCAAGAAGCTTTGGCCTAATGTGGAGTTTTAGGAGTTGTTGCCAAGACAACTTATAATTGCAGCTACTTTTTAATCCATCATAAGGCTATATCTCATTCTGTCCTCATGTATATGTCTTATTATTTATATTGTATCTACTTGCTGCAAAAATCAATTGTATTTGCTCTTATACTTGTATTTTTTGGTGCTTTCATGTAATTATAATTTATAAATAATTTGTATAATATTATTATATTTTTTATAAATGAAAGAGATTTTTTTGCTTTTCTTTTAGTTATGTATATTTTAATATTCATGCAATTACTTTAAAATAAATTTTGAAAATAGACTAAAATTATAAACAAAATATAATTGGAAAATAAGTATTACCGACGAAAATATTAACTATTACCAATGGAATTTTAACTATTACTAATGAAATTTTAATTATTACCAATTGATTTCTTTTTTGCAAAATTGATACTGAAGAAAAATATTTTTATAGACCAAAAATTTTGTCAGTACCAGTGAAATTTTATAAATATTAATAGAATTGTATAACCGATTATGCTTATATAGATAAAAATTTTTCATAAGTAAATCTATTAGTAAAATTATTACCAACAAAAATTTATATAGGTAATACTTTTTTTGGTAATGTGACCATCTTATTTTAAAAGGGAATTACACACCAAGAGTTTTCATGCGAGCCACGATGAGTTTGTCATAGTTAAGGTGGTTATTTAAAGACAGCCTAATCACACACACATGCCCCAATGCTTGAAGATAATACAATCATTGATTGTTCTCCCTCATAATGAACAGTGCCAGCCCCACGTTTATCGAAGTAACCACCCTCTTTATCCACAAGTGATATAATACGTCACTAGGATCCCTTGGGAATTTAGTGATAGTTGTAATATGGCCAAGTTGAAGATGGCAAGCACCAACTAGAAAAATTGGTGCAAAAGCAAATGGAACCCATATTTGAAATTATAGAGATGGAACCTTGCCATTCTTTTGTTAGGCCCTATCTGGCTAATTGTGAAACCCTCAAAAAGCAATGACACTAAGAATAAACGGTTCCCAAGGTTGTATACAACCTTTACTACAAGAAAATGGTTAAACAGTGGTAGTTTTTTAGTGACATTTTACTAATAAACGCTGCTAAATTTTATGTTTTTAAAAGTTTATGGTGCTTTTATTGTAAATGACATTAAATATTCATAACTCAAAATGCCAGTAATCAATAAAAATTAATAGTGTTTATATACATAAACGCCACAAATAAATTATTGAGAATAATTTAGTGACATTTATTTATGAAAACAACACTAAATTTGACCCCAATTTCATCTAGCCCCTACACGTACCTAGATTTCCCTATTTAATTTTCTTGGTTTTTCCCCCATTGTTCCAAATTGTTTCCAGAACTTTCCAACTCATAAACTACTTCATGATTTCTCTCTTTCATTTTCAAATTTTCAAATTTCCTTCTTTCATTGTTTAAAGCTTAAAGCTTCTCATTGTTTAAAACTTAGGTCTTTCCTTCTTTATGATTTCTAGCTCATATTTCATGGTTTCTAGCCCAAACATCTTTCATGGTTTTCTTCAATGGTGAACAACAACGTCTTCCCAAAGTAAGCTTATTAGCCTTATTTGTGCAACCCTTTTAATAACATATTCCATAAGGTATACTACGTGAATATTATCTGTTAAATAGGGTTTGCTATTGGTATTTTTTTTTTTTTGCAAAAATGAGTTCAAATGCTTCCACCTATTTATTACGCGCATGATGGAAAATGCAAAGACAACAAGTTAAACTGAAGAATTTGATTGTTTCAAACTTGAATACAATAATGAAATTGTTTCAAGCATTTTGACTCTGCAAAAATCTTTTAGAATAAATTTTAATTGTTTCTTAATTATTAGATTGCAATGAACCTGGTTTTTGACTGGGTTAGCGAGGGACAAGTCAACCTTTAAAGGAAAATATATCGTTCATTTTGTAGAACAAAACATTGTAATGAAATTATGTGGTCGATTTTCATATTTTTCATTACCATGGCTAATGTTATAGATATTCACATTTCTTTTCTTCTGAAATCTTTCCTTTCTCATTAAGCAAAAACCAAAAATGGTCTTAATTGCCTTGATTATGAAATAACAAAACATTTGCGTCTTCATAATTGGTTTTTTTAGGGTGTATAACTTTTATAACAACTTACAGATTGGGACTGTTGATTTAGATAATCTAGAATTCTGAGTTTTTTTTTATTCATTGAATGGTGATGTTAATCAGCATTTGTGTCAAAAACTAGAAGTCAAGTAAAAATGGTGCATTGAGTTGAATTCAGCTATAGTCCCCTTTATTTATTAATATATTGTAATTTGTTAGCTGGCTATGACCTAAGAGTCAAGAACTAACTAAGTTTACTAAACTTTTATCGAGAAGTTCTCTTTTTGTGTACAGGTAAGCTAAGAATTGGTTTGGCTAGCTAATTTACTGTAAATGGCATTATAATTGAAGAATCAAGAAAATTAAATAACAACAATATTAATACAGAATCCAAACTCAGATAAATGAATAAACAAACTAAATTTGAAATTTAATGGAGTAGTAAAACAGTAGCAACAAAATAAATGAAACAAAAATTTAAAACACTTGATTCAAGTAACAAGGTGAATGATGAACCTAATAGCAATCTGGTACCATCCATTTGACCCCCAAACAACCATGAAAAATCAAAGAAATAGCATCCCAAAGCAAACATCAAAATCTGGAAATTGGTTCTGGACAGCATCTGATTAAAATTTGATTTCCACTCTCATTTGATAGTATTTTATCTCCAAACTTTTTGTGGAAGTAACTAACTAATAAGTGAACATGCATATAAATTTTCAAGAGCATTGGACATCATTTAGTCCTTGAAATTTGTCCAAAACTGTAACCAAATAGAATCTGAAATTTCAGCTCGGAAAACAGAACAACTCCTACTAAATCTTAGATCTAGCTCAAAGTATAAGGAATTTTTCTGTCAAATTTTATAAAAGTTTAGCTAATTCATAGATGAACAAGTAAAATCTAGATACAAATTTCATTAATTTTTTTATTTGCCTTTTTAATTTTTTTTTTTTAAGTTTTGAGTGGGTACATTTCTCATTTGGTCGTTGAAGTGCTGGAAATTTGAGATATATATATATACAACAACATTATCTTTGAGCTTTGCATACTAATTAATTAATTAACACACTAACATTATCTTTTTGTTTCAAATAAGTGATCAATATGAGTTCCCTTTGCAACTTGATATAGATTTGGAGAATTGCAAGTATTTATCACTTGAGGTAGACATAAATTTACGCAACCTTTATACTCTTCATAGGTATCTGCTCAGTTTTTCAAATTCCAAATTCCATACTTGGTCGGTTTAAACATATACCTTCTTTCAAAGATTTGGGAATAATTTTTTGTTTTCATTTCATATTTTGCCATGTTACACAATGATATAGATATGCTAACTCATTTCTTAATATCATGTAAAATATGCAAAAAAATTTAATAACTTGTTTGGTGATATGGACTTGTTATTATTTTTTATTTTAGGATTAGTTTAATTAATTATGTTAGAGTTCATTTTCATATAATTAACTATATAACTTTGGTTTGATAAAGTAGCAAACACTAAATGGATGAAAAAGTTGAGATTAAGTAAAGAGTACCGAGATGGAGTTGAATTTTTTTTTTAATTTTGCATTTAAGAATGCAAGTGAAGATAATATGATATTATGCCCATGTTTAAAATGTGCTAATATCAATTGGCAAATTCATGAAGTTGTTTTGGAACATTTAGTTAGCATTGGATTTCTCTCGAGATTGTTATTTGGTATTTTCATGGAGAATCTGTACCATCAAGGTCATCACTAGAGTTCTTTCAACTTTAAAAGCTCTTCAATAATAACATGACCATGTTAGACAAGATGACATAGAAGGCATGTTGCGAGATGCTTTCAGCATTCATAACCAACATTTTCATAATCTATCTTCCCAAAATGATGGATTTAATGAGTCAAATATTAAAATGAATGAATTTGGTGAACATGGGATAGGTGTAGGTGACCAATAACTTAGTAGAAAAGCATCAAACTTTTATAGGTTGCTTGAGGATATGAATGAAGAACTTTATGAGAGATCTAAGCATTCAAGGTTGTCTTTCTATTTACGTCTTTTTCACTTGAAATGCATATATGAATGGATGGAAAACTCTTTGACTTTATTATTAAAGTTTATGAAAGAAAATTTTCTTTTTGGAAAAATCTCTAAATCTTGTAAAGATTTAAAAAAGATTATTAAAGAGTCGGGTCTTAGATATGAGAAACTTCATAGTTATCCTAATGATTTCATGTTGTATTAAGGTGATAGAAAAAATCAACAATCTTATCATTTGTATGATAATTCTCGTTGGGTGGACACAAATCTCGAAGAAAAGTTAAATGAGGATGATGATGAAATCCATACCAAAAAGAAGCTTGTAAAGGTTTTACGATATTTTTCATTAATATCGAACTTCACCGACTCTTCATGTCTTTTACAACTACAAATTCTATGAGGTGGTATCATGACTAACAGACGAATGATGGATCATTGAGGTATCTTACTGATTCTTTAGCATAGAAATCATTTTACTCTAGATTTTTAGATTTTGCTTGTGATCCTCAAAATATTATGCTTGGACTAGTAATTGACGGATTCAATCCTTTTAAAATGATGAGTACTTTTTATAGTACTTAGCCAGTTGTATTAATGCCTTATAATTTGTCATCATGGATTACCATGAAACAATAGTCGTTTATCTTACTATGATAATTTTAAGGGAGAAAGGTCCAGGAAATGATATAAACATATATTTGCAACCTCTGATTGAAAAGTTAAAATAGTTTTGGGAAAAAGTTAAGATTTATGATGCTTTAAAAAGAGAGAACTTCAATATGCATGCTGCCTTATTATGGACTATCAATGATTTTTTTGCTTATGCAAATTTATCTAATTGGAGCACCAAAGGTCATTATGCTTTTCATGTTGTGTTATGCAAACATGTTCAAAGTGGTTACGTAATGGTAAAAGTTTAGTTATATGACACATCGTCAATGATTAGATGATAATCATCGATTTAGATTCTAAAAACATCTTTTTGATAGAACTTAAGAGTTGAGGATAGCATTCTTACCAATTAATAGGTCTAATATCTTTTCAAAGTTAAAAGATATTAATTTCACTTATGAAAAATTGACTCAACCAAAGAAAATAGTGAAAGAGATCTTTGAAGGTGTCTGGCCTCTTATTCCTCAAATTGGTGATGTTGATACTCAAGTTGGTAATGTTGATGTTCAAAGTTATGGGAAGCAAGACAAAGAAGATGACCCCAATGTGTTTGAGTTATGAAAAAAAAGTATCTTTATTGAATTGTCATATTAGGAATATAATTTATTACGTCATAATCTTGATGTAATGCACATAGAAAAGAATGTTTACAAAAATTTTATCAAGACAATTACTTTATATGAATAAAAGATTAAATGATGACTTAAAAAGTCAGCTTGACCTAGTTTACATCGAGATTCACCCTAAACTTGATTCGAAATTGCTCTTTAATGGCAAAAATCGATTGTTTTCTATTTGTTTTGAGATGTCTAAAGGTGAGTAAGAAGTGTTTTGTAAGGTTTTGAAAAATGTAAAAGTCTTGGATGGCTATGCATCAAATATATTGAGATGAGTGAATCTAAATGAGCAAAAACTTTTTTTATTGAAGTCACATAATTACCACATCTTGATGTAGGACTTACTTCTCACTGCTTTACGTTCATCAATGTCAAAGCAAGTCACTTTAGTGGTAATTGATTGAGTAACATATTTAAAACTCTTTGTGAGAAAGTTTTCAATGTGGAAAAGCTTGACAAACTTCAAGATCGGGCCGTGATTACTATGCCATCTAGAGAATGTGTTTCCTCCAAACTTCTTCACTATTATGATGTATTTGATTATCCACCTTCTATATGAAGCAAAAGTCTGTAGACTCGTTTATTATCGATAGATGTATCCTATCGAAAGGTATTATTTGTTAATAGTCTGATTATGTTGTTAGCATTTATGATACCATTCTAGTTAAAAAGATATATGACAAATGTTTTATGCCTTCGATTTTTAAGGAGGTTAAAGTCTTATTATCACAACAAACGTTATCCGAAAAGTTGTATTGTTGAAAGATATTAGTCAAAAGAGTGTATGACATTTCATTCTCGATATTTGAAAGATGTTGAAATGAGATTTAATAGACCATCATGAAATCTTAGTATGTAGCATACTAACTTTGCCTACACTTATGTTTTTGAAAGTTTTAGACAACCAATAAACAAAGCTAAAGTGGTGGAGTTTGAGGAGAAATGTTGGGCACAAGCACATTGATATATTCTTTTCCATCATAACCCAATTGAATCATTTCACACATAAGTTTTCGTGTGAAGAAATCACTCGTTCTATTAAGTTAATATGTTATTTTGATGCATGTAGTGAGTATAGAAGCAATTTAAGAGCTCGTGCTCATTATCGATGATCAAATCCTTGAGAGCTTGATAAGTTGTTCATTGAAAATTTTCATGAATGGTTAGGAAAAACTATAAGGAATGCCATATTTCCCATTTTGAGAATTGTACATAGAGCTTTATTCCACCTTTATAAGTTTGAAGTGGAAAGCTTGCTAGTGAAAAGGCGAAATGTTTTTCGTAAGGTCCGAATAGGATTGTGAAACAATACAAAGGTTTCATCATCAATGGATCTAGATTTCACACAAAATACCATGAGAGATTTAGAAGAACACAAAATTCAAGAGTTATTATTACTTTTTCAACTATTAGCTATGTTAGTACTAGGGACACAAACCAAGGCAAATGTTGACTATTATGACAAGATTAATGACATAATTGAGTTGGATTATTGTGACAAGTGGAAGGTTGTCTTATTTTGGCGTGATTGGGTGAACATGACTAATGTGAGGGGTATTAAGATAGCTCAGTTTGGATCTACAATCATTAATTTTTCTTGACTGATTCACACCGGACAACAATTCATCAATAAACCTTATATTTTTTTTTTCTCTCAAGTCAAACAACTATTTTTATTCTGAAGACCCTAGAGAATTATGTTGGTTTGTTGTTCTTCATAACACATCTAGAGACTTATTTGATATAAGGTCAGATACTAGAAATGATGATGAACATAAAACTAAATGTTTTCTTTTTGCTAAACAAAACTTTGATGAAAATATCTTCAGTACCTCTACTCAATGGGTAACAAAGATGTTGATGAAGATATTTATGAACCATGATGGATTATCTATATTTTGTAATTAAAATGTTCAAAACATAATGTAATAAATGCTTTTATGTAATTTATGTGGCATTCACTTTTATATATCTATTATGTTGTAAATCATACATTATCTTTTAATTTAAGTGAATTGATATGTTATTTGTATATCATTGGTATGATTTCTTAACTTCCCAATGTCTTTATATATGTTTTTTAGATATGTTCTTTATACATAGTTATATTTACAATGTATTATTGGTTTAACTTTTAATTGATTCTTTTTTATGATGTAGCTAAGTTACAATGCCGAGGAATAGATTGAGGGGAGTACATATTAGAGATATTAGTTCAAAACCATCTGTGACTCTTTTTGATCTTGGCCATAGCTGAATCTTTTGGAAGGAAATGTGCCTACTATTGGTTCTAACTCAATTACTTCTAACCTTTCAACTGATACTAAATCTAGCAATATAGGAAGTCCAAGTTTAGATAGTATCCCACCAATCGATTTTGTTTCTAATTTGAATGCAAGTATTGTAAACTCCATATTTAGATTTCGATTATAATCATTAACATATTGGTAATTTACTAGTTGACTTTTTATTTTTTTTCAGTTGATAACAATAGTCAACGGAAGATCAGAGGTCAAACAACTTTAAAGGAATTATGGGCACTACCTTCAAACAAATGTGTTTTAGTGTCTAAAAACTCTTATAGGCAACCAATTGGTGAAAAGTGTCAACTGTTAGCTGGATTTCTAAGAATGATTGCCTGTAATGGAGTGAAATTGCTTATTCATTATGAAACATGGCATAAAGTTCCAACAAAAGTTAAAAACGATGCTTTAAACTTTATTGAGGTATTAGTATAATTAATTACATATCAAAAATATTAATTATCTTAAAGTTGATTTATTGATTGTAACTTTTTCTTTTTGTGTTGTTATAGTTAAGATTTTTACTTGAAGTACTTACTTTATTTGTGCTTAGGTCATTAGGAAAAAAAATGAAAAGACTATAAGCATAATTTAAAGAAAAAGTGTTTTAATCGAAATAGTACAATAAAGGCCATAATCGAAAAGCTACCTCGTGGTGTGATTAAGTGGCAATATGAACAATTGGTTAAATTTCAGTTCTCAAGGAAAATAGAGGTACTAATTTATAACTTTGAATACTAGTTTTAATAATTAAGATGTTTTCTAATTTTAGTTGGTAATTTTTGTATTTTTTTCCTATACGTTTGTTTTTTATGATAGGAAAAAGAAAAGATTGGGATTGCTAGTAGAAAGTAATAGAAATATAAACACATGAGTGGATCAAAAAGCTTTACAAGAAAGCAGAAAGAAAAAGTAAGTTAAGCACTAAATGAGAAACTTATACTTTATGTTTGTTTATGAACTTTTTGTGTCTTTAAAAGGCAAAAATATAAATATATAGTTACTATTCTATTTTAACAGCTTAGATAGTTCAATATATGATATTAAACTTGCCCGAATGATTGAACTTAGTTTTTTACGGTTGATATGTGTGAAAAAGTTATGTTTTATGTCTATTTATGACTTTTGTGCTGTTAAAAGGTAAAAATACTAATTTGTAGTTATTGTTTTATTTTAGAAAGTTAGATAGCTTAAATACATGATATTAAACTTGTCTGAATGATTGAACGTGGTTTTCATTATACATGTGTGAAAAAGGTTACGGTTTACATTTGTTTAGGACTTTTTATGCCATTGAAAGGCAAAAATGCAAGTTTGTAGTTATTGTTTTGTTTTAATAGTTTAGATAGCTTTTATGCATTATATTAAACTTGTTTGAATGATTAAACTTGGTTTCCACAATTGATATGTGTGAAAAAGTTGTGGTTTATGTCTGTTTTGGACTTTTTATGTTGTTAAAAGGTAAAATTGTAATTATGTAGTTATTATTCTATTTTAACAGTTTAGATAGCTTAAATACATGATATTAAACTTGTCCAAATGATTGAACATGGTTTTTATGGTTTATACGTGTGAAAAAAGTTGCAATTTTGTTTGTTTAGCACTTTTTATGCTGTTGAAAGGTAAAAATGCAAGTTTGCAGTTATTGTTCTATTTTAACAGTTTAGATAGTATCAATATATAATATTAAACTTGTTTGAATGATTGAACTTGGTTTTCGTGATTGATATGTGTGAAAAAGTTACCGTTTATGTCTGTTTATGACTTTTTATACTGTTAAAAGGAAAAAATGCAAGTTTACAATTATTATTCTATTTTAACAGTTTAGATAGCTTCAATACATTATATTAAACTTGTTTGAATGATTAAACTTGGTTTTCACAGTTGATATGTGTGAAAAAGCTACTATTTATGTTTATTTAGGACTTTTTGTGCCGTTAAAAAGTAAAAATGCAAATTTCCAATTATTATTTAATTTTAATAGTTAGGTAGCTTAATAAATTATATTAAACTTGTCTGAATGATTAAACTTAGTTTTCATGATTGATATGTGCGAACAAGTTATGGTTTTATGTTTACTTTAGACTTTTTGTACCATTAAGGGGTAAAATTATAATTATGTAGTTTTTGTTCTATTTTAACAGTTTAGATAGCTTAAATACATGATATTAAACTTGTTTGAATGATTGAACATGATTTTTATGTCTACTTTAGACTTTTTATACCATTAAGGGGGCAAAATTATAATTATGTAGTTGCTGTTATGTTTTAACAATTAGATAGCTTAAATATATGACATTAAACTTGTCTGAATGATTGAACATGGTTTTCATGGTTTATATGTGTGAAAAAAGTTACGATTTATGTTTGTTTAGAACTTGTTGTGTTGTTAAATGGTAAAAATGCAAGTTTGCAGTTATTGTTCCAATTTAATAGTTTAGATAACTTCAATACATGATATTAAACTTGTCCAAATAATTAAACAGGTTGATGTGTATTCCACAATAATGTGTTTTCAAATAACCCATTAAGTTGGGTGAAAAAATTACATGTGCAAAACTTTTTCAAATAACCTACACAAAAAAAGATTGATTTTACTTGAATGTTGAAACACAAGAAATTTTAGTAATTTTTTGGATTGTTTTATACATAAAATAAATATTTATTATTTCAAATATATTATGAATTAATTATTAATCTTGATAACTTTATTTGATTAATTTATAAAGAAAGCAAAAAAAAAAGTAGTTGTTGAGATTGAAACAACATCCGGTTGTTCTGTCAACATGTAAGAAGTGGAAGATTAGATTTTTATAGAAATTGCTAGAAAAGAAAGACATGGATGGATTCGAGGCCTTTGATTGGGTCCAATACCATCTAGCTACTATGGATATAGCTCTCAGCAATTTACATTCTCGACAGTCAATCTTTGTGAGACATCTCCATACTGAGAGAGAAGTTGCAAACTATGCAATAACATGTCTAGCAAATGGAAATAGAAAGAGAAGAAAAGTGTGCTAGAATTGAAGAAAAGCATGCTAGAATGCATCAAGAACGAGCAAGATTTCAACAATTGCATGATCAATTCAACACTTATCAATTTTGTGCAACAAAAATTTCCAAACACCAATTTAGGTGGTCCACTAACTCAAGCATTTTATTTAGTAAATATTTATATTTTTTAATATAAAAAATAACTTATTATTAAGTGTAAAAACTTGTTTTACTTTATTTAGTAAGTTTTTGAGCATGCTAGTGATTGTAGTGAAAAATATCATTTATCAAATGGCAATGTCCCAAATTTAAGCTTTTATCAATTTCATACAATTTAAATTTCTAGTGAATATACTAAAACAATTTAAATGTTATTGTATTAAACTTTGTATTACATGTATATTGAAACTAACTATGTATTTAGATATTTAAATATTCATAATATTTAGTTTATGAATTTAAATTTATTTTTATGAATTAAAAAAATATTTTTTATTTTTTATTTAATTATAATAGTAAATATTGAAAGAAATAAAAGAAAAAATAAATTTGCTAACTTAGTGGCATTTGTGTCCCAAAATGCCACTAAATTTCCTAATTTAGAGGCGTTTTTATCTCAAAATGCTGCTAATTTCTATAATTTAGCGATGTTTTGGTTTACAAACACCATTAAATTTAGTAGCATTTTAGGACATGAATGTCGTTAAGTTACCAATGTTTTTTCCTTAAACATCAGTATTTTTCCTGACGCAAGTATTGTTGGCATTTATAAACACCGCTAAATATAAAAGAAAATACCACTAAAGACCTATTCTCCTATAGTGCTTGTCCATGGTCTAGTTCTTCATGGATGTGGTTGCAATGGAATAGTATTCATAGGTTGGCCATCTCCCTGTTGAAGATCCTTAGCTCCTAATGCTAACCATACAAAAATACTACAAATGTACAGGCCACACAAATAATATAAATTGGAAGTATTTCAAGTCATTGTCTCCTCAAGGATTGAATTTCTAGCCTAAGCCAAATTACTAAAATGGAACATTTAAGATATAATTGGCTCAAGAGTAAATTTTGAAATGATTTAAAGTAATTATCTAAATTTACATTAAATTAATCCTAAAATTAAGTTACCAAGTAATTAAACCTAAATTACTAACAAGTTATGGAAATTACTAAACTAATGCTGAAACTTACTAAAAATAGAAAATTATTTAAAATAAAAAGTTACTAAAAATGAAAAGTTTCTAAACCTTGAATTAAAAGGCTTTAAATTAAAACATAAAATTCAATTTTATAAAATTGAAATGCAATAATTAAACATGCACAATATGAAATTAAAATGAACAAAAACAAATAAAAATAAAAATTACCCTAAAATGAACTAGATGGTGTTTGGCCTAATCTAAATGGCAAAAACTAAAAATGCATGAAATTATAAACCTAAATTAACATGTTAATTAAAATTAACAAAAATTAAGACTAGGTTAACTAAATGACAATTTACCCTAAATGTAGCCTAAGCCTAATTCATGCAATTCATGCAAACCAAACTAACATTAACCTAAATGGCACTAAACAAAATGACTTAACATGCAAAACAACAATTAATCATACAAACAATTACCTATATTAAAGATTTTAACAACTAAAGATGTAAATCAAGCTTATTAACTAATATACAAACATACATGCAAGCATAATTGTAAAGGCAAGTTAAAGACATAAATTAAAGATCAAATGTACCAAGTTTAGGGGCTGGAACAGAACCTGGAACAACCAGAAAAACTGAAAAATGCAACCAATAAAAATAAACACAGAAACTTTATCAAACACTAGCTAGACCAACTTAAATGGACACTTGCATTAGCCTAAACATGAAAGACTCTAAATACCTAACTTAAACATGGATAAAAACTCAAAGATGTAACATTTTAACACTAAAAACATAAATAAACACTAACCTGAAACAGTAAGGAAAAACGAAAATAGCAACAAGTAGAAGCCATGAACACACACCAATACACATCTGATGAACTACACGACTTACAACTTAAACAGGAAACCTAAGCTAGATGACATCAAAACCACCTCAATATGGCATTATGCAAACAGAAAATACATATTTGAAACTTAGAAATAACCTAAAACCGAACCAAAATAGCTAATATGAACAAGATGAAAATAAACCCCTAAAATGGGCCAATAAACTAAAATGCAAAGGAAAATCAAAGAAAATGCATGCAAACATCAAAATAGAATACATGAACATAAAATAGATTTAAAATGCAACAAAAGACCTATAAGAACTAACCCCTAAAAATCGAACAAAACAGGGACAAAAATAATGTTGAAAATACACCATGAAAAATGGGAACATGGAATTTTAGGCCTAAATGCTAACATAAATTAAAGGACATGCAAGATACACAAAATCCAAAGACATATCTTTAAAATAGACTTAAAAAAAAACAAAAAAATGCACAAGACAACCATCTTCAAAAATCGAACATAGATGGGTGAAATCTGGGTTGAAGCAAGCACAAAAAAAATTAGAACTTAAATGAATGTGAGGGAGTCAAAGCCATTTTTGTACCCCCTTTATCAGGTCTCACTTGCAAGGTTACTTTAGACTTTCATTCTCAAACTAAAAACAAGAAGAAAATAAAGAAAACATGGCAAAAACAGATGGAAACTGAACTGAACAAGGCAAAAAAAGAACACAGCAAACAGGCTGGAAATAAAGTAAATGGAAATCGAAATTTTATTAACAAAAGAGTAACACATGTGCTTGAAATTTAAAATGAGGCTTAATACAAGAAAGGCAAATGAACAACAAGTAAAATGGGTAAAGAAATAACAAGAAAACAACGCTGAATGAAGCCTAAAAGGAGCTGAACATGGTCAGCAATGGTGCTACCCGTAATGTTACCTAAGGACTAGAAAGAAAATAAAAATTCAAAATGCTAGGGAGGCCCCTTTCTTTCAGCCACATAATGTCCTATTTAAAAGTAAAAACTAGGTTTTTTCTCAGCCAATCAATGGCCTTCAATAATACAACTTTGCACTAAAAATCCCAACTCAAATATGGACCGTTCTGAAGATGAGAAAAATTGAAACTGCTAATGCCCTTTTGTCCATGTCTTTCATCTTTCATGTGAGCTTAAATGTCTGGTCCAATGAAAGCGTGATAAGAAGCCATGTTTGAGGTGTGTCTAAGCTCAGCAAAGGTCAATTTTTGAAGCCGTCTAACCCCCCAACTAGTGACTATCTCAAATCTGGCAGCATTGGGAATCCTCATGCAACTCACTCATCATTTCATGCAAATCACCTTCCTTTCCTACACCAATTCTTTTCAAGCTTATTCTTCACTTGTTTGCTTATGTTTCTGTTGTGCACCTAAATATACTCAAATCTACAAAAATTAAATGGTTTGAAATTTTAAATAAACATTAAAACTAAATGGCAAGTAATTAAAATGCATGAAAATTTAAATGGCATCAATTTAAAGAGCATGAAAAACAAAAAGAATAAAAAGTAAATGAGGACATGAAATTTAAAGACTTGAAATTAAATTACATGGAAATTAAATTGCATGAATTTAAAATTGCTTGAAAATATAAAGTGTGAGTAAAGTAAATTGCAAAGAAAATTAAAGTTCATAAATTTAAATAAAGAAAATGAAAATAGAGACAATTGAATTAAAAATAAAAGACATAAACTTTAAGATACTTAGTGTTTAAATTGCAAGAAATTAAATTACATGACACTTACATTTAACAATATCAAAGGCAACTAACTTAAATAAACAGCTAAACAACACTTACAAACTAAGTACATGTAAAATAGCATCACAAGATAAAACTACTACATTAAACCAAAACAGACAACATTCGGGTATCAACAGAAATGTACCAACACAGCTAACGTAAAAGGTGGAAGCAACTATCTCCTAACCTATGACAAAATAACATTGAAATGGATGTGAACTGGGAATGGGCATTTGAACAAGCACATATTAACTTAAAGATAACTAAAATA
The DNA here is from genome assembly GCF_002303985.1 of Durio zibethinus. Next base: position 22,472,676 of record NW_019168048.1, on the reverse strand, counting down.
ACAGGATGATAGTAAGGGAAATACTTAAACAGAAATGAAACTATAACTACCAGCAAGTAATTTAAACAAACCGAAATGATGTAAACCAAAGACTGCATAAGAACTTGAATAACACACTCTAAATTTAAAACTGAAATAAGTTACAAAATAAGAGGTAAAGCATGAATCCAAATCAACAAAAGCTGCTAACAAAAATAAAGGAAATGAAATCCGTGAAGGGCTCAAATCGTGACTGCCATGGGAAGATAGGCAGCGCTGTTTGGCCCTCTTCCAAGCTTGTTTTATGTGTTTAAACCATCAAACTTTCATATAAAATCATATATTAGATAAGGGAAATAAAGGAAGATGGAATTAGGACAAAATACAAAGAAAAGCCAACAGAAAAATGATAAAACAATAGCTAAACTGCTGCTGCTACTTGGAGAAGAACAGAGCAGGAAAAATGACATTACACTTGGCGCCGTTCCTCCTCTTTTTGCAAGGCTTCTCCCCATTAAATGCATGAGTCTTACCCATAAAAGTCTTCCCTTGGTGTTGTTTTTCCTCACCAAATGTCAAAGGAAGATGTATCAAAGTCAATGTAAGACTAGAAAAAATGCAACCTCACGTTACAACGAGAAAAGTGCAAGAAGAAAAATTCAATGTATCCCCCGTTCGACTCTCCTTTCTCGTCCCTTTCTAATGCTTGAAAATTATCACACTCTATTGTCAAAGACAGCCAACCAACTCCCTTCCGTTATAATGCTGAACATGAGATAATCCACAAGTCTCCAACATTGACCAATCATCATGCTGCTAAATGCATAGTCAGCCAACTCATATTCAGCTCAATTGTGTGCCTAATTGAAGAAAGTTTCTGGTTGCAACCAGTGACCGCAACGCATATAGTATTTAGTGAGACTTCACGTGGAATCTTCTTTATTCATGTTCTAGCTGTCTTCTTTTCTTTGTGCAGCGCCCTTGAGCTCTTTAAGTAAGAAATTTTCCAGCTACAATGCAGCCATGTTACCTCCCTTTTATTAGCAAAAGTGTGCGACAAAAATCTGATGGAGCAGCTCAAGCAAGCTCACCCCGTGCAGGCCATATTCCCTATGCGTAGCAGCTGTCATTTATTTATCCCATTGTGAATCATCCCTTGATCATGCAGAGATGTCCAACTGTTGCCTTGATCTTTGACCAACTTAGCACCAGCCTTAGATCTCCAAACCATGACCAATAAGAAGGAAGCAGCAGCAGAATTGGAGAAGCTGCCAGCATCTTGGCGTAATTTCTTTGGAGAAATTTTTGGTTGCATGTCCAGCTGGCTTCTACTCCTTTCTTGCATGAATGTAACAACTATTTAGGTATCTATCATTCACCGATAATATCTTCATCATAAGCCAAGTGCACATAAAAGTTAGTAACCAATTGTAACAGCACCAATTCAACAAAAAGAACCGTGATATGCCGCAATTAATTTTTGTGTTCTTGTGCCATGGATTCTTAACTAATTTGGTCACTCGCATGTTAAATCACTTTAATCACTTAAGTGACCTACATAATGGACAATTAAATAAAATTTGGTGGTAATTAAATTAAATTGCTAAGAAGCAAGCAAAATTTATCAAGTAATTACCATAATTAAATCAAACAAGTTCATAATAATTCTATAAAAATTAGAATTATCACACCTCAAAACCTGACATTTTACTTGTCCTCAAGCAAAACAAAATTAATGCTAAAGCCAAATTCAACTTCCTAAAGATCAGTCTACAATAATTTTCACAAAGATTGCATATTGATTATAGCTTAAAGAAAATCATAAACAATAGCTAACACAAGACTTATTCAAAAATAAGTAAGTGCTAATTGAAGTTCCATTATGTGTGCAATGTCCATCACACTTCATCACATGAAATTTGGTTGTGATTATGCAACCAAGAAATCAAACAAAGCAGCATCAAATAATGAACAAATTTCATAAGTTTGTCTTTCACATCTATCTCCACTAATGTACACATGCACATAACCAAGGATCCTTAGGTCTTTAGTAAGCTTGTAATGTTTAAGCTAAGGCAAACATGGGATGAAAGGCACTTTTTGGCTTAATTACCCTAATCATGCATTACTGAAGCTAGGATCATTTTGATTTTCAATGAATGAGAACTTTTCAAGAACAATAATTACCCCAAACTTGAATTTTCACAATCTTTATTTTTGCACATTTTTATTTTTTTTATTTATTTTATTTTATTTTATTTCTTTTGCATTTTTTTTACTCTACCATTTTCTCAAATGTACATAGCTCTCTAACATATCATACATGATCCATATGCACATAGGGAAGGGACAAAAGATAGGAAATATAAAAACAATAGCTGGTTTTATTAATGTCGGTAAAAAAAAAAAGGATATTGTAAGGCTCAAAAGGGGTAACTATGGATATTCATATAAGGGTTAGCTTAAAAGGCTTAATCAATCCAAAGATAGCCTAAGTCATTTCTTTAGTTAAGTGTAGTATAAGATTTTACCTCAAGAGACGATTAAACAAATTTAAAATACAAACATAACTTTAATGATGAATATAAAAAATTGCATAATCACATAATCATTCACCAAATAACATGTAAATCAATGATCAAATCAATTACTCACAAATGAAATCCAACAATTAAGTAGCAAAAATACACAAATTCATCTCATGTTTTGCACAACATTTATTTTTTTCCTATACCTATAATCAAAGTCAATCATGGGATCATAGAAAATCAATCATGGGATCATAGAAAATCAATCAATGGAATCATACTTTTGACTCATAACAAGGCAAATCAAGCATAATTTTCAAGAAAATTTTAAAAATTTTGAAAACATTTTAGCAAAAATTGCTTCACCCCCAAACTTAAAGTGTACATTATCCTCAATTTGTAGGCAATATATTAATTAAGTACAAAAGGTGAATGAAACTCCCCTGATTGCTTGTTGACTACCATTTTAACACCTTCAAGATCGGTAGCCTTTTATTTTTACCTATAAAACAAGAAACACAAACTAAACATAAACACACTTGAAAATATATAAGAAATAACATAAGAAATTAAACACTTGGGTTGCCTCCCAAGAAGCATTGATTTATAATCAATAGCTTGACTATCATCGGGTTAAATAATCTCCCTATATTTGGTTCCAGCATCCATCCACTTACTGATTTTTCTTTTCACTAGATTTTCAATAATAAGTTCAAATTGATGGTGCTAGATAAAGAGTTTTGGCCCTTTATCTGACCAAATCTTATATGCATCGCCCATGAAATTGGGAACAATGGTCTCTAGACTTAGTTCTGGAATAACAAGTACCGCCATGGATGGAACAAACTAAGGAAGTGTAGAGAATAAGGTGTCTAAGGTGTAAGGCTAAGGGTTAAAAAATGAGGAAACCTCTACACTATTAAGGAATCCAAAAGACATGTGGTTGAAGGTGTATCTAGATTTTTCTTTAAGCACCCCTCATCAACATACTTATCCACCACATTCATTTCTAACAAATCAGGCATTTGTTCTTAAAAGTGCTGCGACAATGAAATGAATATCCTAAAAGGGTCATATATGTTTTCAACAATTGAACAAATATTATCCCTTACTAGAATTTCAGATTCTTAAACTAGTCCATCATCTTGACTCTGATCTCTCCCCCAAACATTAATATCCTCTAAAGACTCTAAAGGACATGGTTCCACAAAATCACCACAATATTCTACATCATTCCTAGAATCAAAAACATTACATAACTTCTCATCCTGTCTTTTATCATCTTGATTTTTACTTTAATCTATAATTTTCTCTAAAGGTTCTATAGGTCGAGGCATTTCTTGTTCAAGCTTCCTATAGTACTCCTTACTTATTCCTAAAGGTAAGGTTTCGGTATCATTAGGTGAAGTATCTAAAGGATGGCACTAAGGGTTTTATCAATTTGACCTACATGAATCTCTAGATTCTTGATGGAAGTTTCTTGTTCTTGAAAAAGAGTTTCTTTCATTTAAAGCATAGTATACTGTTGAGATGCAATCATGTTAAGAATCTCTTCCAATGATTGCATCTGATCTTGAAGAGAAAGAAATTGTGGTGATGGTAATTGTTATGGTATGAAAAAGTAATCTGGTGATGGATGGTGGGATGGTTATTATGGATCCTGAGGATATTAAGGAGACAAATCGTAAGGTGAAGAATACTATATTGGATCAAGATATTGTGGCAAAGGATACTGAGGTGGAGAAAATTTGATTCAGTAAGTCGATGAATACATAGGTAAAGAACTGATGACTTTTCCTAACTTATATCTCGTGAGGAACTTGGATGATTTTCCCACCCTGAAGTGTTGGTGTTTAGACATAATTCAAATTGTTAACTATCTGGGTAGCCTACAAATTGAACAGGTTCAATGGTAATCAGACACCTATCACTAAAGTGATTTCCACGATAACTATCACAATATGGAAATGGGCTCAGGGATGGATGAACAAGATTGCGATCATATTCAACTTCATTGGCATCATTTTATCAGCTAGAGTTGCTATCTGAGAGGTCAAGGCTGTAATAGGATTTGACTCATTAGTAGCACTCCAGACACTGGACTCTCATAAGACCATTAGTTTTGAAATTCATACTCAAAAGGGGAAGTTAAATCTCTAAAGGTATTGTGCCTTAAAGGTTGACCATAGTGTTTTGATATCCATTAATTTGAGATAAAGTATTATCACTCTAAAATATAGGCTTAGTAGGACCGAACAAGTATCCCAATTCATTGAACAAAAACTAAAGGTACAAAAGCTAAGAAAAAATGATCTGAACTACACCCAAGTATGCTTGGTATTAATATTAGCTCTAAACTACACCTACAATTCCTTGGAAAAAGTGCCAAAAACTTGTTGCGCACACCACAAGTATATGGGTCATACAAGTAATAAAATAGAAGTATTAACTTTTAGTATAATCTCTCAAGGATTGCAGTTGTTTCCAAAGCTAAATACTAAAATCGGGCACCTAAGTATATTCAAATCTACAAAAATTAAATAGTTTGAAAATTTAAATAAACATTAAAATTAAATGGCAAATAATTAAAATGCATGAAAATTTAAATGGCATCAATTTAAAGAGCATGAAAAATAAAAAGAATAAAAAGTAAATGAGGACATGAAATTTAAAGACTTAAAATTAAATTACATGGAAATTAAATTGCCTGAAAATATAAAGTGGGAGTAAAGTAAATTGCAAAGAAAATTAAAGTTAATAAATTTAAATAAGGAAAATGAAAATAGAGACAATTGAATTAAAAATAAAAGACAAACTTTAAAATACTTGGTGTTTAAATTGCAAGAAATTAAATTACATGACACTTACATTTAACAATATCAAAGGCAACTAACTTAAATAAACATCTAAACAACACTTACAAACTAAGTACATGTAAAATAGCATCAAAAGATAAAACTACTACATTAAACCAAAACAGACAACATTCAGGTATCAACAGAAATGTACCAACACAGCCAACGTAAAAGGTGGAAGCAACTATCTCCTAACCGATGACAAAATAACATTGAAATGGATGTGAACTGGAAATGGGCATTTGAACAAGCACATATTAACTTAAAGATAACTAAAATAACAGGATGATAGTAAGGGAAATACTTAAAAAGAAATGAAACTATAACTACCAGCAAGTAATTTAAACAAACCGAAATGATGTAAACCAAAGACTGCATAAGAACTTGAATAACACACTCTAAATTTAAAACTGAAATAAGTTACAAAATAAGAGGTAAAGCATGAATCCAAATCAACAAAAGCTGCTAACAAAAATAAAGGAAATGAAATCCGTGAAGGGCTCAAATCGTGACTGCCATGGGAAGATAGGCAGCGCTGTTTGGCCCTCTTCCAAGCTTGTTTTATGTGTTTAAACCATCAAACTTTCATATTAAATCATATATTAGATAAGGGAAATAAAGGAAGAAGGAATTAGGACAAAATACAAAGGAAAAGCTAATAGAAAGATGATAAAACAATAGCTAAACTGCTGCTGCTACTTGGAGAAGAACAGAGCAGGAAAAATGACGTTACACTTGGTGCCGTTCCCCTTTTTTTTGCAAGGCTTCTCCCCATTAAATGCATGAGTCTTACCCATAAAAGTCTTCCCTTGATCATGCAAAGATGTCCGGCTGTTGCCTTGATCTTTAGCCAATTCAGCACCAACCTTAGATCCCCAAACCGTGATCAATAAGAAGGAAGCAGCAGCAGAATTGGAGAAGCTGCCAGCATCGAGTCGTCATTTCTTTGGAGAAATTTTTTGTTGCATGTCCGGCTGGCTTCTTCTCCTTTCTTGCATGAATGTAACAACTATTTAGGTGTCTATCATTCACCATTAATATCTTCATCATAAGCCAAGTGCACATCAAAGTTAGGAACTAATTGTGACAGCACCAATTCAACAAAAAGAACCGTGATATGCAGCAATTAATTTTTGTGTTCTTATGCCATGGACTCTTAACCAATTTGATCACTCACATGTTAAGTCATTTTAATCACTTAAGTGACCTATACGATGGACAATTAAATAAAATTTGGTGATAATTAAATTAAATTGCTAAGAAGCAAGCAAAAATTATCAAGTAATTGCCATAATTAAATCAAATAAATTCATAATAATTCTATAAAAATTAGAATTATCAGTTCCCCTTTGATTTTTGCAGCAAAAAACGTTTACAAAACCCTAAAAAGTTAAGAGGATACAACAGTAGAAGAAATATTGCAGCATTGGATATTAATTGGCAGTCCAAAGTTGGCTCCTTTTTTACATGAGGTCGTGGTGATTCTTGTGCCCCCTTGCCATCCAATGGGAGAGGAGGAAAATTTCAAGTTAGCTTTGAAGATTTAGCTCCAAAGTTCCCTTTAAAATTGTAACGAATCAACCATGGTAGAACATGCATTTCCATGCAGCTCACTCAAGCCTAGATTCGGCTTGGACAGTTTAGGCAGCTCACTCAAGCCTAGATTCGGCTTGGACAGTTTAGGAACACATGGCTTTGCATTAGCTTATGGTCTTGGTAGCTTCTCAACCTCTTCAAGGCTTCTTTAAGGTTTGAAATTCATCTTTTGCATCCCCATGCAGCTCAAGCATTCCCATCTAGCTTAAAAAGAATCAAAATAGGTAGCCTTGAAACCAAACAAAATGCATACTGCCCAACCCTATAAAACCATGACTACCTTGGGTCCTTGCTTTAGTTTTTGCTTCCAATATTAGCCTATAAAATGAACATTTAAATCCCATCCAATGTTGCTTAAGTTTAGCTTCAATTCATCCTATTTAATAGCTTCAAATCTTGCAATAATCAACCCAAAAGATAACCTACAGGTGACACCACTAATGTCTTATTTTCTTCTAGTCTTAAGCTAGCTTCTGGCACCAATTGCCTTCTAAATTTAACTCTTTAATTCAGTCACTTAAATTTGAATTTAACCCTTCAAATGCATTTCCAATTAATTCAACTCAATCTTCCATTGCCTACAATTAGGATAATTAACACTTTTAGGTAAAAAATGGATTTAATCAAGTAAAAATCAAATATAAAAATGTTATAATTTACATAAAAAAACCCTACGATATTTTATAGAATCATCAGCTCCTCTACTACAACTTCCTGCCCTTTCCTCTTATAGCCATTAAAGACACCCCTTTCGCCGTATCTTGGGGCACCCCTTCCCAAATCATAACCCACTCCCTCGGCCCTAGCTACTAACCCTTTAAGTCCCTTGAGCCCCACTGCCATTCCAACTCCCAGCAATCGGTGCCATAATGCTCTCCTCATGATCACTATCTTCCACCACAATATTTTTCTTCTTTGGTGCCATTTTTCTCACCCTTAAACACTAAAATTAGACACAAGAAAAGAGAAAACTTTTTTGAACTTACCCACATATTGAGATTTGTAGAAGACACCCACAATAAACCAGACAACATAAAGCATTCTCTTGCTAGAAAACAGTGAAGTAACTCCAAAACCCTTTCTTTCCCCTGTTTATACTAACCCAAACGTTTCAATTAAAACGATTCAATTAAATCCACCAAACCAAGCCAGTCTTTCAGTTAGCCCTTTTTTGAATAAAACACATTTATTCAAACCACATTTTTCAATTTTTTAATTGTGTTCCCGTTAAAAAACAAACATTTAAAATTCAAAAGAAATAAATGCCGCCACTACCATTCGAACCCCCTGGCTCCATGTGTATGAAACAACCGTATCAATCAGAAAAGCGATTGCGTGACCTGTAACGCGCCTGATGACGAGCTTGACTTACCCGCATCACGCGCACTCCACAGTAAACAAGACAAAAATTTTTCCTAGTCCCCATCTATTGCCCCTTGTAGCTCGTCTAAACACATCAATACCAAGGCTCGCTAAAATGGGCTCTCCATCAAAATGGTTCACCGTACCACCTCTCTCACAGTCGTTAAAATGGTTCGCCCTACCAAAGGCCGCTCGACACTTTCTAAGCTTGATTGCCCATTTAAATAAAGGTTTAAGGGCAGTCACTTATAACCCCATCAGACCTGGGAGGCAATTGGTATGCCAATTATCTAATCAATAAGTTCAACCTTCACACTCACCGAGTCAGTACATACTTAACTGCCACCCATTACTAAGGAAGGTCGACGCCTAAGCACCTTACCACCATATAGGCTCACCCTTGAATTAGTCGCTTACCAGGACTTCTTCGTCCATAGAGATAGCTTATCTAACTACTTCCACTAACGTTTTGTCAATACATTACCTTAAAATAATTCAACTTGTTAAAATCATTAAATGCAACAATGCTTATCCAACTAAACTTTTCTTGAGCTTCACATAAAATTCTCATCAGCTATCACTTATTTTGGTCTTGTTATCGCTCACGTATCATATATAAGATAAAAAAAAAATTCAAGTACATTGTTCTAAATCTTTAATCTTTAAGCTTTCTTAGTACTCTTTATGACTCATCTTTTTCCTCCAAAACTCTAATACCCCACATTTTGTCAACTTTAGCATCGAAGTTTGTCCTAAAAAACAAATTACGATATTTTTACTCGTGTTTTTCTTACTATATATCAAGATTAATCTCAATTTGTTCAAAATTGTAAATGAATCAAATATAAACAAACATACATATATTTATGACTTGTTCGTTTATTTTTAAAAGTGTTTAAGTTCAATCAATGTTCAATAATAAAATTGTTTTGTTCATTTATGTTCGATTTGTTTTAAGTAGTAAAATGTTTGCATTCGGTTTAATTAAATTAAAGAGATTCGTTGAATACTGAATAAGTATGTTCATAAACATATTAAACAAACATATTTATAAATAACAAATAAACTATAACTAAACAAATTTAAATAAACAAATCTTGAACGAATATAAATTAATTCAAATGAATATAAATAAATTTTAAAATAAAATTAAAGTATAAAATAAAAATATAATTTTATTAATATTATTATAAACGAATAATAAATAAATAAATAATCAATTAATAATAAACAAACAAATTTTAAAAAAATTTTAAAAAAATTTATTTACAAATATTAATAAATCAAATATATCTCCATTCATATTTAATTTATTTAACAAATAAATATAAAAATATTATTCAATATTATTTATTAAACTTAATAAATAAATATAAATAAATAAAAATAAAATATATTTACAAAACGATTCATTATCTATTCATTTACACCGACAAAGTTGTCTTCTAACTTATCGACCAAGTCACCTTCACCCAAAACGCTATAAACAATAACTGTAATACAACTACGAAAGTCAATGAAATCTATAGTCTTGCAAGTTTGGATGTAGACTTTTCCATTTACAACAGTAAAATCCTGTCGGATTTACAAATTGTCAACTCTCACTGAATGCCCACGGATCCAGTTAGCATAGGTTATCACCTTAACTTTTACTTGCTAATTCCCAATCCAACGGTTCCCGTTCCTCCCCTGTCCAAACACAAAAATGAACCGCTGCGCAGTGTGAACAGTGATCTCTCTCCTCTTTTCCCCTGTATTTTCTTCAGGTTGCCCATAACGTAGCGCCACGTTTATACTTGGATCAGACCGTACTCGATCTGCCCTCTCATATTCCTTTGAAAATGATGCCGCCGGCGCTCCAACCCCGCTCCTTCCGACCCTACATCTCATCGTCAATAAGCGCCCCTTCATTATCTTCCTTCAACGATGCTTCTTCCCATTACTCCGCCTCCGAACCCGAACCCGACCCCGACCCCGACCCCAACCCTATCTCCAGTTTCAACTCTGACCGATCCTCCCCTTCTTCCTCTCGATCTCTCAAGAACTCCCGGTTCTCTCCTTCCTCTTTCGCTCACAACGCCCGTCTCGCCATCGCTCTCGTCCCTTGTGCCGTATTCCTTTTCGACCTCGGCGGAGCCCCCGTCATTGCAACCCTAACCCTAGGACTTATGATCACTTACATCATCGATTCGCTCAACTTTAAATCCGGCGCTTTCTTTGGCGTTTGGTTCTCTCTACTCGCCGCTCAGATCGCTTTCTTCTTCAGCGCGTCTCTTTACTACTCTTTCAATTCCTCTCCTCTCTCCATCGTCGCCGCCTTTCTCTGCGCCGAAACGAACTTCCTTATTGGCGTGTGGGCTTCGCTTCAGTTCAAGTGGATTCAAATTGAAAACCCGTCGATTGTCCTAGATTTGGAGCGGCTCCTCTTCGCCTGCGTTCCTTTTGCCGCTTCTTCAATCTTCACTTGGGCTACCGTCTCCGCTGTAGGTATGAACAATGCCTCTTACTATCTAATGGCTTTCAATTGCGTTTTCTATTGGGTTTTCGCAATTCCTAGAGTTTCTTCTTTTAAAACTAAACAAGAAGTAAAGTATCATGGTGGAGAGATTCCTGATGATAATTTGATTCTTGGTCCACTCGAGAGTTGTCTCCATACTTTGAATTTACTGTTTTTTCCTCTCATTTTCCATATCGCATCGCATTACAAGGTGATGTTCTCGTCGGCTGCTTCTGTCAGTGATTTGTTTCTTCTTTTCTTTATTCCTTTCTTATTCCAATTATATGCTTCAACAAGAGGGGCATTGTGGTGGGTCACGAAAAATGCTCACCAGCTGCGTAGCATACAGTTAGTCAATGGTGCAATTACATTGGTTGTTGTTGTGATTTGCCTTGAGATTAGAGTTGTGTTTCGTTCGTTTGGGAGGTACATTCAGGTGCCACCACCCATAAATTATCTTCTTGTTACTACTACAATGCTTGGAGGGGCTGCTGGAGCTGGTTCTTATGCACTGGGAATGATATCGGATGCATTTAGCGTTTTGGCCTTCACTTCTTTGGCTGTTGTTGTCAGTGCTGCTGGGGCCATTGTGGTTGGATTTCCAATACTGGTATGTTTTTGTTTCTTTCTTTGCCTTATTTCAAACGAATTCGCTTGATTACTGTTCTGTGCACGATCATGATATATGGTAATTATTTTTTGTTTTTATTGAAGTGCTACTTTGTCATTGCTAGGTTATTTTTCTTTACTTGTTTTGCCTACTGGCTCATGTTTCATTTTGTATGTTAGCTCCTAATATGTTCTTGGACTAGCGTAACAGAAAATTTGTATAGCATTTGAAATTTAAGCCGGTATGCTGAGTGTGAACTTGCTTGTGGAACGTAGAAACTCTATTGCAGAACTTTGCCTTGGCATAAGAAGATAATATAGTTAAAATTCAGTGATTACTCATTCTACTGGATTTTTTGTAGCAATTTCGTGTATGACAGGTATTTTTTAAAATATATACCCTGTACACATAAATGTGCCGGTTATTCCTGTGAAAATATATGGAAATATTATAGTATTGGTCAACTTTGGAAAGAACCTACTAAATTTGGCACTAGCCATCAGTAACATCAATAGTGGCTGTCAATCTACACAAGCGATTTGCATGTGGTTAGTTACGGAGCAAACTTAGCTACTAGCATTGTTGCTAGCTGCTAAAGGCAAGATTCAATGTGCCATACGCAAAGTTTGTGTAACAAATTCACTAGCTAGGTCATATAGAATGAAAAGGAACTGATTCCCATTACGGCTGAGCAAATAAACTGAAAACTGAATCAATTTGAAGTCATTTGGTTCAATTCTGATCGGGCTTTTATATAAATTTGGTTTCAGTTTTTAAAATAAATAACCAAGGTTTGCATTTGATTTTGGATTTCAATATGAAAACCATAGTAACCCCAATCAAACCACACGTTACATGAATAATTTAAAAGAAATCTTCATAAAATGCCTTTGATAGAAAAAACCTCCCCTTGAAAACTCTGAAGGCTGCTTACAATAAACTATTATTTAATGGTAATTTATTGCTCTGGTCACATGAATTGCATTTTTCAAAGCATGAAGACTTTAAAGTTATGTCATTCACTCATCATCATCAGAATGGGTAGCTCTTTTAACTAAAAATATATATAGTGTCAAAATTAACACTTTGTTTTTCATGAAAAGTCTTTGAATTTGGTATATATGTTTCATATTCTCTCTCCTTACCTTCTTCTATTTCATTTGCACAGAGCACATCCAGTTTATTCTGATCACATTCTCTCTTTGTTCTTCTTTTTTTTTTTTTAATTTATTTTTCTTATCATTTTCTTCATGTTTATTCTCATATTTGTCTCTCCACAACTCCAAAACTTAGATTTAATGATCCAAATCTATTCATGAAGCTGTGAGAGATCTAAAAATATCTATATATTCTTGTGTATTGTATTTTTTGCAAATCTCTTTGGTTTTATATTATTCTCAATATTTTTAATTTAGGCTTTGCATTCTTATTGAATTTTTAAAATTTGAGTAAGGTATGTTACTTTTTCTCAAAGAAGAATTCATAAGAAAATTCTTTATAAAAAAAATCCAGGTTTAACTGTAATCGTTTCTAGATATTTGGTGGTTCTCCATTTGATTTTTACAATGTGCAGTTCAGATTCAGTTTGTGAAATTAAAAAACTGAATAGTGAGATTTGGTTAAAAAATTTTTGAATATCTGAATCGGAATTGAACTGTATGCACCCCTTGTTCCCATGTTTGATTTTGAATTTTATAATATCCACACATAGAATTAGTGGTATCAATGCTTTTCATGCCTAGGGCTGTTAGGTAGTTGAGTAAGATATTCTTTGATAATAGACTATGAAGCATTGACACAACTCCGACCTCCACGTATTCATTTCGACTATATGTCTGGTTTAGACAAGCATTTGAAATGCTGGATATGTGTTGGATACTGTTGGATATGTCCAAAAAAATTGAAAACAAAGCTGTTATTTTAGGCATGGCATGGTCACATGAAGGATGTGGTGTAGACATGACAACGAAGGGTGAAAATATTCTTGCTTATGGAGGTAAGGATATAAAAGGTTTGTGTCACTATTTACTGAGCAAAGAAATAATAGTAAGGAGGGAAATTGAGAAAAAAAAAACAATCTTCCTTTTCTTGTGGCCTCAGATGGGGTCTATCTAATGGGGTGAGACTACAATTAGTGAGAAGAGGTTGGTGAGAGGATGATGCAAGAAAGAAGTGGCAGGAGATGAGTTGTTTTGTTCAACCTGGCAACCAACCTGCACATCATTTAAAAAGAAAGAAACAAAATGTGTTTATAAATTCGATGGCACTTGAGAATAATATATTTTGGGTTGGGTCATATGTTTTTTTTATTGGATGGCTTAATACCTTATTAGGAAATTACATTTTGAGCTTATAAAATTATTGGACCACATTTATTTATAATAATCCAATACAATTATAAAATTACCTTAAAATTTTGTAATAACAAAATATTTATGTGAATTTTATGTATTTTGAAAGAATTTTACTGCATGTTGGTTATAATTAATTTTAAATTAATAAACTTACATAATATATATACTTTGTTATTTTTAATTGTTGTATCCTTTCATGTCATATCCTAATTTTTTAAAAATTGTCGTATCGCCTTGATCGTCTCGTTTGGTCCCCTTTTCTTGTGTCTGTTTCCATGCTTACTAGATTGTAGATCATCCCATGCTTCTTTCAACAATATTCACAATTGGCTTTCTTGTTAAATTTCTGGGGAAGTGCAGCAGATGTTACTAAATCCGAAAGAGGACTTTCAAAGGCTGTTGGCAGCAAGATATAATTGAGTGCAGATGATTGACTTCCTAGAACATCTATGGAATGTATGAAGTATCATTCATCAAGTATCCTTGGCTAGGAAGCATGGACACAAACACGGACATGGGCATGGCCAATTTGCAAAAAATTAGGACAAGACACAAAACGGGAATTAAAATATAATAAATATATAAATATGGAATGTACTTGGTATCATTCATCAAGTCCTTGGCTAGGAAGCATGGACACGGGCACAGGTAATTTCCAAAAAATTAGGACAAAACACAAAAGCTATATGGGAATTAAAATATAATAAATATATAAATATGCATAAATATTATGTAATTTTATTAATTTTGAACGTGCAATAAAATTATTTTAAAAATATCTAAAATTTACTTCTAGAAAATATTTTGTTGTTATAAAATTTCTATGTTATTTTATAATTGCATTGGATATTATAAATAAACTTGGCCTGATATTCTTATAAACTCAAAAGTTATTACACTAAAATTTTAAGCCATCCAACCAAAAACCCATTTGACCCAACCCCATATTATACCCAAGTTCCATCCATTTTATAGACACTATTCTCTTTCTTTCTAACATTGTGGCAATTTGAATTGCCTTATTGAACAAAACAATGGCTCATCTCCTTCGACTTCTTCCATGGATTATCTTCTCTCCAACTTTTCATCACTAAATAGAGTCTCACCCACATAGTTCAGCTCCATCTAAGGCCATAAAAAGGAAGATAGTTTTGTTCTCAATTTTCTCTCTCTTCTCTTCTATTTCTCTGGTTAGCAATCAATGACATTATTTTGTATCTTCGCCACCAATAACAGAGAGTTTTTTACCCTTTCATTGCGGTGGCCCTCCTATTTCCGTCTATATACGATATTTTTTATTTTTCTTGCATATCCGACAGTGTCTAGTACGTATTTGGCTTTGTCATACACATGTTTGATACAGACACCTATTCGACACGAATACGTGAAGGTTAGAGCCATGTCCATATTTCATAGATCCTTGGGGCCTTTTTTGAACCATAAGTTCATCTACCATGTTTAATTGATGTGAAAGTGAGAACAACCACCTTTTTTTTTTATTGTTTTGTCTGTGTGTTTTGATAAATGAGGTCGGCTTGTAAATGCTGGTGTGAATTGCACTGAAAATTTGGTAGCTTGGATTTAATTCCAGAATGGCGACTCCTTGGAGGTTGGTTCTATGAGGCAACATAGTTGATATCGAAGGGTGAAGTTGGCTATTTTCTTGGGGATAGCTGCAAATAGTGTGTGCATTTTTAATGAGTTGTCGTTTATGCTCTATGGATGCTTGACAGAATGCCTACGATGGGCTCTCTTCTTGTTACCTGATTGTTTTAGCCTCATTAGATTTGAATTATTTAATTATTTGTTAGGTATGATGTACCATAATTGGAGTTGTCCTTTTTGGGTTGGTTCATATTGGCTATGCTTTGGGATATCTTTTTGTTGAAATTTGTATTTCAACTTCATTTATTAATAAAACTATTTTACTTTTTCCAGAATAAAAAAATATGCCATATAGTGTTGAATGTTGAGTTTACGACTAATATTTAGATCTCTCTTTAATATTTGCTAATATAATGAATTTTTGTCAAAAGACAGATGGGAAAAGAAAGGAACTCTTATTTAAATGTCCAGAAGTTTTAGTGATATTTGTACCTTGTTTTGCAGTTTATTCCATTACCTTCAGTTGCTGGCTTTTACTTGGCTCATTTCTTTACAAAGAAGAGCCTTCAATCTTATTTTGCCTTTGTTGTGCTTGGGAGCTTGATGGTCATGTGGTTTGTGCTACATAATTGCTGGGATCTAAATATATGGTTGGCAGGCATGTCCTTGAAATCCTTTTGTAAACTACTTGTTTTGGATGTTCTTCTAGCCATGGTTGTTCCTGGTTTAGCCCTTCTTCCTCCGAAACTTCATTTTTTGACTGAAGTTGGTTTAATCAGCCATGCATTGCTTCTATGCTACATTGAGAATCGGTTTTTCAGTTACTCAAGCATATACTATTATGGATTGGATGATGATGTAATGTATCCAAGCTACATGGTCATCCTGACGACATTGGTTGGCTTTGCACTTGTGCGAAGACTATTTGTGGATCATCGAATTGGACCCAAGGCTGTTTGGATTTTGACTTGTCTGTATTCCTCGAAGCTGGCTGTGTTGTTTATTACATCAAAGTCTGTTGTGTGGGTATCTGCTGTCCTTTTGTTGGCTATTTCGCCTCCATTGCTTCTTTACAGGTAGGCACTCTCTCTCTCTCTCTCTTTCTCTCTCTCTCTCGTTAATTGTTACATTGAGATGAAAGCAGTGTTTTTTCTTTGCGTTCAATTTATAAAATTTGAAGGGATAAGTCAAGAACAGCATCAAAGATGAAAGCCTGGCAAGGCTATGCACATGCTGCAGTGGTTGCATTATCAGTCTGGTTTTGCCGTGAAACAATTTTTGAAGCATTACAATGGTGGAATGGTAGACCCCCGTCTGATGGTTTACTTCTAGGCTTTTGTATTCTTTTGATAGGATTGGCTTGTATAGCCATAGTTGCTCTACATTTCTCTCATGTCATGGTATGGATACGTTTTCTGTTGCTTTCCCTTATATTGTTTAAGTTATTTTTTGTCATGAAATATCCTTTTAAGATATTATCCATAGAAAGAATCCTGTTTCATTTAACTAGAAATGGTGTTTAACGACTCAGTCATGCTTTTGATACCTTCTCTACTCCTGATGCTCTAAAAGACCCACCTTCTAACTAATAACTGAGCAGGCAAATTAAACTATTCGACACATGCTTTTATCTTGTGGAATTGAATATCATAGTTGATGTAGTGCTTAGTTGATGCATAAACTCAAATGAGAAATGATGGTTGTTTTGTGCTTCAAATGAAATGTATTTAAGTAATGTATCACAAAGGTTTTTTTTTTTTTTCACAAAAAATGATCGTACTTAGATTATTTTCCTGTCATGATTATGCAGTCTGCAAAGCGATGCATTGTATTGGTGGTGGCAACAGGTCTCCTGTTTATCCTAATGCAGCCACCAATTCCATTAACATGGACTTATCGATCCGACCTAATCAAAGCTGCACGTCAGTCTGCTGATGATATTTCCATATATGGCTTCATGGCATCAAAACCTAGTTGGCCCTCTTGGCTCCTTATATTGGCAATTCTTCTCACTTTAGCTGCTATGACGTCCATCATACCCATTAAGTACATTGTAGAGTTGAGAGCATTTTACTCCATTGCAATGGGTATTGCTCTTGGTGTTTATATATCTGCTGAGTTTTTCCTTCAGGCTGCTGTCCTTCATGCCCTCATCATTGTAACAATGGTTTGTGCATCTGTTTTTGTGATCTTCACCCATTTTCCATCTGCCTCCAGCACAAAGCTCCTACCATGGGTGTTTGCCCTCCTTGTGGCTCTATTTCCTGTGACTTACCTATTAGAAGGTCAAGTGAGAATTAAAAGCTTCCTTGGAGATAATGAATTTGGGGGCAACGGTGAGGAAGACAGGAAGCTTACAACTCTATTGGCTGTTGAGGGGGCAAGGACATCTCTTCTTGGTCTGTATGCAGCAATCTTTATGCTTATAGCTTTGGAAATAAAATACGAACTTGCATCACTTATACAGGAAAAGACTCTTGAGAGGGGTGCAGTTAGACACAATCAGTCTGTTCAAAGCAATTGTGCGGCATTACCACCACGAATGAGGTTCATGCAACAACGCCGTGCCTCTGCTGTGCCAACCTTCACAATTAAAAGGATGGCTGCTGAAGGGGCATGGATGCCCGCGGTTGGTAACGTTGCTACTGTGATGTGCTTTGCCATATGCCTGATCCTCAATGTCAATCTCACTGGTGGATCAAATCAGGCAATATTCTTCCTGGCTCCTATATTACTGCTGCTCAACCAGGACTCTGATTTTGTTGCTGGATTTGGGGACAAGCAAAGATATTTCCCTGTTATAGTGGTCATATCAGTCTATTTGGTTTTGACCACACTATATAGCATACTGGAAGAAGTATGGCATGGAAATGCTGGGTGGGACATTGAAATTGGGGGTCCTGGTTGGTTCTTTGCAGTCAAGAATCTAACCCTCCTGATTCTTACCTTCCCGAGCCACATCCTGTTCAACCGGTTTGTATGGAGTTACTCAAAGCAGACAGATTCGATACCACTGCTAACATTGCCCCTAAATCTGGCTTCCATCTTAATAACGGATTTGACTAAGATTAGGGTTTTGGGGTTTTTAGGAATTATTTATTCCCTGGGCCAGTATTTAATATCTAGACAGCATTATATCTCCGGATTGAAATATATTTAGACTTTAGACAAATGGATGATCTGTGCAATATATTTTGGCAATTTTCAAATGAGACGTCAAAGTTCAGGTTGTTTTTCACTTGCTCTCACACTCAGGTGGTCTTCCCTTTGGGCTCGTCAATGCTAGAATCGAGTTTGGGTGCGTTTGAGTTTTTTACTGAAAATAATTATATCGAGTTTCATGAAAGTAACGTAACGCACCGGTCATTGATTCTGCTTGTTCTTGATTTAACTTTGTAGATGTCTTTACGGAGATATTCGCGATGCAGTGTTTGAAGACGATCTGCTTATATTCTCATGCATATGTCGCTTCCTTTAAGTCATCAGCACTATTATTCTACTGATATGTCGCTTCCTTTACGTCTTCAGCACTTCTCGCATCCAAATTTCTAGGCTGGTACCTAATCAGCTCTCGGGAATCTGTTTAGTCGCAAAAAGGAAAAAAAAAAAAAAAAATCAAATGAAACCCATTTCATTTCCCAATGGATTTTATTCGGTTAATGTAATCAATGTATTGGTAAGGAAGTAGTACCTCTCTTATTGTGTTTGCTCAATTAGTAGAATAGGAATAATTTTTTGTCAAAGGCTTCGTACTTACAAAAAGTGTTTCAATAATAAAATTTTGAATGAATTAAATCGATCGTCTTTGAAATCATAGATGAGAGATCAATCATCGAAGAGGAATGAAGTTCAGGTAAAGTTCGAAATCAAACTAATGACCTTTATTAATGAAGGTTTGAAAAAAATGACGAGATGATAAGTGGCAGTAATTCATAAACTTATGCAATAAAAAGTACAAGGAAACTACACGGGAAATGAGAATAAGCACCAGAAAAGAAAGGGGAAAATATAAAATGGCACGTGTACAAGGGTCGGTCACGCCTTAAAAGAACAATTACTTTGGCTTTGAAGTTGACTAAATAATGAATAAAGTAATCACCATGCCTGCCACGCGTCGTCCCGATTATAATTGAACAGAAGCAAGCAATCAAATGGGCCTCCTCTCTGAATCTGATGATAGAGTTTGTTGGGATTCAAATCTCAGATCTTTAGGGATTCGAGTCTTATTTTTTTAACTGGCGTGATAAGTTGATATTCACACGTTGGCTAGTGTTGGTGGCTATCGGTGGTGGTTTTGGATTTTAGGGAGAATGCATTTAATGCACTTATGCTTAGTCAACTTGAATCAGATAAAAAAGAAGAAAAAGGAAAAAGAAATAAGGAAAGAAATAAGAAAGAAAAAAAAGAAAACAAAAATAAAAAAAATTAAATAAATAATAATAATAATAATAATTTAAAAAATGATGTTTACAGTTACCCTTCTTTGCCTATTTCTGAGAATCAGGAATAAGGCAAAGACAAACAAATAACCATTTTGTTCTAAAAGAAAAAAATATTGATCATAAATTTTTTATTTTTTTGTTTTTTTGAAAAGGGCTCCTATAAACAGAGGTTCAATCGATATTTTTGAAAATTTAAAAGGCTCTTCTTAGTAGAGGCTCAACAACTTTTAAAATTTTTATTTTGAAAAAAGCTCATCTCAGCAGAGGCTTAATAACTTTAAGAATTTTCATTTTGGAAAAGCTCTTCTGAGTAGTGGCTCAACAGCTTTTAAAATTTTCATTTTGGAAAAGCTCATTTCAGTAAAGGCTCAATAACTTTAAAAATCATCTTGAAAAGGGCTATTCTTAGCAGAGGCTCTACAACTTAAAAAACTTATCTTGAAAAAGCTCCTCTTAGCAGAGGCTCAACAATTTAAAAAATTCTTATCTTAGAAAAGCTCCTCTCAACAGAGGCTTAACAACTTTAAAATCTCATATGTTCTTCAAATCGAGTTCTCATCTTTGAACAAGTAAATTTTTCTCTTTTGAAATCTTTTGTTTGATCTTATTTTTCATTAAGAAATAGAAAGTCTCTATCCTTATTAAAACTGTTCATGGATGCATGTACTGAGTGCTCTAAATACAATGCATGTAATGCAATCAAAATTATTCATTGTAGTAAAAAGGTTTTCGAAATCTCTCGCTTTTTAACTTCTTTTATCAAAATTTTTATATGACCAATATGTTTTTAACATCTGACCATAATATTTTTCTTCTTCAAAAGTCTGCAACATCAATATCTTGTCATGCTTTTCTTATCTTTTTTCATTTGCCTTTGTCAACTTTTAAAAAGTAATGCTAAGATCTTTCATGTTTGTTTTCTTTTCATCATTTTAAGTCTAAGTCCAATAAAATGCAATCACACATTTCTTTTATTCGTATGGTGGACAAAAAATGAGAATAAAGGAATAGATAGGTGTTATTTTCAAAAGAAAGATGGCATATTTTATTAGACTGGTAACAAGTGCATGTTAAAGTATTAAGGTTGAAACAAAGGTGCTCAAATAATGACCATAAGATAATCATGAATAAATATTCCCAAATTCTTTTTCTAAAACTAAATTAGATGACTTCCTTGATCCTTCAAAGTTTATCAAACTATACTTGCCCCTGTATTATGGAATGATGCTTCTTCTTCGCATCCAAGTCACCTTTTTCAGGTTTTCAGCTTAGATAAGTCATTATTTTTCATTATTTACTTTTTTTTCTTTGAAGCAAAATATTTTTCACAGCATCTGAATTTATCGGAGTAGGTAAATCATTTTTGTCCATTTCTGCCAAAATCAATGCCCCATCAGAAAAGACCTTTTTCACCACATACGGGCCTTCCCAATTTGGTGTCCATTTTCATCGATTATTATATTGATTTGGTAGGATCTATTTCAACACTAAATCTCCTTCCCTAAAGCAACGGGGATAGATTTTCTTATCATGTGCTCTCATCATTCTCTTTTGATATAATTGATAATGACAAAGTGTTGTAAGTCTTTTCTCTTCAATGAGGTTCAACTACTCGTAGCGATTTCGAACCCATTCTGCTTCCTCTAATTCTACCTCCATCAGGACTCTCAGCGAGAGAATCTTCACTTCAATTGGTAGCACAGCTTCCATTCTATATACCAAAGAGAACGGAGTGGCCCCAGTAGATATTCGGACTGATGTTCTATAAGCATGCAAAGCAAAAGGTAACTTTTCATGCCAATCTTTATAAGTATAGTTATTTTCTTCAAGATTTTTTTGATGTTCATGTTTGCAGCCTCTACTGCCCCATTCATCTTTGGATGATATGGTGCTGAATTACATTGACGAATCTTGAACTGGGTGCAAACTTCATTCATCATCTTGCTATTCAAATTTTTGGCATTATCAGAAATAATTATCTCTGAAAGCCCATATCTGCATATTATCTCTTTTTTATGAATTTGCATAGCATAGATCAGGTCACACTAGCGTATGATGTAGTTTTTACCCATTTTGTAAAGTAATTAATCATCACAAAAATGAATCTATATCCATTTGAAGCTTTTGGAGTGATGGGACCGATAATATCCATACCCTACATAGAGAATGGCCATTTAGAAGTCAAAACATGCAATGCTGTTAGAAGAGTGTAGATCTTGTTAGTATAGATCTGACACTTATGGCATTTTCTGGCATAATCAATACAGTCACTCTCCATTATCAACCAATAGTACCCAATCCTCATAATTTGTCTAGCCATCATATGACCATTTGCATGTGCCCCACAAACTCTATGATGCACTTCTTTAATAATCCTCTTCGCTTTAGCTATATTCACACACCTTAAGAGTACTTGATCTCGACTTTTTTATAGAAGACATCTTTATTGAGAAAGAAACTCATAGCCAACCTTCTAATAGTTCTCTTATGATTTTCTGTTACATGTTTTGGGTATTGCTGGCTTTTAATGTATTACATGCTGTCATGATACCATGGTTTCCCTTCAACTTCTTCTTCAACACCTGAACAATGTACTGGTTCATCTTTCACATCTAGCTTGATGGGTTGGATTTCAGTATTTGCATCTATTTTAATCATTGTAGCTAGAGTAGCCAGTGCATCAACAATTTGGTTTTCCTCTCTAAGCAAATGCTCAAATTAAAAGTCTTCGAATTGTTTGACCAACTGAGAGATGTACTTATGGTACCGTATCAACTTGGAATCTTTGGTTTCCCATTCTCCTTGCAATTGATCGATGACTAGAGCTGAATCTCCAAACACATCTAATACTTTGATTTTCTTTTTAATTGCTACTTGCAGACCCATAACACAGGCCTTATACTCAGCTACATTATTTGTGCAATTAAAACTTAACCTGGTTGTAATGGGATAATAATGCCTATCAGGAGTATTAAAATTACCCTGATACCATGACCCAAAGCATTAGCAGCTCTATCAAAATACATCCTCCAAGACTTTTCAACAAGTTCATTTTCTTCAATAGCCATCACATCTTCATCAGGGAACTCCAGGTTCATTGGTTCATAATTTTTGATAGCACGATCAGCAAGGAACTCGGTTACGACACTTCTTTTTATAGCTTTTTAAGTCACATAAATGATATCATATTCTGAAAGCATAACTTGCCACCATGCTATCTTTCCTGTCAATGAAGGCTTTTCAAAGATATACTTAATAGGATCCAGCTTTGCTATGAGCCAAGTAGTGTGATAAAGCATGTATTGTCAAGCCTTCGAGTTGTCCAGGCTAATGCATAATATAGCTTCTCTAATGGTGAATACTTGGACTCATAATCAGTGAATTTTTTGTTCAACAGTATATTGCTCATTTTTTTTGTCAGTTTCATCTCTTTGCCCCAGCACACATCCCATGAAATTTTCATGTATCATTAAGTATAAGATCAAAGGCTTTCTTGGAACAAGTGGTACCAATGTGGATGGATTTGATAAGTATTCTTTGATTTTGTTAAAAGCTTCTTAGCATTCATCATTCCATTCTCCTGGATCATATTTTCTAAGAAGTTTTAAAATAGGATCGCACTTGTAGGTAAGTTAAGAGATGAAACGAGTAATATAGTTCAGTCTCTCTAGAAAACCTCACACTTCTTTTAGGGTACGAGGATGAGATAAGTTTTGGATAGCTTGTATCTTATCCGGGTCTACTTCGATTCCTCTTTCACTGACCATAAAGCCTAATAGTTTTCTTGACTTGGCACCAAATGTACATTTAGCAAGATTTAACTTCAGCTAAAATCTTCATAACCTGTCAAATAGCTTTTTGAGATTGACTACATTATCTTCTCCTTCACGAGATTTCACAATCATATCATCCACATATACCTCTATTTCTTTATGCATCATGTCATAGAAGAGAGTCACCATTACTCTTTGATAAGTGGCACTAGCATTTTTTAACCTAAAAGGCATGACTTTGTAACAAAATGTCCTCCACACGATCACAAATATAGTTTTCTCCATATCATCTCGAGCCATCTTGATCTGATTATAACCTGAAAAGCTATCCATAAAGAAAAATATGGAGTGCCTAGTAGTATTATCTACTATAGTATTAATATGGGGTAGAGGAAAGTTATCCTTGGGACTTACCTTATTTAGGTCTCGATAATTGACATACATTCTCACTTGTTCATCCTTCTTGAAAACTGGTACTATGTTGGCTACCTATTTAGGATATTTTGCCACCTCCAAAAATCCTACATCAAATTGCTTTTTTACCTCCTATTTAATTTTCAACAGCATCTCTAGTTTTATGTGCCTTAGCTTTTGCTGTACTGGTTTAAATTCTGATTTCAAAGGTAACTTATGTTCTACAATATCAGTACTAAGTCTTGGCATATCTTGGTAAGACCATGCGAATACATCCACATATTCTCGAAGCAGCTCTTCTAGCTTTTACCTTTCAGCTGGTAAAAGAGATATACCAACTTTAACCTCTCTTTTGTTTTCACCATCTCTCAATTTTACTGATTCGATAGTTTTTTGGTGGGGTTCAATTGGCTTATCTTTATGTTCCCTTAATTTTAACAAATCAGGAGATAGTGTGTAATTATCTGAATCTTTCTCATTATCTAGTTCATCAACATGAATTAAGTTTTCAAAATCAAATCCAAGATTATTGCCATGATTATCTTCATGTTCATTATTTGGAACCTTGCAAAAGGGTAAGATGAAGAGAATATTGGCACACAAAAATGGAATGACAAGAAAATGATAGAAAAAGCAAACAGAAAGCAAAATAAAAATGAAAACAATAGAAGAAATACGGAAGCCTTTTATTAAAACAACAAACATAAAGACACCATAAAAGATCATTCAATGATCATAAAAGCTATTAGAGGTTTAAAGTTTCACATTACTTTTCAAAAGTTTTAGAAACAACAAGCAGCCCTACTACTTTTCAATTATTTAGCTCAAAATTTGTAGGACAAGGGTGCATGAACAACTCTTCATCTCGACTCTTCTTTTTTTTGTCATCCATCATTTAAATGGCTAGCTTAGAAAACTCTTCCATGAATCTTGCATTTAGGACTATTGGTAGATATGGGTAAATATATCCTCCCGAACGAAAAGAATCATAGAGGTATGGAATGACCATGGGCTCTAACTCTAGCTCATATCCCCTAAGATTAGCCATCATCTTATTTTTCTTTTCATTCACCATTCTCATTTTATCCCCTTTTGTTGGCTTATACCCTAAGCCAAATCTATCTTTCTTGTCATGTATGATCGATGGCTTCATGATTCCTTACAGGTTCTTCTCAAATCCAGCTTCGGGTCATCATCCCATCTTGGTAAGCTGTTTAACAATCATTTTGGTTATCATAGACAAGTGTGACGAATACAGTTTAGCTCTCTTAGCCACATATACTGCATTAGCAATCTCGAAAGATCTATATAAGCATTTTAGAGCTTCATCTGCTGTTTCTACATAAAGAGTATTTATTAGTTGGGTGACTAATAAATCTTCTTCTTTTACTACACATATTAATTTCCCATCAACAATGAATTTGACTTTCTGATGTAATAAGGATGGAATAGCACCTGCTATATAGATCCATGGTCTACCCAATAAGTAACTGTATGAAAGAGAAATATCCATAACTTAGAATTTCATATTGAAAGTGCACGGGCCAATCTACAATGGCATTTCTATGTCTCTCAATACCTCTCTTCAGGTTTTGTCGAAGGCTTGAACTATCATATGACTAGGTTTCATATAAGATTTATCAACATGGAGTTTTGCTAGAGTAGTCATAGGCATAACATTGATGGATGAGCCATTATTAATCAAAATTTTAGCTATTATATGACTCTTACATTTAACAGTAATGTGGAGAGCTTTGATATTTCTACGACCTTCAGGAAGAATCTCTTCATCACTAAAAGAGATATAGTTTGTAATTATCAGATTGCCAACAAGCTGTTCCACATATTCAATAGAAGCATTGTGAGACACATATGCCTGATTTAGCACTTTTAACAGAGCATTACGATGTGACTCTGAGCTGAACAATAACGACAATAGTAAAATTCTAGCTGACATCTTGTTCAACTGTTCTACCATGCTATACTTGCTATATTTTATTAGCTTTAAAAATTCATAAGCTTCACTCTTAGAGACTGGTTTCTAAAATTCTTTTTCTAGGGCTGTGACATGATTATTCTGACTTTTTTCTTCTTCTTCTACCTTTGCTTTCTCTTTTTTGGCTTTCTCTAAATCTTCTGGAGTATAACATCTTTCATTTTGGGTCATGCTTCCTATACTCGTTATGTTCGTAGTAACTGGATTGACTATGACATCACAATCATACTTTCACGGTACTATTTTATCATTCTGATATAGAAAATGATCAAAAACTTTAATTGTCATCACTAGTCGAGAGACAAGTTTTTCTTGCTTCAATGTCAGCTTTTCATCATAATAGATAGTTATCGATCTACACATAAACTTATTCTTTGAATCAATGGTAGACACTTCAGCTTTCGCCAATTTTTCTCTCTCTTGGTAAAACTTTATCTGACCCATATCTATCAACTTTTGTACCTCTTAATGGAATTAGTGACAATTCTCAATAGAATGCCTGAGAACACCTCTGTGATAATTATAGCTTTTAGTTGAATTAATCACTTCAGAGCAATTTTGAGGTTCTATTGGCTCCAACATATCAGCTTTGACCAAGGTTTCAAACACTTTAACCTTAGGAGTTTTGACCTCTTTTATTCTTTTTTTCATATAGCTTGTTTGCCCATCAACCAAAGCATTTATTGATGGCCTAGTATGATTCGGTAGAGGGTTCCTATTAACATTTAGAGTCCCTTATTGGTTGGTATCAAAGTTTAACACTCCTTCATTGATTAATCCCTGCACTTTACTCTTCAAAACAATACAATTCTTAATGGAATGACCTGAATTCCCATAGTGATAATCACAATGCGAATTGGGATCATACCATTTGGAAAACAAATGTTTCAAAGGTTCAACAATAACAGGAGCAAGTAAATATTTCTCAACAAGTCGGGGATACAAATCTTTGTAAGTCATGAGAATGGGATCGAAAGTGAGTTTTTCTTGGGTATTTCTTGGGGCTCTTGGACCATTATTAGGTCTTCATTCTAGTCTTATAGATATAGTAAGACAGTTATAAGAATAGGTAGGTGTCCGAAAAGATGGCTGAAAATGGGATGGATAAACTGGTGGTTGTAGAGGTTGGTATGGTTAATATGGATGAGGGATGGATGTAACATTGTTTACGGAAGGGTAATGGGTTTGGTAGATTGGTACAGAGTAGGGCGTGAAACCTTTGAACTGTTGCCCCACATAGTTTACTACTTGGGCTTCATTCTCTTTCTTTTTAGGAGCTTTACTTTTTTTTACTCCACTTGCCTCTCTTGTGTCGAGCTTACCATTTTTTATGGCACTTTTGATAATCTCACCCGATATCACTATATCTGTAAAGTTCTTGGTTGCATTACCTATCAATCTCTCATAGTATGGTATTTTTAGAGTATTTAAAAATAAAACAATTATCTCTTTCTCGGTGAGAGGAGGTTAGACTTGTGTAGCCACGTCTCTCCATCTTTGTGCATACTCTTTGAAGTTTTCAATTGCTTTTTTTTCCATACTTTGAAGAGATAGACGATCTGGAACCATATCTGTGACATGTCGATATTGTGTAAGGAATGCCTTTGTAAGCTCTTGCTAAGAACGAATACCAGTCCTATCTAATTGAACATACTATCTAGTTGCAGAACCTATAAGATTATCTTGAAATATGTGCATTAACAACTTTTCATCGCGAGCATGTGCTGTCATATTTTGATAATACATGGTGATATGGGTCATCGGGCATTTTGTGCCATCATATTTTTCAAATTCAAGGACCTTGAATTTAGGCGAAATAACCACATCAGGAACTAAACAAAGCTCTGTTGCATTTATGGAACCATAAAAATTCATTCCTTCCACTACTCTAAGCCTTTCTTCTAATAACTTTATTTTTTCCTGGGCACTATTATCTTTCACTTTCTCAGATATCTTTATCCCTAGCTTTTTTCTTTTTTTGGGATCATCCAAATCAGGAACTAAGATTGGCTCGAGTGGTTTTTCCATCATAACAGGATTAACAAAATTTTGAAATTATCCTAGAGCAGGTGTAGATGTCATTTCTAGATAAGGATTGGGATATCCACCGAGAATAGGAATTTGTACTCTAATTCCTTGAGAAGGTTGAGTCGGTTGTGGCTCAAACCCTGGAGGGTAAACAGGATCCATCATGTCTAGCGATTGCTCTCGAAAGCTGAGATTTTCTTTTGTTATTTTTCTCTTGTCAAGTTTTCTGAGCATATCCATTATTGTACTGAAATCCCCTCTTAGTTCTTCTTGAGCTTTCTCGATTCTCTCAAATTGATTGGTCTATTCTTGTTCCATAATTTTTGTTTGAGTCCTAGTGTTGTATGAATGACAAGTGGGTTGAGTCAAAATTTTTGAAAGGTGAGCTATTCTTGAATCTTTATTACCATAAAATTTTTAGAAAAATCAGAATGCCATGTGTTGAAAATTTTATTTTTTAAATTTAAAAAAAATAATAAAAATGGTGCAAATGATGCATAAATGCAGATGAAAAATATTTTCTCTTGGACAAATTTCAATACTGGAAATTTTCATTGATTCCATACAACTTTGATTACATGAGATTTATCATCCTAAAATTATATCCATAGAAGCATTTGACTTGCTCATAATGATCTTTTACCTCATCTAAAAAGTTTATTAGGCACTGTTCATATTTCCCTATAGGATTGACTTCTTATCTTAGTGCTTCTACCTTTTCAACCATCTCTCATGCTTTTTTTACTACCTTACAAACTTGACTGGTTACATGCTCTATGTACTGTTGCCTCTCTAAACTTTCTACTTTCCACATCTTGCGAGCATCTCTTTTTGAATCGCATGTGAAGATCCAATCTTTTTCTCTTCTATGCCACTCATCTATCATTACTGAAATATGGTTCTTGTGATTTTACAATTATAGCTCCAACCCTCAGATTATCCGATGAAGTGATTCTTTCTCATTTAGTACTTCAAAGTGCTTTCTTTTCTCTTTTGCAAGCATGACTTTCAACTTTTTCTTTTCTTTTTAGTATTTCACCAATCTTGCTGAGGTTGTAGAGTATAACCCCTTCAAATTCTGGCTTTCTTAAGAAATTCTAGTGGTCTCTTCTTGCTTTTCTTGAACTTTGTCTTTTCATTGGTTTATTTCTTCTTGGAGCTCATCCACTTCATGTTGCCGACTAAGGTAAGACTTAGTGACTTTTTTAGTTTTGAATTGGATTCGTAACCTCTTGTTTTCTTGGTGTAGATCTTTCAAATCACTATTAGCCACATCTCATTCTTTTATGGTTTTTTCTAATATGCTTTCTTGTATCTCTACTTCATACCTTAATTGTCCCACATTCTCACTAAGTTTCAAATTTTTTCTTTTTATTTTTTTTTTCAGCTTCTAATTCTTTCTTCATAAGCTCAACTTCTGATAATTATACTTTTGTTGAAAGATTAGCTGATTTGTGTGAGCTATCATCAGGAAAGAGTACTATGTATCTAGGCCATCTTGCTTTCCAAATCTAGTAATCAAGAGTGACTTTGTTTATGAGAGGCCTTAATCTCATTCTTCATATTTTTTTCCATGCTTGGATCAACTGCTCCGAGGTTATTGGTGAATTTAGTTCTCCATAAATGAATTCCACTTGGACTAAGCCATGAATGGTAGGAACAAACTGTTTTACACCAAATTGCCTAAGTACCATCAATGGAGCATAACTTACAATGCCCCATAGCCCTAACAGTGATATCCACGGCTCTTTTCCTCTACGATACAACAAAGGCACTCGAGGCATCTAAAGTGCCATCCATTCAATTTCATCATCGGTAATCTTTCGTAAGAAAAGGATCCACTCTTTCTTAATCGTTAATGTTGGCCATTGACTCTTACAAAACTCTTCTATTAGTGCTTTGTTTCGTAGATATGACTTTGAAAATGCACTCTTTCGCATTTAAAATGACTTTTAACCCACACATATAATAAAGGTGTACATCCTATGAATCGTCCCTTTCCATTTCATCGATAGAAATTCAATGATCAAATGGTTTCTGCTAAGACTACTGGTGCGAGATTAATTGCTTGGGTTTCAATTTGCTCGAAAAAATCCACCACAGTTATCTCAATGTAACCCAAAGTCTTTGGAAAGATTGCCATGCCATACAATGATAAAGCAAACACACCCATGCCTTTATCATCATTTAAATGCTCCTGCATGAAGTTTCGAAGAAAGTCCCAACGAATGCCGAGATGTTCACCTTTAGGCTTCGTGAAGGAATCAATGGTTTCCACTTTAACCCCCATAAGCTTGGCCAACATTTTACGATAATCTGATTTTGGCTTTCGGGTGAATACTTTATCTGGACACTATAGTTTTATCCTGAGCAAAATCGAATACTCTTCAATAGTTGGCATCAAATCTTTCTGATTAAAAGTGAAACATCTATAGGATGGATCCCAAAACTGTATAGCTGCCCTTATCAATTGCTCATCGATCACTACTGAAATGAGGGATGCAATTTGCCCATACTTCTTGCAAAAGCTTTCTTTTCTTTCTTAATTTAATTATCCTCAGATAGTAGCTAAATCTTCTAAATCATTCTGTGTAATATCGAAATGTACCTTATCGGGTAACTTTGACACATAGCCGATAGGCAAGCAATCTTCATTATTTTGATGGGCTTCTTTTGACCAAATATATACTTCATTATATGGCTCACATGAGACACTGACTGAGGATGAGCAAATATGAAGTTCTACGGGATCCATGAAAAATTCTTGGAGAGAAATATGTTTTAGAGTAAATATCTCGATGCAGAACTGTATGATATAATTTATATAAAAAAAGAAGAAAAGAAAAACAAAATTGATTTAGTGTGAGGATGTGGTTTGAAAATAAATTTTTTTGAAATTTTTTTGTTTTGTTTTGTATTACACATAATTTTTATTCTTAGGTATTTTCTACAAGAAGGTAGATAATGTTGTACTTAAGGTTGGTTTTCTAGGCTTATTACATGCTGGGTTTGGATTGACACATGTCTAAAGGCTCCTAAACTGTTTCTCACTGTTATCCAAGCTGGACTAGTAAGGGACCCCGATCCTCACCCATTATTTCGCTTGTCATTACGGAGGTTATCACCTCACGAAGGGATAAGTACTTTACTTCCTCCTATAAGGGACAGAGCTCAGGTATAGAGCTCATGCATGAGATGCAGCATGTCATTGTGTGTGCAAATGTATCCTAATTTATTGAAAGTAATATATACAGAAAAATAAAGTATAAAAGAAAGGCATAGTAAAAGAAATGTGTGAACTTTTTTGTTTTTATTTGTTTTTTTTTTACTTTTTTTTGGTTGAAAATAAAAATCTAAGAAATCAATTAGGACTGTTTAAATCAAAATTTGAGGATAACATGTACTTAATTTTGGCCTAACTTTTAAAAACAAATGTATCCCGAGTGGAGTCGTCAAGCTGTCGTAACAGTTTTATGTTCGCCCGACGAATTTGAAAATGAAAAATAAAAATGAGTCGCCACCAATCTTTTTTGGCTATGTGCGATTGGCCACCTATTAAAACATATCATTTTAATGAAATCTTAAAATTAATTAAAATTTATTAAAAAGATAATTTTATGATCTGTGAAACAGTCTAGGTTCGGGAGTTGGTTACGTGTGGGGAAGGATTAGCACCCCTATAAAGCCCGTCTAAGACGGTACCAATTAACTACATGTTATCTTTCGATTTTGATAAAAATAGTCTTATTTTTGGTATTTGAAAATGAATTTTCTTGATTTTTTTATTTTTTATTTATTGTTTTTATATTCAAATATTATTTGAGAAAAATAAATTAGAACTTTTTTATTGAAATAATTCTTAAAATGTTTCAATACATTGATAACATTAGAAGAACTCTTTCTCACCTAGAGATTTCTTAGGCATCACTTCTCGGAATACCTTAGAATCTCATCTTTGGAGGTCTGAATTTACTTTTTATAAAAAATTATGTCATGTATGTAATGCAAATAATAACATGTTGATACACATATTTTATTCTCTTTTTCAAAAATTTTATTAATTGTTTTATTAATTTTTTTATTTTTAATTTTGAAAAAAAATTTATTATATTGAAGATTTTCTATAAATATTTCAATACGCTGATAATATTTAAAAAAAAATCTTCAATACAATAAAAAATTTTTTTTTTCAAAATTAAAAATAAAAAAATTAATAAAACAATTAATAAAAATTTTGAAAAAGAGAATAAAATGTGTGCATGCAACATGTTATTATTTACATTGCATACATGACATAATTTTTTACGAAAAGTAAATTCGGACCTCCAAAGATGAGATTCTAAGGTATTTCGAGAAGTGATACCTGAGAAATCTTTAGGTGAGAAAGAGTTATTCTAATGTTACCAATGTACTGGAACATTTTAAGAATTATTTCAATAAAAAGGTTCTAATTTATTTTTCTCAAATAATATTTGAATATAAAAACAATAAATAAAAAATAAAAAATCAAGAAAATTATTTTTCAAATACAAAAAATAAGACTGTTTTTATCAAAATCGAAGGATAACATGTAGTTAATTGGTACCGTCTTAAACGAGCGTTGTAGGGGTGCTAATCTTTCCTCACACGTAACCGACTCTCGAACCCAGACTGTTTTGCAGACTATAAAATTATCTTTTTAATAAATTTTAATTAATTTTAAGATTTCATTAAAAGGATACATTTTAATAGGTGGCTAATCGCACATAACCAAAAAAGATTGGTGGCGACTCCTTTTTATTTCTCGTTTTCAAATTCGTTGGGTGGACATAAAATCGTTACGACAAATAGGATTGCTACAAAGATAAGTTATGTAAGTAGTAGTGGTAGAAGTTCTATCACCTAAATTTCCAACCCAATGAGCATACTGAAGGCAGAACCAGGGGGAAAAATCATTTCTTCTGGTAATGAGAATTGTATTTATTAGAGGGTTAAGTGTACCTCTAGAATTACCTCTTCTATAGAAATAGTTACCATTCATTCTCCTCATATAGTTTACTTGATAGTTTGGAAGAATAAGTGTCGGTAGTTTAAACTGTGATATATCTCACATTGAGTAAAAAAATAATTTATATGTAGTTTAAAATAGATTACTTATATTATTTAAATTATTGATTTAAGTGCAGGAGTGAATTAAGTCATTTAAATTTACTAAGAGTTTTTTTAATAGGTTAGATAATTTTAAAAGTCAAAGAACCTTAGGCATTAAGGCTTGTTTAGTAAATAGATTTAATTTTTAAATCTTTTATGTTTTATTTCAAAATATTACTAAAATTTATTTTTATTCTAAATAAATATGTTTGAACAGAAAAAAAACATGATAATCCAAATAAATATATCTGAATAGGAAAATATGATTATATAGAATGATATGACTTTTTAAATTGACTTAATTAGTAACTGTTCATTTATTATCGAAAGATCTTTTTATTTTACTAATTTTATTACTTTTGATTTGAAGAGTTTTTTAAGATTTTATTATATCATATACGCATAATTATCTTTAAAATAGTGTTTTTTATGCCTCATAGTCATATTTCTTCTTTCTTATTATTTCTGTTTTCTTAAATTTTTTAACAGTAAGATGTTCATCTTGTTGGATAGCAACTTCAAAATCAATGAGCTTATCATGTAGCTCTTCTAAGGAGATAGATGTTTCTGGAGCTCTAATGGTTGTGAAAAGGTTTTTGAAATCTACTCCAAAACCATTTAGGATGAATACAACTAAATCATCTTTTAAGAATCGTACTTGAGCCAATGCTAAAGGATCTGTAATACTCTCCATAGACAATGTATTCTGCCACTGATCAACTTTCTTGAGTATAATTGGTCAACTTCTGTTTTAAGTGACATGACTTGGGATGAGTCTTACTGGCAAACATCTTGAAAAGTCTTCGCCAGGCTTCTTAAGAGGATTTGAACATAACAGCAAGATGAATAATGTTTTCAGAGACTGATGCAACAATGGTATGCATGATAAACTTATCTTGTCTTTGCCAAAAGGGAGTAAGTAGGATTGGTAGTTTGTCTGGGCGTAAGAAATCATGGGTGCTAGATAAGGAGTGCTGCCATCAAGATAACCGAAGAGATCATCATCGGCAAGAAGAGAGTTGAATTGAAATTGCCAAGTTGGACAATTGAGGAAGTTTAGTTTAAGGGTAATTGAGTAGCAGCGTTGACGAAGATAGAACCAGCATTTGAATCCTGATTCGAGTGAGAAAGGTTAGATGTAGTGGTAGAAGCCATGGAAAAAATGAATATAATGGCTTTTTAAGCATGAGGTTCAGATACCATGAAGACGCTACAATGTTTTAATGATTAACAATTCAATTTTTATTTAATGATTTTCAATATATTTATACAAGTATCACAGAAAGTAAATAACAATTGTTTTAAAGTTTAAATTTTAAATAGAAGATAGTAAACTGACATGTTAATGTGCTATAAGTAGTTTAACTTGACTTGGTCCCTTAAAGGATCCTTAACATCATGAACGATGGTGGAATTGTCCAGGTGATTGACCTTCTGGTATGAGGGGCCTAAAGGAAGAAACTTCAACGTATTTCATTTATGACCTTGAGTGGCATAATCACAATTCTTTCTTCTATACCCTCGATTTCTCCAAAGAGTGCAGTAGTTCATAGCTTGAGGTTGGGATTTTACAGCCCAACTCGCTAGATTGAGCTAAGTGCTTGGGTCAGCAACAAGCGGATGGATTCCTGTGCGATGTGTGGGAAAAAGTGTGATTTTATCTGGTTTTATAAAGATGTTGTCACCCATAGGCCCATTCATTGGACTGTTACGCCGGTAATTACTAATTGTCATTCTTAGTTATATTTCCCTTTTCAATTGAAGTAATGCCGTTGGTTGTTCCTCGTAATTTATTCATCAATTTGGATTGAGATTGAGGATGGATAGTAAATTGATAAATGTATACAAAAATTCAATTTAAAACTGTAAGGAGGGAGGTGCATATAATGACATTGAAGTGGGAACAGCTCTTAAGGATGCTAAGTGGCAAGGCCCCATTTACTGCTTCGACAAAAAAAACCCAGTTTTAACTGCTTCCATCACCAGCATTTTCGCGAGCAGATTGCTCGATAGAGTTCTCAGAGGTTTTACTGTGCTCTGAATTTTCATGGGATGATAATGTTTCATGACCATCCTTCATCCTTGAGATAATAAATTTGCATTTTATTTTATTGCTGCCTAATTGCTCAAGTATAATTCCAACGTTCTCTCTAATTGTTTCCTTCCTAAATGCATCTTTTTCATACCCGTTTCAAGTTTTATAGGTAATAGATTCTTCCTTATATGCGCCCATATTAGCTATCAACACAAGTTTTATAGGTAATAGATTCTATGAAAACTGGTCATGCAAGCTATTCACAGGTGATCGGCTCATTACCAATCTCTCTTCCTTTTTTTAGTGGCATTTCAATGTTAAATACAAAATATTTTATTACCATGTGATTTTAAATGAAATTTTATCGGTAGGCAAGGCTGTGCTATCATACTTTTTTTTTTTTTATGTGATTTGATTTTATTATTTCATGATATTTGATCATGGTAACACAAAAAATATGCCACACATTTTATTATTTTCTCTTTAAAGAGTGTATGGTATAGGATGATTTATTTAAAAATCACAATGATTTACATTAATCACAATGATTCACACTAAATAATTATATCACTTTATTTGATAATAATTTAAAAATTTTACGTGACAGTAATCTTAAATCATCGAAATGATAAGATCCATGCCATCAAAAGTGATTTGATTCCTAAACAATGAAAACATTTTATCACCATAGAAAAGTAATTTTTAATATTATTTTTTGACTAATTTACCATTATAAAAAATATAATTAATATTATTCCAAGAAACAAGCCACTAAAAAAATTTAAAAAAAAACCGATTTTTTAATCACATATTCTAAAAGAGTTTTAAGTTATAAATTTATATCGGTTAGAAAAAGCACAATAAATTTATTTAATAATTTTTTATAAATTAGTTTTATCAAGATTTATTTATACTTGGTAGTTTTCTATAAAATAATGTTTATATATTTTATAAATTGTTAATTCAATGAGTATTAAATATTTTATTTTTTTGTAAAGTTATTTTAAAATTTTATATTCTATAATTTATTTTTTCATATAATATCAAATATAATAATTTAAAAACAATATTTATTTATAATATTGTATTAAACATAATAATATAAGATCACTGATGATTAAATCATTTTGATAATCTTATTATCATAATAATTAAATCATTATAATAATTTTAAAAATAATACCAAACACTACCTTATGGTTAAAGGGATATTGACAAAGAGTCGATGAAGTCATTTTAACAAATATACTTGACGAATCTCTTTGTATTGATAAAAAAAAAAAAATCCATTTGACCAAAGTTTAACAAATCTGTATAAATCATTTGCACCGCCCTCACGGAATAAATATTAAATTTAATAGATTAACAGAGTTTAAAATTAATGATCTTTGATAGGAAAAGAAAAACAAAGCACATAAATTACTCTGCAACTCAATCCAAAGAGTAAAAATAGGATTTAAGAGCCGATAGAAAATATTATTTTAACAAGAATTTAATTTATCAATTGTTTTAATTAAAAAAAAAAGATTCTGAGTTCTTGCATGACAAAGGATAATGTTGATTCCATATCAGATCTATCAAGCTAGTTCAAATCAAAAGAACCAAATGTTTAGGTAATTAACAACTATCCTAAGTTTAGTTTTATTTCCAATTTTAAATATCTTATCTTGTAATCTTTCAAACCTTGGTACAACTCCTACAACAAAAAAAAAACTTCACCTAAAATATCAACTTAAGCGAGTGCCTTATTCTTCATATTTCTTAGGGTTAAATATTCATTTGCTCCCTATATTATATTTTTTTTTATCAATTTTTACCTGCAATATAAAAATTTATAATTAGATATTTAAACCAATATTGTTAATTTTATTTAGATACCGACTATGTCGGTGGCTACACTCCAATTATAAAAAAAAAAAGTTAGATTTGAGGATGATTTTTATATTGAATTTAATATCGAATAATATCGATATTTATATTGGTTTTGGTTTATTTTGATGAATTTTTATGAATTAGCTTGTTTTGATTAATACATAAATGTGAAACATATTTTATATTTTTTAACTTGTCTTTAGTTATTTGACTATTTTTAACTTAATAAAAATAAAATTAAATAATAAAATAACTTTTGAAAGTTAGATTTCTTTATTTTTCACTGTAACTTATTTTTTTTATATTTTATATTTTTAAATTCAAATTTTTAAGTATTTCAATCTCTTTCAAGAAAGTAATTGTATTCTCTCACTAAAGTTTAACAATCATAAAGTCAAGGTTAATTTTTTCATATCTTTATTTTTATTTTAATATTTACATGAAAAAAATACTCATTTAAATATATATGATTAGATTAAGTATTTAAAAATATTATTATAAATTAATGATATTGTTTCTCATACTTTTAAACTTATTTATTTGATTTTTGAAAATATTACATATTTATTTTATAGATTATTAATAGTATTATTATGTATAAGTTTATTTATATTTATAAATATATTTATATTAAATCAAAAAATTCAAAATAATATAACTAAGCAACTGGTATGATATATACAATTTTTTTTAGATAAAACCGAATCGTTATTGGTACAGTTTTAACAACCTTAACTTGTCCTTGTATTCTGTCAAGCACTTTGGCCCTTGGGATTATTTCCGTAGTTAAGTTACTGACATAGTATGAAAATTCAATAAAATTTTAACACATGTAAAAAATATCCAATTATCACATAATAATTCATTACCACATCAGTATTAAGCTAAAAAATTAAAAAAAATTTGAAAAATTAAAAAATTAAAAAACTTTAAAAAATCTAAAAATTGAAAAATCCCAAAAATTAAAAAATTAAAAAAAAGCTTGAATTTTAAAATATTCATAAAATTCCCAAATTAAAAAATGGGATTCTTAAAACTTCCAAGAATATTACCACAAGTGCTAAATAAAGATGGGTAACTTAGATAATCATAATTTCTTATACTTAATAACCACAAAATCAACCATCACAACATATACTTAATAATCCATTATCTACTACCTATACAAAAGCTCAAGCTTTTTTTTTTTTCTTCTTTCTTTTGGAGTTCTGAAGTTCTGCGATTCATAAAAGAATTTTCCAAAAAAGAGATTTTAGTCCTCAACAATCACCATCCCACCTTGCTTGTAGGAAATAGTATTTGATATTTACATAGAATCTTCAAATTTGGTGCACCAGCAAGCCCCAAAATATATTCAAGATTTTGAGATTTTTTTTCTCTTTTTCTTGAGATACTATTCACAATGAGAAGAAAACTCAAAATAAATTCAAATAAATTAAAAAATAATAAAAAAGATTCACTTTGAGCCATTGAACCAGCTCACTTCCACTTCATTTTTCTTTTTACTTAACCAAGATTAAAATCTGATGCTGATATTGTAAGTGTAAAGATTACACAAGTAATATAAATAAAAAATATTAAGAGTTGTCTCCACAAGAATCGAACTTATGATTAACCTTAGAGTTAACTATCAAAATCAGATATTTAAATTATATTCGATTATGATAAAAAAAAGAGTTTAAGGTAAAATTACGAAATTAATCCTAAAATTTACCGCATGAAATAAACCTAGTTACTACAAATTACTAAAGTAAACAATTTAAACTAAACCACTTTACTAGTTGAGGAAAGCAGGGGCGTAACTAGGGGGGCTAACAAGGACTGTGACCCCTCCCCCTAAATTTTTTTTACACCATTGTAGTAGAATACTTCATCTCATAAAAAATAATACTCGGTCTTTTTGTTTTAGTAAAATTATTAATTGGTCTTTCCTTTTGCATATTTTTGGTTTTGCCTATGGATGAAAGTATCTAAAACCTAAGGTAAGCTCTAAATTAATAACATGAAATTTAAAGAAACCAAATTAAGATGCATAATATGAAAATTATTTTAAACACGAGAATTACCTAAATAGCATAATGACCTAAATGAGTATGAATAATATTAAGATGCATGAAAATTTACTTAAGTGGTCTAAAAGCTTCTCTGCCTGTATTGACAAAAGGCTTAAAAATATATGGCACTTAAATGCTAAATGAAATTGCTATCAATCTAATATTATTCTAATGCATATTTAACCTAAGTTGAACTAAGCAAGGAAGTAATTTAAAGTAACATGATCCTAGTTAAAAGGATAACCGAAACAAAATTTAAACAAGCTAAATGTAACAAGACATACAAGACAAATTGACAAGAAATCAAGGTAATTAAGCATCAAAATCAACAAGGCATAAAGTAGCATATAAACTTAAACAAACAGCAAGTAAAAGGAATAGAATGAAAGTGCATTTTACGATAAATAAGGGTTGAAAACTACGCTAAACTGAACAGCCAAATCAGCACGAAAACATGCTACATCCTAGAAGGCATATATACAAACACTTAAAAAACTCAATGCAATTACACATGAAAATTAACCTGTATGCATGACATTAATTTAACATGAAATTGAAGGATTTGAAAACTTAAATTTACATGATCTAAATGCTAAAAAAAAAAAGGCATAATCAAAACAGAATCTAGAAAACAGAAATTCAAAGCAACAAATAATAACTACTACCACTAAAAACATGAAATTAAATACTGGAAATATTTAAAAGCAAGTAAGAACATTAAAATGTAATAACTTGACA
Source organism: Durio zibethinus (assembly GCF_002303985.1). The sequence continues at coordinate 22,432,808 of NW_019168048.1, read as the reverse complement.
TGAAAATAAAGTTAATTAATCAAGCAAATGAACAAGGAAAACAAGCTCAAATAATCGAAACAGTAAGTTGAAAACAGAGTATAAACATAAAAATAAATGAAAGAAAAATATTAAGTAGTTGATTAAAGTGCAAGGAGCTTCATAAGAGATTTCTCTACCTAATAGCTATTTTGGACCATCCCTATCAAGCTCCAACCAGCCATGAAAACAACTCACAATTGCAAAAAACAAAATCTGGACAGATTGTAAAAACTGCATAGAAAGGAGGATTTTTGCAAGGAAAACAAAGTTTTAAAGCTTGAAAACTTAAATAAGGATTTTAGCTACAAAGTTAACAATCAAAGGAGTGAAGAAGCTGTTAAAAACTTAAAGAAAAACAAGCTTAAAATGCATGAAAATCATAGACAATAACTGCTGAAATTTAAAACTGGAAATAAGCAAGAAACAAGAACTTTGCGTAAAACAAACACAAATTTAACTTCTGAAAATTTACAAGGAAATTAAACTACAATAAAAGTTTGAAAAGGCAGTAAAATGGCATTTTTTTAAAAAAATTTGCTAGGTAAAATTTCTCCTAAAGCCTCAAGACCGAACATCCAAGGGGCTGCTGACACTGAGTTGAAGAAAAAAAATAAAATCCCTAATGGGAGGGCGCCTGAGGGAGGTTGCTTTCCAAGCTTCAAGAGACCTATGTGGCTGGTCCTAGGTGTACCAATTAGCTCCCAAGAGAATACAAAGTTAGCTGCTAGCTCAGCTCCACCTCAATCTTTTGAAATTCTCTCCAAATCGTGATTTTAAGAGAGCATGGTAGCTTGTAAATTCTAGCTACTTCACGAGATAACCTTTTTCCATTCTTTGTGATCCTTGTGCTATCCTCTTAGCCAATAAGAAGGCATTTTAATTCCATATCATCTCTGAATGTTTCAGTCCAAAATTCCTTCTAGAAACTAACAATCATAGTAGCATAAATTTTACCAAAATTACCCCTTCATGTTCAGCTATCATCTAATGCATGTGCATCCACCATGTAGTCCATTTGTTGTCACTTTATCGTCCTTTATCACTTTGACTTGATTAAGGTCAAAATAATTCCTCAAGGAGCATAAGATCATCATTAATTCATCCTACTTAGAAGTTAACCAAGTCAAGCTTCAAAAGTCAACTTTTTCTATGATGCACCATAGAGTTTCAACTTTCTCTAACTTGGTCCACTTAGCTTGGCTTTGATATTTTTGGTCTCATGGCATCCTTAATTCATCAAATTAGTGCTTACTGACTGATTATCACCTTTAGATTATTAACCTATACAAATCACAAAATAAACAAATTTAGGTGGATTTGCAAAAAATTTCTAAAGAACAAGTTTAAATCAAGTCTAGAATGATGAAATTTATACAATAAAGCCTAAGATAATTTTATAAAATATAGAATTATCAAAACCCAATCACGTCCAAACCTCCAAAACATTGACTGAGGTTAACCCTTTCCAAAGAATTCTCTTTACTCAATTTCTCGAACATCTTTACATGTAAATCCTTATTGAACTCGACTCTTTTCATCACTAACTCTTCTTCTCACACACTTAAAACAATTTTTAAAAATTCAATTTCTTTCTATTTTTTGGATTTTTTAATTTTTTAGATTTTTTTTAATTTTTTATGAAATTTTCTTTTAAAGCTGATGTGATGATGGCCCATCAATGACATGGCATTTTATTGTCACATGTAATAATTTTATTGGGTATTCATGCTACATCAATAACTTGACTAATGTTGTTAGTATGAAATACCAAAGTGTATGATAGAATAAAAGTTTAGGTACCTAATTACGAATTTTATTTCTTTAGATATCAAATTGATAAAAAGTGTATAGTAAAGGAGCCATTTTTGTTTTTAACCCTATTCTTACATTTGCTCATAATCTTTTATGGCATTAGAGTCCATGCCTTCAATAGCTTTCAAAATCTTATTTCTACAACTTGGACTACTTTTCCTCTTTCATCAACATCTTCATTGTTAGCTTTTTAGGTGAAATGGTGATCCAAGAATGGGTGAATTGAAATTCTCTAAATTTTTCTTAAACAATAATTTTAAGATAATTGAATGAGGAATTAAATCAATAAGCACTTTTGATGAAAATATGATGCAATCAATAACAATTAATGAACCTAGAATCAAATATAAACAACAACAAATGTAAGGAGATAGGGATAGAGAAATCAAAACACAATAATTTATAAAAGTTTGGTCCTTCTCCACAAGGCACCTATGTTATTTTTTCTTGGTTGTCCACACCAAGGCTTCAATCCACTAATTGAAAAGAAAAACTCTTACAAGATGTAAAGCTATCTTGTACTAAATCTTTATCTTTTTCTTAAGGCTTAGATAGTAACATCTACTTTTATAATATCAAGATGATACCTCACCTCTTGCTTACAAGATAACCCAAATGATTTTTGCAAACTAAAATACCTCTCAAGGTTGAATGTTTGCCTAATAAAGTACAAAGAAATTTGATGAATGAATAACAACAATGATTTAGATACAACAAATACAAAGATATAAACTTAGAAGCTCAAAAACTCTTGATTTCTTTGAAAAAAATGAATATATGACTTGTTTAATCTTGCTCTATTGATTCATCAACCTTCTTGGTATGTTGGAATGCCCGATATATAGAGTAAATGAGGAACTAGCCATTTGGAGATGGTTTATAGTTGAAAACACCCGTTAAAGCTTGAAAAACTAGCCATTGGAGCCTTTTCTGGGCATAGGGGATCAATCCCCTATTATGGGGGGGATGAATTGGGTTAATTAAAATTCAAACAATTTGTTAGCCTTGAATTGATCCTTATTTTGAAATGACAAAACATTAAAGCTAAATAAGCTTGATAAAGATTTTGAAAAAGATTTATTTAGTACATGTTCTTAAGTTTTATATTTTGGTACTAAATAAATAATATGATTTTCAAAGTTTAAACAAACCTTTCTTGGTTTCATATTTCTCAAACCAAATCTATCTTTAAAGACTATTTATTTGACTTTAAATAAAGTCCAATTTTTGTTTTTTAAAGTGAATTTATTTATTTTGGACTTAATACAATTTTGATAATATTGGTTTTGAGAAATAGATTAACTTAAGAAAGTTGTTTTACAAGAATAAAGTTTTCCAACATTGAACTTCTTTCATTTTTCTGTATTAATTCACAAAGTTTTAATATTTGAATTTTATATAGTTGGAATGTTCTATGAGTTTACTTTCTAATGGATTAAACAAAATCAAAATCCAAATTTTTTAAGAAAAGATTTTGAATTTTTACTAGACACTCTGCAGTTGTCAAAAAAACTGCACAATGCGTAAATTTGAAAATTCATTATAATTCATACACAGTGAATTAGTGATGAACTTTATATGGATAGAAAGCCCTTTAAGTCTAGTTTCTAAATCTTCAAACAGTTTACGATTTAAATTGTATAACTCAAGCTATAATCAAATTAGTAAGTAGAGTGCAAAACGAAAAACTACCATCTAGCATGGACAGGATCGATCCCTTTTTTCAAACAGAATTTTCCCAAGACTGAATTTTCAGAAAAGGGGTCGATCCCCCCACATAGGAGATCGATCACCCAGGCAAGGAATCGATCCCCTAAAGGAAGGGATCGATCGGTTCTAGGCGGGATCACACCAACGGCTATTTTTTCATGCATTCAATGGCTAATTTCACTTCCCAATGGCTACTTCTTCAATTTCTCTATAAATTGGGCACTCTAACACACCAAGAAGATTGATTAATCAAGAGAGCAAGAACCAACAAGCTATATTTTCATTTTCTCTTAGAATCAAGAGTTTTTAGAGCTTAAATTCAATATCTTTTATTTTTCTTGTATCCAAAATATTGTTGTGTTTCCATTCATCATTTTCTTTGTACTTCATTAGGAAAACACTCAACCTTGAAAGGTATTTTAGTTTGCAAAAATTATTTGGTTATCTTGTAAGTAAGAGGTGATGCATCTTCTTGACTTGTAAGGGTAGAGGTTGCTATCTAAACCTTGAGAAAAAAAATAGAGATTTAGTACAAGATAGGTTTGTATCTTGTAAGAATTTTTCTTCATTTAGTGGATTGAAGCCTTGGTGTGGACAACCAAGAGAGAGGACGTAGGTGCCTTATGGAAAAGAACCGAACCTCTATAAATCATTGTGTTTGATTTCTCTATCCTTATTTCCTTACAATTTATTATTGTTTATATTTGATTTTAGGTTCATTAATTGCTATTGTTTGCATTATATTTTCATCAAAGTTGCTTATTGTTTTAATTTCCATTCAACTATATTGAAATCATTGTTTCGGAAGAATTTAGAGAAATCCAATTCACCCCCTCTTGGATCACCATCTCACCTATAAAGCTAACACAATTTTATGTGTGAAAAGGTACAACCAATTGATCCATATTTAGTACCAATCAATCCCTTTTCTAGGTGATCGATCCCATAGTCTAGGTGATCAATCCCTTCTTAAATCTTGGAACAAACTTTTCATTTTGTGTAAAAAAACCTTATACTCCACTCACTAATTTGATTATATCTTGAGTTATACAATTTCAAATTGAAAACTATTTGAAGATTTACAAACTAGATTTAAAGGGCTTTCTATCCATATAAAATTCATCACCTAGTTCATTGTATATGAATTATAGTGAATTTTCACATCTACCTTTTATGCAATTTTTAGATAACTGTAAAGTGTCTAGTAAAAATTCAAAATCTTTTCTTAGAAAATTTGGATTTTGATTTTGTTTAATCCATTAGAAAGTAAACTTAAGGAGCTTTCCAACCATATAAAATTCAAATATTAAAACTTTGTGAATTAATACAAAAAAAAAAAATAAAACAAGTTCAATGTTGGAAAACTTTGTTCTTGTAAAACAACTTTATTAAGTTTATCTATTCTCAAAATCAATATTATCAAAATTGCATTGAGTCCAAAATGAATAAGTTCACTTTAAAAACAACATTTGGACTTTCATTTAAACCCAAATAAATAAAGTTTAATGATACTTTAGATTTGAGAAATAAGAAAACATAAAGAAAGGCTTGTTTAAACTTTGAAAATCATATTATTTATTTAGTACCAAAATAATAAAACTTAAGAACTTGTACTAAATAAATCTTTTTCAAAATCTTGATCAAGCTTATTTAGCTTAATGTTTTGTCATTTCAAAATAAAGATCAATTCAAGACTAACAGTCTTTCCCTTTTTGATATAACAAAACTTAAAGATAAATTTGCTTGATGAAAAACATTTTTTAAGACATTAAGATTTTTGAAAAAGTTTTGAAAAACTCGCACATGGTAGAACTCCCCTTCAATTTATACATTCTAATCTAACACAACTCAATTAACTCATGTTAGAGCATATATAACAACTAAGCACATCAAACACAAGCAAATTTGTCCACTAAATATTTATCCCTCTTTTTGTCATAGCAAAAAGGTACAAGCAAATAAACATAAAAAAGTTTTAACAAATATATACGTAAAACATTTCTCCCCCTTTTTGTTTAAACTCTTTATACGAAATGTTTAAGCTCTTATATCAATTACTATAAGCATACAAGAAAAAAAAAAGAACTAAACTCACCTTCTTTTTGTCATAGCAAAAGAAAGAGAGATTAGTTTAAGACATAGGACAAAACGCATGATTCCAATAATATGAAGAGTATTTTTGAACGCATGTAATCATATGATGTTCACAGTCAAGTTCAAATGCATGTATTCAAACACAAAAGAATAAAAGTATTCTAATATATCCAATTTTAGCATTTTAGCACAAGTCATCAAATTTACTACATGAAATTTATGAGCAAAGGATAATGAATGATATGCAACCTACTCATAAATCATGTTAGCATAAGATATGCTTATAACCTAAAACATCAATAACAATTAAGCATAAATTCAAGCACATACAAGCTCATACCAATTGTTAAAGATATGTTATCACAAAGCATTCTAATTGTTATTACAAAACAAATCAAGTAAAATTGTATTATAAGGTTTCTCATCTTTTTCAAAATAAGGATTAATCAATTTAAGGCACATACAATTTTGCATGAAAGGTACAAACTATATCAAGGATAGGCACATAAACAAGTGTCCATGAAAGTTAAAAAGTTCTTTAGCAATTTTGATACTAAATGTTACCAATTGTTAACTATTTTGTTCACAAACTTTCAAGGATCATGATATATTTCAAGCACATGAAAAGTTCAATCAATGCATGCATAATAGCATTCTTTCATAAGCATATCCTATCCAAAACAAATATTCAATCATCATATTATAGCAAAGAATTATACAAGCATGATTTTTCAAGTATGATGAATACATATGCTATAGCAAAGAAATAATGAAAGCATAATTATTCAAATATATTCCTATTTATTTCAATGCATAACAATGAACTTAATCTAAACATATGCAAGTATCTAAATATATATTTCAATCAAAATCATATAGGCATATGCAAAAACATTTCAAATCACATATAGCAATATACCAAAAAAGATACAAACATTTAGACATAATGTGGTATATGCTATTTCAATAATCTTAATCAATGAACATGTTCAAAGAAATCAATCCATTTAACTCATATCCATGTTCAAGGATTCATGCATTGACCAAATATTCATGCATTAAAACTTTCAATCTCATCAAAGCAATTAAGAAGTAGGCATGAATATCAATGAATGTGAGTTAATCAATCCAAGCTTTCAAGAATATTAAAAAATATCCAGCTAGTGGCTTGGTGATTAATTTGTGCAATGTGTTCATATGTTTTAGCATAATATCTCATTTTTGCATACAATCAAAGTAAGCATCTATAGACACATAGCATAGAGTCAATACAATTACCTTTATCATTATCAAGCTATGTTGAAGTGCTCATTTGGTTTTGAGTTTTCCATTCCAAATGTTTTGAGCAAATCTTTAATGTACTTGGGCTTGATTGATGAAGATGCTTTGCTTGCTATACTTGAACTTTAAAAAGAATATTGACCCATTAATGCTTATTTCAAGTTCTCCTAGCATAGACTTAGAAAATTTCTTGATAAAATATTTTTGTTAGAAGCATCAAGAAAATCAATTAATAAAAATTATACCAATTGTTAGAAACTAATTCCATATTCTAAGTCATTATAGGCAAAAGAAAATTTATTCACTAAGCACAAGTTGTCAATTGTAAGGGAGATATATTTTATAAAAAATACTTTATAAGCTTATGCTAAAGGCCATGTATCAAATCAAACATCAAATAACTCAATATTAGCACTAAATCAAAAGTTCTCAAGGAATGAGCAAAACATGAATCCTTTCTAGATCTTTTAGAAATAATGAAAACAAAGAAGACATATTCAATATTCATGTATATTCAATAAATCAACAAAGAATATGTCAAGACAAATTTTAGGAGATTTACAAATTGAAAACTGAAAGAAGATATATTTATCATCCAAACAAATTTAAGAAAATTTCATCATAAAAGAATAAATATGTCAATACAAATCATAGGCCAAAATGGACAATGACATAAGGTAAAAATAAGTACTATAAGAAAATCACTCACTTAAGTCATAATGCAAGCATGTCAAGTAGAGCTCAATCATATTCATATAAGCACACACTTGACAAGAATAATAGATGAACCAACAACACATATCATTTTAAAAAATAAGTAGTTCACCAATTTAAAAACACAAATTAAGAGATAAAACATTTAAGCACAAGAACATGCATATCACAAAAGTATTTCACTAGTTAAGAAATAAATAATTTAAGCACTTTTAAATCACAAGTATTAAGGTCAAGTTGAACGAATCATCATATGAGCACATCTCTTGATCAAAAACATAAATGAACAAAAAATCAATATATATCTTTTAAGGACATAAAATTCATCAATTCACCAACACAAGAGAATAAATAAATCTTGAATTAATAAGGATAAAGAATTAAAACATATTTCAAGACTATTTCATAAGAAATCAAAAGATGAACAATCAAACATCAATATTTATGATTTAAGCACAAGATGATCATCAATTTCTAAAATCACAAATCAAAAGTTAAAACAATTGAGAATAAAATAATCAAGTTTAAGTAATATTTCACAAGATCCAAGCATTATCAACAAGTGGAGCAATTCCAAACATCATAGTTATATAGGCATGTTCAATAATCACAAATCAATATGCATAAAAATCTCAAAAATCATTTCCATCATGCCAAAATCATTCAAGCAAATATATTTATGTAAAATACAATAGGATAATCCATTCAAAGCTTAATATGTTTAGGATTTTGATTTTTGCGCTTTAAAACTCATTTTTTCTTGAAAAATACCTTAATAAATTTCAAAACTAATCAAGCTCATTTTTAACCATCTTGAACCTTTCCAACAAGTTTCAACTGACAAAACAAAGTTGTTCGAGTGATCATTTGGCCTTAGAATCAAGAAAATAAAAAGTAAATTCTTAAACCCTATATTTCTTTGAAAAAGGCTATTAAGATGGGCAAGTATGTTTAAACTCATATTTAAGCTCTTCAAACCATTTAGAAAAGTTTTATATTGCACTTTGAAAAAGTCCAAATGGTTTTTATGCTCATAAATGTTCAAAAACAAGATTTTATATTTTAAGCTCTAAAATCTTTAGAAACTTGCATGTAGCACTTATGAGAAATTAAAACCATTGCAAGTTATCTAGTTTTCTTTGTTTTAGCAAGTTTAAGTCATTGAATTCAAGATATTCAATTTCATTTTACAATTAAAAACTTGCTAAAAAAATTTCATATTTTAAGGCTTGTCTCTAGGAAAAATCACTTTCAAAGCAAAACATAAAATTTTAAATTTATTAAGCTTTGTACGCTCCCCCTAAGTTTGTGCATAAATAGAAAAACAATTACACACACAATTTATCTCAACAAACACCCATAATAATTTCACAAAGCATGATATCATCAATGTCAAGTATTCATAAACAAATTCATGCTTAAACATAAGTTCTAAAAACAAGCATATCTCAAGAATATACAAAATCAATTTCATCACACTACAAGAAAATGAAAGATTAGTAGCAGTTTTGTAGTGAGATTTCACTTTAAAATGTAGCTAGCTTCCATGTTTTTATAAAACTTAAATCATTTTTTTATCAAAACGCTACTAAATATTCAAATAACAGCATTTGTACTTACAAATGTCACTAAAGACAAACATTAGTGGTGTTTTTCAACTAAAATGCTTTAAATAATCCTCTCTAAAAAATTGGAGTGATTATTGAAAGCGTTTTTAGCAGAAAATACCTTGAATAATCACTTCATAAAAATGGATAGGGAATTATTAAAGGCATTTTTGGTAGACAATGCCTTGAATAATCCCCTTATAAAAAATGGAGGTGATTATTAAATACGTTTTTTGCCAGAAATGCATTCAATAATTTCCCTAAAAAATTAGAGAGGATTATTGAAGGCGTTTTTGGTCAAAAACACTTTTAATAAATATCCTGTCAAAATTTAATGAAAGTGGGTTAAAAAAACTAGATTAACTCTGTCAGTTAGATCATACGGTTGTTAACCATAAGGTTGTAGGTTTGACCCTCATTTTTAGCATTTTTTGGGTTTTTGAAGGGATTATTTGTAAGGGATTATTCAAGGTATTTTCTAGCCAAAAATGACTTTAAGAATCCATTCAAAAAATTTTAGAGAGAGAATATTAAATGCATTTTCAGTAAAAAAATGCCTTCAATAATCTATAAAAAAATTGAAACAGATTATTGAAGGCATTTTAGATAAAAAAAGCCTTCATATCCATACAAAAAATTTTGGAGGGGATTAATGAAGGTGTTTTTAGCCATAAACGCCTTTAATAACTCCATTTAATATTTTGTAACAGATTATTCAAGGCATTTTTTGACTAAAAATGCTTTCAGTAATCCTATCCAAAAACATTTGGTTTAATTATATATGTGAAGTTGGTTGTAGGTTTATGCTCAAAAAACATTTGAAGTACTCAGTTGTAGGTTTATGCCCAGAAAACATTTGGTTTATAGATGTTTACTACGAATTACATTTTAAAATTTACAGTACAAATATTTTAGTATTTTAATAAATTGACCACACATTCAAATTTAAAACTGATAATGTTGTCGATATATACATTTTTCTCAAATAATCATCCTTAATATATGTGTATTCATATAAACTACCAATTGATATAAAACAAATATATACCAATAATATTAAATCAATACCTTAATCTAGAAACTTAAATTATTCATTCAACATGGCATGTTAAATACATTATAATAAATGAAATGCTTATATTTACACCCGACCAACAATCTCCAACCTCAAGGTTTAGCAAATGATAATACATACTCACACCATTCTTTATGAACTTCATCAAGTTCATTTGTCGTGAAGCTTTCTTTACTCTTCTACTAAAAAAAATCAGAAGTAAATGTTAATAAACAAGAGCATAATTTAGCCTTTTTTTTTTTAAGATATAATAATTTTATGAAATGAATACTAACCTTGAATGGTGTGGTCATAAAATCACATAATACTATCTCTCATAAAACAAAGGACATAATATCTACATTCAGTATATCCCGGTTGATGAGGTACCTAAAAAATAAATTTAGTGAGTTTAAAAAACATGTATCTAAACAAACTCAGCATAAAAGAATAAATTTCGCATTTACTGGTAATGACACCTAATTTATCTTTTCTTTTTTACCAACTATAGACAATACCCTAAATTGAAAAGAAAAAATTTACTTAATATAAAAATAAATGTAATTATGAAGAAATAGAAGATAATATAATAACATGTAATACCTTTTTATAAAATTTTTAATATCAAGATTAGGCATCATCATTGGTTAAGACAAATTAAATAAGTATGGTGTTAAGGAATTGCCATTAATCACAATAAGCTACCAATGACGACTGCAAAATAATAAGAATGATATACTCAGATTAGGCATCATCTCAAATTTAGTTAAGGTTGGAATAATTATTTGTATGAATATAACTTACGCAACATTACAAGGGAGCAAATAATAATTAGCCCATTTTTTCATGCATTTAATCACATGACAAGCACAAAAAATGACTATGGCACTCTGCTCACTAATGATATTAGGGTTAATGAATCTAAATTAATGGATCATTTCTCTGGCCTTGATCTCTCTATATAAGAAGTTGCATGATAATAATCAACAATACTAGTTAGTAATACACCGTAATATAGATTAATAAATATTGACTTTGTATATTTAAATTTATAAGCTAACCTCATATAAGCAATAATATTAGCAACTGATATTTCATCTAGGTTACAAAATTCCTAAACCTTATCTTCACCAATGTAAGAAAGTGATGGTTGATCAAATAACACATCCTCAGACTCAACTGTAATGCAGCTTTCTTTGAAAAAAATGATCAAGTGAATAATTAGATAACTCAGTAATGGCAGCCTAAGTAAGGGGTCATACTCTGAGTCCCAACATCCTACTACAATATATAACAAAATATATGTATTAATACTACATTAATAAATATAATAAATAATTACATATTAAGTGAATAAACAAAATCATACTTCATGGCTAGTATCGAAGGTTGGGTTTATTGCCTGAATTACAATAAAAGCTTGTCCTAGGTGGATGATGCTATTCGATTGGCCTACAGGCATGCTAGGTTGCATTGTTGCCAACATCGCCTCTAAAGCTATGAGTCCTTGCTGTTGGTCATTCAGACTTTATTCTTACTCATCAAGTCTTTGCTATTGTTGCTCAATGATTGCTTCATATTGTGCATTCATCATTTGAGGGGTTTTGGGTTGATTATTGAAAACCTTTGATGGTAACACAAATTTACCAAACCTATGAACTCGACATTGTCTCTCTTTCATGCCTAATGCCAAAGATAAGGGATCTTTGCCATATTGGGTTACCAGTTCATCAGATTTAACTTTAGTAGCATAATCATCCTGAAAGACACTAATAAGATGGGTTGTAACAATAAATCTATACAAGTTACTATATAGTCATGCATACAAGCACAAAGCCAATCATTCATGATATAATGAGCAGTTATACATACAATCTTTTTAGCCATTTCTTTGGTTGCTTCATCTGTAAATGATCCATCCTTCTACAAATGTCCTTGTTTTCATACATCCCAACTAGAAACTTTGGTGCCAGAGCTAGTTGATTTCTAATAAATTACCATAATGTAAGAATTAGAATTTATTAAATGAATGTTCATAAATATTTATTTATGAGTATAAAATAAGTGTGTAAATACTTACAAGCTCATACTTGATATTTGCATAACCCGTTCTCGAAGTCCGATGGTGATATACTTGTTTTTTACAAAAACACCTTTAATAATCCCTTACAATTTTTTATCATTGGATTATTGAAGGCATTTTTCACTAACAACACCTTCAATAATCCCCTATGAATTTTTAAAGGAGATTATTGAAGGTATTTTCTACAAAAAATGCTTTCAGTAATCCCCTGATAAAAAATTAGAGGGGATTATTGAATGTGTTTTCTACAAAAAATACCTTCAATAATTTCCTTCAAAATTTTTAAGGGATTATTGAAGATATTTTTAGTCTAAAAACATCTTCAATAATCCCCTGATCAAAAATTGGACTTGATTATTAAAGGCATTTTCTACAAAAAAAAAATGCCTTCAATAATTTTCTTTAGAAATTTTTTGGGAATTATTGAATGCGTTTGTTACTAAAAATGCCTTCAATAATCCCCTAATAAAAATTGAAGGAGATTATTGAAGGCGTTTTTTGAAAAAAAAAAATGCCTTCAATAATTTCTTTTAAAATTTTTCAAGGGATTATTGAAGGGGTTTTTAGTCCAAAAATGCTTTCAATAATCCCCCGATAAAAAATTACACTAGATTATTGAAGGCATTTTCTACAAAAAAAAAAAACACCTTCAATAATTTTCTTTAAAATTTTTCAAGGGATTATTAATGGCATTTGTCACTAAAAACGCCTTCAATAATCCCGTGATAAAAAATTGGAGTGGATTATTGAAGGCATTTTCTATAGAAAACGCCTTCAATAATTTTTTTCAAAAATTTTTAGGGGATTACTGAAGGCATTTTTGACTAAAAATGCCTTAAATAATCCCCTGATAAAAAGTTGGACTGAATTATTGAAGGTATTTTTTATAAAAAAATGCATTCAATAATTTCCTTTAAAATTTTTTAGGGGATTATTGAATGCATTTGTGACTAAAAATAACTTTAATAATCCCTTGATAAAAAATTGGAATGGATTATTGAAAGTATTTTTTACAAAAAGCAACTTCAATTATTTCCTTTAAAATTGGATTATGGAAGGCATTTTTGACTAAAAATACCTTCAATAATATTGTTTAAAAAATTGAAGGGGATTATTAAAGGCATTTTTAGTAAAAGACACCTTCAATAATGTTAAATGTAATTTTTTAAAACTCCTTCCAACTCAAAACATTAAAAGTTAGCTGCGTTTGTTTGTTGAAAATGCCTTTATTTGTCAGATTGATAGGCATTTATCTTACAAACTCAACTAAAATTGTCCCCACACTTAGCGTATCAAATCCCTAACTTCAAACTTCAGCTTCATTAATCTACTATTTCTTTGTCCATACCAACTACAATTTACTTTCCCTTTTCTGCAGCTTTTACTATTCGAGCTTTGTCTTGTAGAACTCTATTTCTACTATTCTTTCATTATTTACTCTAGCGTTTACTTCATTCTATTATTCTTTCAACTTTTTCAATTTTCGTTCTAATTTTTGAAATAAAATTTTTCTCCAAAACCTATTATTGTAACGGTTTTGTGTCCTTCTGACGAATTTAGAAATAAAATAAAAAATAACAAAGTCACCACCAATCTTTTTTTGGCTAGGTGCGATTGGCCACATATTAAAATATATCCTCTTAATGAAATCTTAAAATTAATTAAAATTTATTAAAAGGATAATTTTAGGGTCTGTGCAACAGTCTGGATTCAAGAATTGGTTACATGTGAGGAAGGATTAGCACCCCCACAATGTCCGTTTAAAATTGTACCAATTAACTACGCGTTATCCTTTGATTTTGATAAAAAATAGTCCCATTTTCGGGGTTTGAAAAATAAGTTTCTTGATTTTTTTATTTATTAGAAATTGTTTTTCTATTTATTATTTATTGTTTCATTTTTATTCGAGAAAAATAAATTAAAACCTTTTTATTGAAATAATTCTTAAAATGTTCTAGTACGTTGATAACATTAGAAGAACTTTTTCTCACCTAGAGATTTCTTAGACATCACTTTTCGGAATACCTTAGAGTCCCATCCTTGAGGCTCAAATTTACTTTTCGTAAAAAATTATGTCGTGCATGCAATGCAGAATGTTACCATGTTTGATGCACATATTTTATTCTCTTTTTTTAAAATTTTATTAATTGTTTTATTTGATTTTTTTTAATTTAAATTTTTAAAGGAAAAAGGAATTTTTATTATGTTGAAGTTTTTATATAAATATTCCAATACATTGGTAATATTTTTAAAAAATTTTCTCACCTAGGGATTTCATAAAGCATCACCACTCGGAATACTTTTAGAATCCCATTATTGGATAAAATTTCCTTTTTTCTTATTTATATTATTATTATTTTTTAATAAAATTAATTATTTTTTATTTTTTATTAACAAAAAAAAAAATTTTATTGTATTGAAAATTTTTTATAAATACTCCAACACACTGGTAGTATTTAAAAAAATCTTTTCACCTAGAGATTTCATAGGCACACTATTCGAAATACCTTTGAATCTCATCATCGAATAAAAAATTTTCTTTTCTTACATTTTTATTATTTTTGTATTATTATTAAGTTTATTTTTTATTTTTAAAGTTTATTTTAAAAATTAACAAAATTATAAAAAAAAATTTAACTACATATTTCATCATTTAATCTAAAAAATATAAATATTTTAACATGCATAAATATTAATAAAATAATATATAAAAAAATAAAAAAATTCAAAAAAGTAATTTTTTTACCTAAACTGGATCGGTCAATGGTCCGATCAACGTGTGTCCAGTCGGATCAACGGCATGATCTGATCTAGCGGTTCGGGGATGGTCTGGCTCGGTCTGGCTTGGTTTAGATAGATCGGTTTGGGTCTGAAGACGAATCGGGTTGTTGGGTCGGTTGCGCAAAGCTCGGGTTAAGTCAGCGGGTTGACGCGTGGATCCTAGGTGCTTAAAACGGCATCATTTTGGGCCTTTATTGAAACGATGTCATTTTGATTGTTTCAGTTTATATAAAAGGTCTCAAAAAAAAATTTTTGGTCATTTTCTCCTATTTCAGAAAAAAAAACCTCTCCCCTCTCCCTTTTCAGACCAAAACCCAATAGGGCCAGCCGGTGGTTGTCACCGTTGGTTGCCAATCACCGGTCGCCTTCATCAGTGATCGAAAAATCCCAAAAAAGACCAAAATGTTCCTCTCAACCCCTTAAACCCAGATCCAACCTCCATTTCACTGAAAGTGTCCCAAACAATGTAGATCTAGCCTAGAAGTTTTTGAGCCATAAACTTTTTTTTTTTTATGTTTGTGTGTTTTTTTTTTGTTGACGCTGTAGTCCTCATTTCCAGAGGCTATTGTTTCTATATTTGTATATGTTTGGTTTGTTTTGGATTTTTTTTGACAAAATTTTTTTTTTTGAATTTGGCAAACTTTTTTTTTGTTTTTGGCAGGGTTTCGAGGTTTTTTTTTTTATCTCCTCTTTTTTAATCGATCCTTCACTCATTTTGTAGGTAACAAGCTCTATTTATAGAGCTTTTTGGGATTCAAATCCTAGATTTTCTGGGATTTGAATCCCATGTTTTCAACCCAAAATTCATGCTGCCAAGTTAGGCAGTATATTAGCAGTTGCTGGTGGTGGCCGGTCGTGATTTTGGACTTTTGGGAATGGTGCATTTAATGCACTCATAGCTGTCAAATTGAATCGGATAAGGAAATAAGAAGAAGGAAAAAGAAAGAAAGAAAGAAAGAAGAAAGAAAAAATAATAATAATAAAATAAAATAAAATGATGTTTATAGCTGCCCCTCTTTGCCTATTTATGAGAATCAGGAATAGGGCAAAGACAAAAAAACAATCATTTTGTTCAGAAAAAAGAAAACATTGAGCATAAAATCTCTCTTTTTTTTTAGGGCTCTAAAAGTTTAACAACATTTTTAAAAATTTACAAAGCTCCTCTGAGCAAAGGCTCAAGAACTTTTGAAAATTTAAAAAGGCTCATCTAAGCAGAAGCTCAACAACTTTAAAATCCATCTTGAAAAAGCTCATCTAAGCAGAAGTTCAACGACTTTTGAAAATGTAAAAAGGCTTCTCTAAGCAGAGGCTCAACAACTTTAAATTCTATCTTGAAAAAGCTTATCTAAGTAGAGGCTCAACAACTTTAAAATTCATTATCCTGGAAAAGCTCTTCTAAGCAGAGGCTTAACAACTTTAAAAATCTCATCTCGAAAAAGCTCCTCTAAGTAGAGGTTTAGCAATTTTAAAGAAATTTTTATCTTGAAAAAGCTCCTCTCAGCAGAGGCTTAACAATTTTAAAATTCATCATCCTGGAAAAGCTCCTCTCAATAGAGGCTCAACAACTTTGAAATTCATCATCCTGGAAAAGCTCCTCTAAACAAAGGCTCAACAACTTTAAAAATCTCATCTTAGAAAAGCTCCTATAAGCAGAGGTTCAACAACTTTAAAGAAATTCTCATCTTGAAAAAACTCATCTCAGCATAAGCTCAACAACTTTAAATAAATTCTCATCTTAAAAAAGCTCCTCTAAGCAGAGGTTCAACAACTTTAAAAGTCCATCTATTCTCGAAACTGAGTTCTCATCTTTTAACAAGTAAATTTCTCTCTTTTGAAATCTTTTGTTTGATCATTATCTTCATTCGAATATCAAAATCTTATTTTTTATTAGAAAATGGAAAGTCTCTGTCTTTATTATACCTACTCATGGATGCATGTACTAAGTGCTCTAAATGTAATACATGTAATGCAATCCAAATTATTCATTATAGTAAAAAGGTTTTCAAAATCTCTCACTTTTTGCTTCTTTTATCAGAATTCTCAACAATTGCCATATGACCAATCTGTTCTTAACATCTGAACATTGTATTCTTCCCTAACAATACTTTTCTTCTTCAAAAAGTCTACAACATTAATGTCTTGTCATGCCTTTCTAATCATTTTTCATTTGTCTTTGTCAATTTTTAAAAAGTAATACTAAGATCTTTCATGTTTGTTTTCCTTTTCATCATTTTAAGTTCAAGACAAACAAAATACAATCACACATTTCTCATATTTGTACTGTGAACAAAAGTGTCAAATGAGAATATAGGAATGGACAAGCGTTATTTCTAAAGAAAAGATAGCATACTTAATAAGTGCATGGCAAAGTGTTTGAGTTGAAACAAAGGTTCCCAAAATAATGATCATAAGATAATCACGAACAAAATATTCTCAGATTCTTTTTCTAAAACTAAATCAGATGATTTTTTTGATCCTTCAAAGTTCGTCAAACTACACTTGCCCCTGTGTTTTAAGTACATCTACGCCACCTTTTTAGGTTTTCAGATTAAATGAGTCATTATTTTTCATTTTTCATTTTTTTGACTTTTTTTCTTTTTTTCTCTTTTTTTTAAAGCAAAATATTTTTTTACAGTATCTAAATTTATTGGAGTAGGTAAATCACTTCTGTCCATTTCTGTCAAAATTAATGCCCCACCAGAAAAGGCCTTTTTCACCACGTACGAGCCTTTCCAATTTGGTGTCCATTTTTCTCGATTGTCATGTTGATTTGGAATGATCCTTTTTAGCACTAAGTCTCCTTCCCTAAAGTGACGAGGATGGATTTTCTTATCATGTGCTCTCATCATCCTCTTTTGATATAATTGACCATGACAAAGTACCGTAAGTCTTTTCTCTTTAATGAGATTCAATTACTCGTAGTGATTTCGAACCCATTCTGCTTCGTCTAACTCTACCTCCATCAGGACTCTCAGCGAGAGAATTTTCACTTTGATTGGTAGCACAGCTTCCATTCCATACACCAAAGAGAACGGGGTGGCCCTAGTAGATGTTCAGACTGATGTTCTATAAGCATGCAAAGCAAAAGGCAACGTCTCATGCCAATCTTTGTAAGTATCAAGTCATTTTTTCTAAGATTCTTTTGATATTCTTATTTGCAGCCTTCACTACCCCATTCATCTTTAGATGATATGGTGTCGAATTATGATGATGGATCTTGAACTGAGTGCATACTTCATTCATCATTTTGCTATTCAAGTTTTAGGCATTATCAAAAATAATGGTTTTTGAAAGCCCATACTAGCATATTATCTCTTTTTTTATGAACTTGCATACCACAGATCAGGTCACACTAGCATATGATGCAGCTTCTACCTACTTTGTAAGTAATCAATCATCACAAAAATGAATCTATGCCCATTTGAAGCTTTTAGAGTGATGGGACTGATGACATCCATGCCCCACATAGCGAATGGCCACGAAAGAGCCAAAACATGTAATACTATTGGAGGCGCATGAATCTTGTCAGCATAGATCTAACACTTATGACATCTTCTGGCATAATCAATATAGTCACTTTCCATTATCAACCAATAATAACCAGCCTTCATAATTTGTCTAACCATTATATGACCATTTGCATGTGCCCCATAAACTTTATCATGCACTTCTTTAATAATCCTCTTTGCTTTAGTTGCACTTACACATCTTAAGAGCACTTGATCTCGACCCTTTTTATAGAGGACATCTCCATCCAAGAAGAAACTCATAGTCAATCTTCTGATAGTCTTTTTATCATTTTCTATTACATGTTCTGGGTATTGCAGGCTTTTAATGTATTGGATAATGTCATGATACCTGGCTTTCCATCAACTTCTTTTTCAATGCCTAAGCAATGTGCTAGTACATCTTTTACATCTAGCTTTATAGGTTGGATCTCAGTATTTGCATCTATTTAAATCATTGCAGCTATAGTAGCCAGTGCATCAGCAATTTGGTTCTCCTCTCAAGGCGAATGCTTAAATTGGACTTCTTTAAATTGCTTGACCAACTTAGAGATGTAATTATGGTATCGTATCAACTTAGAATCTCTTGTTTCCCATTCTTCTAGCAATTGATAGATGACTAGAGCTGAATCTCCAAACACATCCAACACTTTGATCTTTTTTTCAATCGCTGCTTGTAGACTATAACATAGGCCTCATATTTAGCATCGAATGTACATTTAGCAGGATTCAACTTTAGTTGAAATTATTTCAGCTTGTCAAATAACTTTTTCAGATTGACTACATAATCCTCTCTTTCATGAGATTTTATGATCATATCATCTATATATACTTCTATTTCTTTATGCATCATATCATGAAAGAGAGTCACCATTGCTCTTTGATAAGTGGCACCAAAATTTTTCAACCCAAAAGGCATGACTTTGTAACAGAATGTCCCTTACATGGTCACAAATATAATTTTTTCCATATCATCCTGAGTTATCTTGATCTGATTATAGCCTGGGAAGCCATCCATAAAGGAAAATGTGGAGTGCCTAGCAGTATTATCCACTAGAGTATCGATATGGGGTAGAGAAAAGTTATCCTTGGGACTTGCCCTATTCAGGTCTTGATAATCGACACACATTCTTACTCTTTCATCTTTTTTGAAAACTGACACTATATTGGCTACCCATTCAGGATATTTTACCGCCTCTAAAAATCCTACATCAAATGCCTTCTTCACTTCCTCTTTAATTTTTAGCAACATCTCTGACTTTATGTGCTTTAGCTTTTGCTGTACTGGCTTGCATTCTTATTTCAAAGGTAACTTGTGCTTTACAATATCAATACTGAGTCTTGGCATATCATAATAAGACCACGCGAACACATCTACATATTTTTGGAGTAGCTCTTTTAGCTTCTGCCTTTCAACTGGTAAAAGGGATGTACCAACTTTGACCTCTTTTCTATTTTCATTATTCCCCAAATTCACTAATTCGATAATTTTCTTGTGGGGTTCAATTGGCTTATCTTCATGTTCTATTAATTTTAACAAATCAAGAGGCAGTGTGTAATTATTCAAATCTTTCTCATTATCAAGTCCATCAACATGAATTAAGTTTTCAAAATCAAATATGAGATTATTGCCATGATTATCTTCGTGTTCATTATTTGGGATCCTGCAAAGGGTAAGATAAAGAGAATATTAGCACACAGAAATAGAATGGCAAGAAAATGATGGAAAGAGAAAATGAAAAGCAAAATGAAGATGAAAATAATAGAAACAATATAGATGCATTTTCTAAGTCTTTTATTAAAATGACAAACATAAAGACACCATAAAAGATCACCCAATGCTCATAAAAGCAATTAGGGATTTAAAGTTTCACAATACATTACTTTTCAAAAGTTTTAAAGACAACAGGTAGCTTTATGACTCTCCAGTTATTTAGCTCAAAATTTAGAGGACAATGGTGCACGAACAGCTCTTCATCTCACATTTTCTTTTCTTTGTCATCCATAATTTGAATGGCCAGCTTTGAAAACTCTTTCATGAATCCTGCATTTAGGGCTGTAGGAAGATCCTCCCGAACAAAAAAAATCATAGAGGTATGAAATGATTATAGGCTCTGACTCTAGCTCATATCCCCTAAGATTAGCCATTCTCTTATGTTTTTTCTCATTCACCATTTTCATTCTATCCCTTCTTGTTGGCTTATATCCTAAGCCAAATCTGTCTTTCTTGTCATATATTACTGGTGGCTCTATGATTCCTTATAGGTTCTTTCCTAGTCCAGTTCTTGGTTGCCATCTCATCTTGGTAAGCTACTTAATGACCATTTTAGTAGTTATAGATAGGTGTGGCAAATATGGTTTAGATCCTTCAACCACATATACTACGTTAGCAATCTCAAAATATCTATATGAGCACTCTAAGGTTTCATTCGCTACTTGTACGTAAAGAGTATTTACCAGTTAGGTAACTAGTAAATCTTCTTCTTCTATCACATATGTCAATTTTTCATCAATAATGAATTTGAATTTTTAATGTAATGAAGATGAAACTGCACCCGCCATATGAATCCATGGCCTACCCAACAAGCAACTATATGAGGAAGAAATATCAATAACTTTGAATTTCACATTGAAAGTGCACGGACCAATTTGCAATGGTATTTTTATGTCTCTCAGCACACCCCTTTGGGTCCCATCAAAGGCTCGAACTATCATATGACTAGGTTTTATATAAGATCCATCAACAGGGAGTTTTACCAGAGTAGTCGTAGGCATAACATTGATGGATAAGCCATTATCAATTAAAACCTTAGCCATTATATGACTCTTGCATTTCACAGTAATATGAAGAGCCTTGGTGCTTCATCAACCTTTAGGAGGAATCTCTTCATCACTGAAAGAGATATAATTTGAAATCATCAGATTGCTAACAAACTGTTTCACGTATTCAACAGAGACATTATGAGACACATATGCTTCATTAAGTATCTTCAACAGAGCATTATAGTGCGACTCCGAGCTTAACAATAATGACAATAGCAAAATTTTAGCCGGCATCTTGTTCAACTATTCTACCACACTATACTCGCTATGTTTTATTAACTTTAGAAATTCACAAGTTTCACTCTCAGAGATTGGTTTTCGATATTCTTTTTCTAGGGCTATAACGAGATTATTCTAACTTTTTTCTTCTTCTCTTACCTTTGCTTTCTCTTTCTTAGCTTTCTTTAAAGCTTCTGGAGTATAACATGTTCCCCTTCGAGTTATACCTCTTACGCCTATTATGTTCGTAGTATCTGGATTGACTATGACGTTACAATCATACTTTCATGGTACTGTTTTATCATTCTAGTATGAAAAAAGGCCAAGAATTTTAATTATCACTATTGGTTAGGAGATGGGTTTTTATGACCTCGATGTTCACTTCTCATCATAATAAATTGTTACTAGTCTATGCACAAACTTATTCTTTGAATCAATGGTAGACACTTCAACTTTCATCAACTCTTCTTTTTATTCGTAAAACTCTATCCAACCCATATCCATTAACTTCTGCACATCTTTATAAAATTGGTGACAATTCTCGATAGAATGCCCTAAAGCACCTTTGTGATAATTATAGCTCTCGGTTGAGTTAATCGTTTCAGAGTAATTCTGAGGTTCTGTTGACTTCAACATATCAGCCTTAACCAAGACTTCAAACACCTTAGCCATCGGAGTTTTAACTTCATCTATTTTTTCCTTTACTTGGCTTATTTTTCCATCAATTAAAGCATTTATTGATGGTCTGGTATGGTTCAGTAAAAGGTTCCCATTAACATTTAGAGTCCCTTGTTGGTTGGTCTTAAAGTTTAACACTCCTTCATTGATTAACCCCTGCACTTTGGGCTTCAAAGCAGTATAGTTCTCAGTGCAATGACCTGGATTCTCATAGTGATAATCACAATGTGCATTAGGGTCGTACTATTTAGGAAATAAATGTTTCAAAGGCTCAACAATAATAGGGGCTAGTAAATGTTTCTCGACAAGTTAAGGGTACAAATCTGTATATGTCATGGGTATGGGATTGAAAGTGATTTTTTCTTGGGTAGTTCTCGGGGCTTTTGGACCATTACTAAGTCTCCATTTTAGTCTGGTAGGTGCAGCAAGATGGTTGTGTGATCATATCTCTCTATCTTTATGTATATTCTTTGAATCTCTCAGTTATTTTCTTTTTCATGCCTTATAAAGATAGATGATCTAGAGCTAGATCCCTGACATGCTGATATTGTATAAAAAATACCTTTATGAGATCTTATCAGGAATGAATACGAGTCTTGTCTAGTTAAACATACTATCTGACTGTAAATCTTGTGAGGCTATCTTGAAATATATGCATCAATAACTTTTTATCATGAGTATGTGCTACCATCTTACAATAATACATGGTGATATGAGTTATTGGGTATTTCATGCCATCATATTTTTTCAATTTAAGGACCTTAAATTTTGGTGAAATGACCACATCTAGGACTAAACAAAGGTCAACTACATCTGTAGAGCCGTAAAAATTCATTCCCTCTATGGCCCTAAGCCTTTCTTCCAATAACTTCATATTTTCTCGGGCACTAGAATCTTTCACTTTTTTAGGTATCTTTATCCCTAGCTTTTTTCTCTCTTTAGGAGCATCCAAATCAGAAACTAAGATTGGCTCATGTGGTTTTTCCATCATAATGAGATTAACAAAATTTTGAAATTATCTTGGAATGGGTGTGGATGTCATTCCTGGATAAGGGTTGGAATATTTACTGGGAGCAGGAATTTGCACTCTAGTTCTTTGAGAAGGTTAGGTTTGTCGTGGCTCAAACCCTAGAGGATAAACAGGATTTACCATATCTGACGATTGCTCTTGAAAGCTAAGATTTTCTTCCACTATTTTTTTCTTGTCAAGTTTTCTGAGCATATCTATTATTGTACTGAAATCGCCTCTTAGTTCTTCTTGAACTTTCTCAATTCTCTCAAATCGATTGGCTTGTTCTTGTTTTGTGATTCTTGTTTGAGTCCTAGTTTTATATGAATGGCGAGTAGGTTGGGTCGAAAGTTTTGATGGGTGAGCTATTCTTGAACCTTTATTACCACAAAGTTTTTTTGTTTTTGAAAAAGAAAAAGAAAAAAAATTAAAATGCAATGTGTTAAAAATTTTATTTTTTCTCTTATTTTATGAAAATGATGTACATGATGCATGAATGTAAATGGGAGATATTTGCTCTTAGACAAATTTCAACACTAAAAATTTTTATTGATTCCATACAACTTTTATTACATAGGATTTACCATCCTAGAATTATATCTATAGAAGCATTTGACTTGTTCATAATAGTTTTTCACCTCATCTAGAAAGTTCACTAGGTGATGTCCATATTCTACTATGGGATTGACTTCTCTTCTTAACACTTCTACCTTTTCAACCATCTCCTATGCTTTCTTCACTGCCTTGCAAACTTGATTAGTCAGGTGTTCTATGTACTATTGCCTCCCTAAGCTTTCTACTTTTCATCTCATGCGAGCATCCCTTCTTGAATCACATGTGAAGATCCAATCTTTTTCCCTTCTATGCCACTTATCTATTATTGCTGAAATATGGCTCTTATGGTTTTACAGTTGCATCTCTAACCCTTAGATCACCTTGTGAAGTGATTCTCTTTCATTCAGAACTTCAAAGTGCTTTCTTTTCTTTTTTGTGAGCATGGCTTTCAACCTTTCCTTTTCTTTTTGGCATTCCACCAATCTTGCTAAGGTTGTAGAATATAACCCCTTCCAATTCTGACATTCTTGAGAAATTTTGGTAGTTTCATCTTGCTTTTTTTGAGTTTTACCTTTTTATTAGTTCATTTTCTCTCGGAGCTCATCCATTTCACGTTGCTGACTAAGATAAGACTTGGTGACTTTTTAGATTTTGAATTGAACTCATAATCTCTTATTTTCTTGGTGCAAATCTTTCAAATCATTATTGGCCACATCTTGTTCTTTTATGACCTTTATCAATCTGCTTCTTTGTATTTCTACTTCATATTTCAATTGTCCAACCTTCTTACGAAGTCTTAAATTTTCTCTTCTTATTTTTTTTTCAGCTTCTAATTCTTTCTCGATAAGTTCAACTTCTGATAATTGCACTTCTGTCGAAAGATTAGCTAATTGGTGTGAGCTATCATCAGGAGAAAGTACTATGTCTCTAGTTCGCTTTGCTTTCTAAATCTGATAATCAGGAGTGACTTTGTCAATGAGAGGTCTTAATCTCATTCTTCACATTTTTTTCCATGCTTGGATCAGTTGCTCTGAGGTTCTTGGTGGATTTGGTTTCCTGTAAATGAATTCTACCTGAACCAGGCCATGAGTAGCAAGAACAAATTGCTTTGCACCAAATTGCCTAAACACCATCAACAGAGCGTAACTCACAACACCCCGTAGCCCTAACAACGGTATCCATGGCTCGTTTCCTCCATGATACAACAAAGACACACATCCAAGGCACCATCCATTCAATTTCATCCCCAGTAAGCCTTCATAAGAAAAGGACCCACTTTTCCTTAGTCTTCAATGTTGACCATTAACTTTTGTAAAACTCTTCGATTGGTGTCTTATTTTGAAGATATGGCTTTGAGAAAGCACTCTTCCCACACTTGAAATAACTTTTGATCCACACATATAATAGCGGTGCACATCCTATGAATTGTTTTCTTCCATTTCATCAATAAAAATTCAATGACCTGATGGTTTCAGCTAGGACTGTTGGAGTGGGATTAATTGCTTAGGTTTTAATTTGCTCAAAAAAGTCTACCATAATTATCTCAATGTAATCCAATGTCTTCAGAAAGATTAACATGCCATATAATGCTAGAGCAAAAATTACCATACCTTGATTATCATTTAAACGCCCCTGAATGAAGTTTCGAAGAAAGTCCCAACAAACGTTGAGATGTTCACCTTTAGGCTTTGCAAAAGAATCAATGGTTTCTACTTTAACCTCTATAAGCTTGGCCAACTTTTTATGATAACCTGATTTTGACATTCTGGTAAATACTTTATCTGGACATTGTAGTTTTATTCTAACCAAAATCAAATACTCTTAAATAGTTGACACCAAATCTTCTTAATTAAAAATGAAGTATCTATAGGATGGATCCCAAAACTATACAGCTGCCCTGACCAGCTGTTCATCGATCACTATTAGGATGAGGGATGTAATTTGCTTGTACTTTTTGCAAAAGCTTTTTTTTTCACTTAATTGACCCCAGATAGCAGCTAAGTCTTCTAAATCATTATGTGTGAGATCTAAATGCACCTTCTCGGGTAATTCAAATACATGACCAGTAGGCAAATAATCTTCACTTTTTTGTTGGGCGTCTTTTGACCAAACATGTACTTCATTATATGGCTAACATGGGACACTGATTGAGGATGAGTAAATCTATAGTTCTATGGGATCCATGAAAACTTCTTAGGAGAAATATGTCCTAAAGTAAATATTTCGATGCAAAACTATATGATATGATTAATGTAAAAAAAAAAAGAAAATGAAACAAAATTGAGTTAGTGTAAGGATGCAGTTTGAGAAAAAACATTTTTATTTTTAAGTTTTGAGATTTTGTTTTGTTTTGTATTACACAACTTTTATCCTACATACTTTGGTAGTTTCTAAAAAAAAGGTGGGTGAAACTCTACCTAAGGTTAGCTTCTTACGGCTTATTATATGCATGGTTCATGTTAATATGTGTCTAAAAGTTCCCAAATTGTTCCTTACTATCATCCATGCTGGACTAATAAGGCACCCCAATCCTCACCCATTACAGGCTACAAACGAAAAGGGTTCAATCTAAGTGAAAGTATTTCGCTTGCCGTTACGGAGGTTATCACCTCACGGGAGCATAGGTACT
Organism: Durio zibethinus; assembly: GCF_002303985.1. Next base: position 22,406,232 of record NW_019168048.1, on the reverse strand, counting down.
CTACTTTTTCCTATAAGGGCCAGAGCCCAGGTATAGAGCTCATGCATGAGATGTATCATGTCATTGTATGTGCAAACATATCTTAATTTATTGTGAGTAATATATGCAGAAAAATAAAGCATAAAAGGCATAGTAAAAAAAATGTGAGTGAATTTTTTCTTTTCGTTTTCGATTTGTTTTTTTTTTTTGCTTTTTTTATTAAAAGTGAAAAATAAAAATCTAAGAAACTGATTAGGACTGTTTAAATCAAGATTTGAGGATAACACGTAGTTAATTTTGGCCTGACTCTCAAAAATAAAAGGCACTCCCCAGCGGAGTCGCCCAGCTATTGTAACGGTTTTGTGTCTGCTCAACAAATTTGAAAACAAAATAAAAAATAACAAAGTCACCACCAATCTTTTTTTGGCTAGGTGCGATTGGCCACCTATTAAAACATATCCTTTTAATGAAATCTTAAAATTAATTAAAATTTATTAAAAGAATAATTTTAGAGTTTGCGCAATAGTCTGGGTTTGAGAGTTGGTTACGTGTGGGGAAGGATTATTACCCTTACAATGCCCATTTAAAATGGTACAATTAACTACATGTTATCCTTTGATTTTGATAAAAAACAGTCTCATTTTTTAGGTTTGAAAAATAATTTTCTTGATTTTTTTATTTATTAGAAATTGTTTTTTATTTTTTATTTATTGTTTCATTTTTATTCGAGAAAAATAAATTAGAACCTTTTTATTGAAATAATTCTTAAAATGTTCTAGTATGTTGGTAACATTAAAAGAGCTTTTTCTCACCTAAAGATTTCTTAAGCATTGCTTCTTGGAATACCTTAGAGTCCCATCCTTGAAGGCTCAAATTTACTTTTCATAAAAAATTATATCATACAAGCAATGCAAAATGTTATTATGTTTGATGCACATATTTTATTCCCTTTTTTAGAAATTTTATTAATTGTTTTATTTGATTTTTTTAATTTAAATTTTTAAAGGAAAAAGGAATTTTTATTAAATTGAAGCTTTTATATAAATATTCCAATACACTGGTAATATTTTAAAAAAATCTTCTCACCTAGGGATTTCATAAAGCATCACTACTCAGAATACTTTTAGAATTTCATCATTGGATAAAATTTCCTTTTTCCTTATTTATATTATTATTATTTTTTAATAAATAAATTAATTTTTATTTTGTTATTAACAAAAAGAAAAATTTTATTATATTTAAAACTTTTTATAAATATTTCAATACACCAGTAGTATTTAAAAAAATCTTCTTACCTAGAGATTTCATAGGCATCACTACTCGTAGTACCTTTGAATCTCATTGTCAGATAAAAAATTTCCTTTTCTTACATTTTTATTATTTTTGTATTATTATTAAGTTTATTTTTTATTTTTTAAAGTTTATTTTAAAAATTAACAAAATAAAAAAAAAATTTAACTACATATTTCATCATTTAATCTAACAAATATAAATATTTTAATATACATAAATATTAATAAAATAATATATAAAAAATTAAAATTTTTTTTTACCTAAACCGAACCGATTAACGGTTTGGTTAACGCGGGTCCGATCGGATTGACGGCTTAGTTCGGTCTAGTTCTGTCTGACAGTTCAAGGATGGTTCAGCTTGGTTTTGGGTCGGTTCAGAATGATCGGTCTAGGTTTGAGGATGAGTCAGGTTATTAGGTCGATTGCGCGGACCTTAAGTCTAGTCAGCGGGTTGACGCGCGGATCCTGAGTGCTTAAAATAGCGTCATTTTGGGCCTTTATTAAAACGATGTCGTTTTAGTTTTGGTAGTTTATATAAAAGGTCCCAAAAATTTTTTTCGATCATTCTCTTCTCTTTAAAAAAAAAAAAAAACCGCATCCCTCTCCCTTTTTAGACCAAAACCCAATGAGGTCGGTCGGTGGTCGTCACTGCCATCGTCACCACCGATCATCGGTGATCTAAAAATCCCAAAACAGATCAAAATCTTCCTCTCAATCCCTTAAACTCAGATCCAGCCTCTGTTTCACCTGAAAGTGTCCAAAACAGTGCAGATCTAGCTTAAAAGTTTCGGCCATAAATTTTTTTTTTGTATTTGTATGTTGTTTTTTTTTTTTTTTTGCTGGCGCTGCGGTCCTTGTTTCCATTGGCTATTGTTTTTGTGTTTGTATGTGTTTGGTTTGTTTTAGATTTTTTTTTTACAAAAGTTTTTTTTTGAATCTGGCAAACCATTTTTTTCGTTTTTGGTAAGGTTTCGAGGTTTTTTTTTTATCTCTTCTTTTTTAATCGATCCTCCACTTGTTTTGCAGGTAACAAGCTCTATTTATAGAGCTTTTTGGGATTCAAATCTCAGATTTTTTGGGATTCGAATCCCACATTTTCAACCCAAAATTCACACTGCCAAGTTAGGCAGTGTGTCAGGTGACTGCCGGTGGTGGTCGACAGTGATTTTGGACTTTTGGTAATGGTGCATTTAATGCACTCATAGCTGTCAAACTGAACTAGATAAGTAAAGAAAAAGAAGGAAAAAAGAAAGAAAGAAATAAATAAATAAATAAGAAAGAAAAAAGAAAAAAATATATAAAATAATAATAATAATAATAATAATAAAACAAAATGGTATTTACACTTATCTTCCTCCAGTACCTATCTAGAACCCATTGTATCAAATAGCTGAGAAAATATTTAACAACAAGGAGTTGGAATTTATAAATGGGATGGTGACCTTTCCCATATGTTATAAATTGTTAGGAATAAGCTGAATAAAGTTACCGAGGTAACTTCTTATGGTGCTCATACCTATGGTTAAAGAAACTAAGAAATCATTCGATTGATATTATCACAGTGTACATAGTTACTTTGTTGTTTTGGTCTTCTGTAAGTACTAGTCTTGTTATTATTTTAGTTTAATACATAGTATAATTAATTATTTGACATGTTTGTTTTCATATAATTTATTTATATGATTTTGGTTTAATGATGTAGCAAGTACTAAATAGATAATAGTTAATGTAAAAGTCAAGATTAAGTTAAGAGTACCGAGATGGAGTGAAAATTTTTCTTAATTTTGCATTTAAGAATACAAGTGAAGATAATATAATATTATACCCATGTTTGAAGTGTGCTAATATCAAATGGCAAATACGTGAAGTTGTTTTCAAACATTTAATTTGTATTGGAATTGTCTTGGGATATGTTAATTGGTATTTTCATAGAGAGTTTGTACCATCAAGGTCTTTGCCTAGAGTTCCTTCAACATTAAGGGCTCCTTAACACCAACATGATCCTATTAGACAATGACATTGAAGGCATATTGCGATATGCTTTTAACATTCATAACCACCATTTCCATCATCCATCTCCCCAAAATGATGGATTTAATGAGTCAAATGTTGAAATGAATGAATTTGGTGAACATGAGATAGGTGTAGGTGACCAACAACCTAGTGGAGAAGCATCGAAGTTTTATAGGTTGCTTGAGGATATGAATGAAAAACTTTATGAGGGATCTAAGCATTCAAGGTTATTTCTATGTGCGTCTTTTTCACTTGAAACACTTATGTGGATGGATGAAAAACTTTTTGACTTTATTATTGAAGTTTATGAAAAAAATGTTTCCTTTTGCAAAAATCTTGAATTTTATAAGGATTCAAAGAAGGTGATCAAGAATTTTGGGTCTTGAATATAAGAAAATTCATAGTTGTCCCAATGATTGCATGTTGTATTGGGATGATAGGAAAAATCAAGAATCTTGTCATTTGTGTGGTAATTCTCGTTGGGTGAAAAAAAATCCTAATGAAAGGTTGAATGAAAATGCTGATGAGATCAATGTAAAAAAGAAACCTATAAAGGTTTTATGATATTTTTCATTAATATCGAGACTTCAACTACTCTTCATGTCTTTCAAAATTATAGATTCTATAAGGTGACATCATGACAAGTAAACAAATGATGGATCATTGAGGCATCTTGTAAATTTATTGGCATGGAAATCATTTTATTATAGGTTTTTGGACTTTACTTCTAATCCTCAAAATGCTATGCTTGGACTAGTATCTAATGGATTCAACCCATTTAAAATGTTAAGTACTTCTTATAGTACTTGGCCAGTTGTATTGATTTCGTACAATTTGCCACCATGGATTGTCATGAAGCAATAATCATTTATCTTGTCTATGATAATTCTTAGGAAGAAATATCCAGGTAATGATATAGACATCTACTTACAACCTCTTATTAAAGAGTTAAAGTAACTATGGGAAGGAGTTGAGACCTATGATGCATCAAAAAAAGAAAATTCCAATACAAGTCCTGCTTTATTATTGACTATCAATGATTTTCTACTTATGCGAATTTATCTAGTTAGAGCGCGAAAGGTCATTATGCTTATCCATGTTTGCTGCACAAACATGTTTGAAGTGGTTACATAATGGTAGAAAGTTCAGTTATATGAGACATTGTCGATAGTTAAATGATAATCATCGATTTAGATTCTAAAAACATCTTTTTGATGGAACTGAAAAGTTGAAGAGATCACTTTTACCAATTAGTGGGTCTAATATCTTGTCAAAGTTAAAAGATATCAATTTCACATATGAAAAAATTACTCAATCAAGGAAAAAAGTGAGGGAGATTTTTGAAGGTGTCTAGCCTCATATTACTCAAATTGGTGATAATGATACTCAAGTTGGTGATCTTGATGTTTAAAGTGATGAAGAGGAAGATGACAAAGATGACCCCAATGAGTCTGAGTTGTGGAAAAAAAGAAGTATATTTTTTAAGTTACCTTATTGGGAATATAATTTATTATATCATAACCTTGATATGATGCTAATAAAGAAGAATGTTTAAGAAAATTTTATCAGGACAATTCTCAATGTGAATAAAATATAAAATAATGACTTAAAGAGTTGGCTTAATCTAGTTGATATGGGGATTTACCCTGATCTTTATCCAAAGTTGCTTCCCAATGGCAAATATTGATTGCTTTTTGCCTTTTTTGGGATTTCTAAAGTTGAGAAAGATGTGTTTTGTAAGGTTTTGAAAAATGTGAAAGTTTCAAATGGCTGTGTGTTAAGTATATCTAGATGTGTGAATCTAAAGGAGCAAAAACTTTCTTTATTGAAGTCACATGATTATCACATTATGATGTAAGACTTACTTCCACATGCTTTACATTCATTAATGTCAAAGCAAGTCACTTCAGTGGTAATTAAATTGAATAACATATTTAGAGCTCTTTGTGGGAAAGTTCTAAATGTGGAAGAGCTTGACAAACTTCAAGATCAAGCCACGATTACTTTATGCCATTTAGAGAAGATTTTTCCTCCAAACTTCTTCACTATTATAATGCATTTGGTTATCCACCTTCCATATGAAGCAAAAGTCAGTGGACCTATTTATTATTGATGGATGTATCATATCGAAAGGTATTATTTGTTAATAGCTTGATTAGGTTATTAGTGTTGATCATATCACTCTAGTTAAAAAGGTATATGAAAAATGTTTTATGCTTTAGGTTTTTGGGGAGATTAAAGTCTTATTGTTGCAACAAATGCTATTTAGAAAGTTCTATTGCTGAAGGATATTTAGCAGAAGAGTGTATGACATTTTGTTCTCGTTATTTGGAAGATGTTGAAATGAGATTTAATAGACCATCGAGAGATGTAGGTATGCAGCATATTGACTTTGCCTACAATTATCTTTTTGAAAGTTTTGGACAACTAATAGGCAAAGCTGAAATGGTGGAGTTAGATGATAAATCTTGGGCACAAGCACATCGATATATTCTTTTCCATTATGACTCAATTAAATCATTTCACACGTAAGTTTTCTTGCAAGGAAATTATTCATTCTATTAAGCACAGATTATTGTACTCTTCTTATTGTTAATACTTTATCATGATGCTTTGTAGTGAGTATAGAAATAATTTGAGAGCTCATCCACATTATCGATGATCAAACCCTCGAGAGCTTGATAAGTTGTTCACCAAAAACTTTCATGAATAGTTATGAGCAACTATAAGTAATGCCATACTTTCCATTATGAGAAATGCACATAGAATGCTTAGGGTATAAATAAAATTAATAACATATCTATTTATTCCACCTTTATTGGTTTAGAGTGGACGGCTTGTTAGTGAAAAGGTGAAGGTCTTTCACAAAGGTCGAACAGAATTGTGAAATGATACAAAGATTTCATTACAATGGATTTCAATTTCACATTAAATCCCGTGAGAGATTTCAAAGTACACAAAATTCAGGAGTTATTGTTACTTCATCAACTACTAGCTATGCTGTGCTAAGGACACAAACCCTTTAAAGAGAAATGTTGACTATTATGGCATGATTAATCACATCATTGAGTTAGATTATTATGGCAACTGGAAAGCTATCTTATTTCGGTGTGATTTGGCTAATGTTAATAGTGCAAGGGGTATTAAGAAGGATCAATTTGGATTTACAATTGTCAATTTTTCTCAATTAATTCACATCGGACAATGACTTATCGATGAACCTTATGTTTTTTCCTCTCAAGTCAAACAAGTTTTTAATTCTCAAGACCCCAAAAAATTAAGATGGTTTGTTGTTCTTCGAAACACACCTAGAGACTTATTTGATATGGGATCAGATACCAAAGATGGTGTTGAATATGGAATTGAATGTTTTCCTTTTGCTAAACAAAACTTGGATGAAAATATCTCTAGTACCTCTACTCAGTGGGTCCACAAAGATGTTAATGAAGATATTTATGAACCATGATGGATCAACCATATATTTTAATTCGAGTGTTTAAAACATAATGTAATAAATGCTTGTATGTAATTTATGTTGCATTCGCTTTTACTTTAATTATTGTATTGTAAGTCATACATTATGTTTTAATTTAATTAAATTGATATGTTCTTTATATATCATTGGTTATGATTTCTTAACTTCTCAATGTCTTTATATGTGTTCTTTACATATGCTTTTAATATATTCGCTTTTATGATATAGCTAAACTATAATCCGGAGAAGTAGATTGAAAAGAATGCATATCATAGTTATTAGTTCAGAACCGTCTGCGGTACCAATTGATCTTAGCTATTGACTGAATCTTTTGAAGGGGAATATGCATACTGTCGATTCTAACTTAGTCACTTCTAATCCTTTAATTGATATTGGATCTGGCAATGCGGGAGGTGTAGGTTTAGATAGTATCCTGTCAATTGATTTTGCTTTTAATTTGAATGTAGGTATCATAAACACCATATTTATATTTCAATTATAATGATTAAAGTATTGGTAATTCACAAATTGATTTTTTATTTTTTGTAATTGATAACAATGGTCAAAGAAGGACCAAAGACTAGACAACTTTGAAGGAATTATTTGCATTACCTCCAAATGAGCGTATTGTAGTGTTTGCAAACTCTGATAGGCAACAAATTGGTGAAGAGTTTCAACTGTTGGCTGAATTTCTAGGCATGATTGCCCGTAATGGCATGAAATTGCCTATTCATTATAAAACATCGCATAAAGTTCCATCATAAGTTAAGGTTGATGCTTTAAACTTTATTGAGGTATTAGTATAATTAATTACATAAAAAATTAATTATTTTAAATTTGGTTTATTGATTAAAACTTTTCTTTTTGTATTATTATAGTCAAGATTTGTACTTGAAATACCAACTTCATTTGTGCTTAAGTCATTGAGAAAGAAATGGAAAGACTATAAGCATAATTTAAAGAAAAAATATTTCGATCAAAATAGTACTGTAGAGGCCACAATGGAAAATGTACCTCGTAATGTGATTAGATGGCAATATGAACAATTAGTTAGATTTTGGTTCTCTAGAAAAGGAGAGGTACTAATTTATAACTTTTAGTATTAGTTTTTAGGTGTTTTATGATTTAAGTTGGTAATATTTGTATTTCTATCATATATGCAATTATTTTTTATGACAGGAAAAACAACAAATTGAAATTGGTAGCAGAAAGCAACAAAAATATAGCCACAGAAGTAGATCAAAAAGTTTTGCAAGAAAGCAAAAAAAAATAGTAAGTTTATGATATTAAAATTTTTTGAATGATTAAACTTGGTTTCCATTGTTGATATATGTGTCGTAATTTGTAATTTATGTCTGTTTACAACTTTTTGTGCCATTACAAGATAAAAATGCAAATTTACAATTATTGTTCTATTTTAATAGTTTTGATAGTTTCAGTACATGATATTAAACTTATCCAAATTATTGAACTTAGTTTCCACGGTTGATATGTATGAAAAAGTTATTGTTTACATCTATTTAGGACTTTTTGTGTCATTAATAGGTAATAATACAAATTTGCTATTATTGTTCTATTTTAACAGTTTGGATAGCTCAATACATGATATTAAACTTGTCCGAATGATTGAACTTGGTTTTCACAGTTGATATATGTGAAAAAGTTATCGTTTACATCTATTTAGAATTATTTTTGTCGTTAAAATGCAAAAATAAAAATTTGCCATTATTATTCTATTTTAATAGTTTGGATGGCTTCAATACATTTTATTAAACTTTTTTGAATGATTGAACTTGGTTTTCGCAGTTAGTATATGTGAAAAAGTTGTTGTTTACCTCTATTTAGGATTTTTCAAGCCATTAAAAGGCAAAAATACAAATTTACTGTTATTGTTTTGTTTTAGCAGTTTGGATAGCTTCAATACATGCTATTAAACTTTTTCAAATGATTGAACTTGGTTTTCACAATTGGTATATGTGACAAAGTTGTTGTTTACCTTTATTTAGGACTTTTTTTGCATCTAAAAGGAAAAATACAAAGTTGCTGTTATTCACCATGTTTTAACAGTTTGGATAGCTTCAATACATTATATTAAACTTGTCCAAATTATTGAATTTGGTTTCCATGAATGATATGTGTGAAAAGCCAAAATGCTTTTATTGTTTATGTTTTTTTAAGACTTTTGTGCCGTTAAAGGGCAAAAATATAATTTTATAGTTATATCTTTATTTTAACAATCTAGATAGATTAAATACATGATATTAAACTTATTCAAATTTTTGAACTTGATTGACAAGCTCGATATGCATGAATAAATTGCGGTTGATATGTATTTAACAATAACATATGTTTTTATATAGGAGATTGAGATGGGTGAAAAAATTGGACGTGTGAAACTTTTTTGATTAACTCACACAAAAAAAGATGATCTTACCTAAATGGCGAAACATAAGAAATTGTGGTAATTTGTTATATAAGCTATATACAGAATGTAAATATTGACTATTTTCAACATATTATGAATTAATCGTTAAACTTGATTGTTTTATTAGATTAATTTACAAGAGAAAGTGAACGAGAAAATAGCTACTAAGATTGAAGTTGCATCTGTTAACATGTAAGAATTGAAAAATCAAATTTTCACATAAGTTGTTGGGAAAGAAATACATGGATGGTTTCGAGGGCTTGGATTGGGTCCAACACCATCTACCTACTATGGACGTAGCTCTCATAATTTACATTCTCAGCAAGTCAGTTTTCGTAAGATATTTTCATATTGTGAGAGGAGTTACAAACTTTGTGAGAGGAGTTACAAACTATGCAAACGTTTTTAGCAAAAGAAAGCAGAAAGCGAACATGAGTGTGCTAAAATTGAAGAAGAATGTGCTAGAATAGACCAAGAGCATGACAAGTTTCAGCAGTTGCATGATTGATTCAATACTCTTATGAATTTTGTGCAACAACAATTTTCAAGAACTAATCTAGGTGGTCCACCAACTCAGGTTAGTAACTATTTATATTTTTTAATATAAATAATAGGTTATTATTATGTTTTAAAACTTGTATGATATTATTCAGTAGATTTTTGAGTAGGTTCTTAAGCACATTAGTGACCAAAGTGGAAAAAGTCCTTCATCAAATGGTAGTATTCCAAATCTATGTAGTCATCAATTTCATACATTTTAATTTTTTTGGTTAATGTACTAAATTAATTTGAATGTTATTGCATGTATTATTAAACTTTGTGTTACATGCATATTTAAATAAATTATGTACTTATAATATTCAGCTTATGAATTGAAGTTCGTTTTTATTTCTTTTAACATTTTTATTTAATGATAATAATAAATATAAAAATAATCTTTTTAAAAAAACTAAATTTCTTAATTCGCAGCATTTATGTTCAAAAATGCTGCTAAATTCAAAATTTTGTGGTATTTGTATTAGGAAAACACCACTAAATTAGCGACATTTTTCTATACAAATACTACTAATTTAGAGGCATTTGTATCATTAAACACTACTCAATATTTCCTGATAATGCCACTAATTTAGTGGTGATTGTCCTTATAAATGCCGCTCTATGAACGACATTTAATGATACAAATGCCTCTAAATTAGCGACAGTTTCCTAATACAAATGCCACTAAATTAGCAGTGATTGTGCTTATAAATGCCTTTAAATTAGTGATGTTTTCTTGATACAAACACTACTAAATTAACTGTAATTGTTCTTACAAATGCTACTAAATTAGTGATGCTTTTTATAAAATGCTACTATTTTCCTTGATGCAGGCATAGCCTATGCTCTTAGTGGCGTTTTTGGCAAAAGTTGCAAATATTTTAGTGGCGTTTATAAATGCTGCTAAACCTTAAAAAAAATCACCACTAAAGACATAAACTCCTATAGTGTCAACAATATCAAGATCATTCATGCAATCCTATTCACAAGAGCATTCATGAATTCTCCCTATTATTGTCATATCCAATATATTCATAACCATAGCAAATATTTTCTAAAAAATATATCTCAAGCAAATAGGCATTAAACATAATTTCAACAAGTATGAGGAATATTTATATCAAAATCATACACTCAAAAATAAATGCATACTCAATCAAGCTTATATATATCATATCAAATTCGCATATTCAAGATATATCAACAAAACATATATCAATAACTATTAAGCATTCAACATTCGACAAGAATAGGCAACCAATTTCAAATTCATAAAAGTTTGGAGGTTACCTATCTCCATTATGTGACTATAGTTCCATTCTTCAAAATCACATTGTAACTCTTTACTCTAGCACACCTACATGAGACATTTTTCATTTGATTTTTGGTGCCCAAATTGCTTTGGGTCTTTGATAGTTAGTAACCAAGTCTCTAGTTCCTTTCGGAACCCATACTTGCTTAATTCTAAATGAAACTTTTCTCTTTATAGGACAAGTATGTGTAGTATGACCATGAAATGACAAAAATTGCATCTAATCATTTTAGTATTTAAACTCTTGTTTAAAAGCTCTTGTTTTTCATTCACCAAAACTTTAAATTTCTTTCTCAATTCTAAATTCTCTTTTTCTAGCATTTCATTTCTCTTTTGACAAGCATCAAATTTCATTTTTAATTTATCATTTTCCTTCTCCAAATCATTCTTTTATTTATCAAGAAATCATTTTCAGCATTCAATTTTGAAATCATTTTCTTGTAATTCCTCATCATTGATTCACATTTATTATACAACTCATTGTAAGCATCTTGCAATTTATCAAATGTATATGAATTTGAATCACAAGAGTTAGAGGTTACCTCTGATTCATCAATAGCCATAAGACATGATGCATGTTGGTTGAAAATTTGTTTTCCATGTAGCTCATCCAACTTTCTTTATATCTCATTTGAAGTTGAGCATTTTGAGACCAAGTTGAGCATTTGATCTAAATGGACTTTTAAAGGTTATAATGTAGGCCATGGTGAGGGGTCATGAAAGAAAATGGATAAAATAAGCTTAAAACATGCGTTTAAAGGGTTCAAAACCAAAGGATCATTTCTTATCATTTGAAATAACTTGGCATTTTGTCCATTTCCACTTCATATTACTACTTTTTCCTTTTTTTTTCATCTCATTTCTCACAAAAGGATTCTCATTACTTTGCCTTAAATTATGCATGGCATTCATTTCTTTTTCTCTTTTTTCCTTCATTTTGCTTTTCTTTTTTTCTTCTTTTTGTGATCTTTTGACACTTTTCTTTTCTTTTCAAAAATTGCCTCCCAGTGTGGAGGGTGATCCTTGGTCAGGGTTCTTTTTTGAAAGAAATCATAATAGGCTCAAAGGGTAGCAATGAATGGATTTTCAAATGGTAAAAGAAAGATGGCCATTTTTCATCTCAAATGTGAATGCTTCCCTTGAACATCATCTATTGAACAAAAAAAAACTCATGGATCTTCATATATCTTCAAAATATATTTATTTCACATCAGCTTACTTCTTTTTCATAGATCAATGTGAATGAGTTCTCAAAATTAAATCCCAAAATTATTATTATCATTGTCTAAATATTCACCATCTGAAATTTGAGAATGAAAATGAAAAATTATGAAAGGAAATACAGCATGGAACAATGGTTGAATAAGAGAGAAAATGTAATGAAATACATCATCCTTGCCTTTTATTAAAATGATAACAAATGAAATCCTATTACATAAAAGAAATCCTAACATTACTCTAAAAGAAGTCCTAAAATGACAAGAAACTTCCAACTAGCCTAAACATCCTTTTCTTCAAAATTATGCCTATGTGCAATCAGGTGAAAGATCTTTATTGACATCTTTATTTTTTTATTATTTTATGTTTTTTTTTTTTTTGTTTGAGAATAAACACTAATTATTGTTATTGAAATTTTATCTAAACTATTCCACTATTTGGGACAAATTTAGACAAAATTTCTCACCTGGAAATTTTATAAAAAATTTACCATTTGAAATTTCTATAAATTTCATCATTGGATAATTAATATTTATTTCTAAAATTTATTTTATTTTTTATCTTTTTATTTTTATTTTATTGTTATTTTTTTCTAAAATTTAATCATAAAAAAAACTTTAAAAATAAATAAATAAATAAAATAATACCAAATAGGGTCGACTCGGCTTCAGCAACCATAGCATGGCTTGGCTTCAGAGACGTGGCTCGGAGGTTCAAAGAGATGACCCTCTATATGGCCATTATGGTTCTCAAGAATAACATCATCAATTGCATGCTTCTGAAGCTATTTTTAAGACTCTTCCCTAGCTCATTCTATAAGTTCCAAGGGATCCCCTATTTCTCATAATGTAAGTTTGCTAAGCTTTAATGAGTGACTAAAATATGTTGAAGGGCCAACCAAGGAATATGAGTGGCTACAGATGATAATTAGATCATCAAAAAGCAATTCATTTGACTCAATTACAACAATTTCTAGTGCTAATTTCCATTGAGGTAGAATTAAAAAAACTTTAACACCATAGATGGATCTCTGAATAATCCAAAATGCGATTAGATGAAGCAGGGCAATGTACAATGGCTTTAAATAGTTGGAAGTTAACATATGTAGCAAGGGTTCCCAGAAAACTTGTAAGTGAGAACGCCAAAATCCAGAAAAAACAATCATTCTTGCTTCCTGATTTGTAGGAAACAGGTAATATATGAAGTTTAAAACTGGATGATTCAAAACATCAAGGTCAACAGCTTTGTCAAATATATTAAAGCACATCATAAGGCATTAAACTAGGAAACATGAGAAGCATATAGTGGTAACATAACCAACTTCTTACAGCTTTTTATGCCACCTTTTGGACTCTACAAGGAACTGCTACAACATTAAGAAAAGCCTTCCACCATATAGTAAAAACCCATGGGCTACAAACAATGATACATCAGCCACATTGCAATCTGAATGGTATAAACCAAAACAAAACCAAAAGTGCATATGACGTGAAGAAAGCTAGACTTGGCATGTCAAGCAACATATGTTGAACAATTTTCGGATGTAAGTTCTGCACATTCTTGCTGAAAACAAAAACTAGCACATGAACCCATTCACTATGAAATTTAGAAAATGGAAGTCCTTTTTGCGTGGTCTAACCATACTTGAAAACTCTCAATTGTATCCGAATCAATTGAATGAAAGCAATGGCGACGACGATGCCATAAAGAGCGACAAGAATATGAAAAATGCTATCCTACCAGTGCAGTGAATCGTTAATGTCATGCCACCAATTGGATGCTTCCTTCAGCTTATACGAAATCACCACCTTATCCATGTTGTAACTTCCCCTCCCCCTCTCTCTAGGTTCAAGGCTTATATTTATAGGATTTCAAATCCAAGAACCCTAAACCAGATGAGATTTCAATCCCTTCTGAGTTCTAACTCCAAGTCTCAATTAAACTTAAACTCTTCACATAATTTCACACAAACTAAATCACCCTTTTTTAATTTTTAATTTTTAATTTTTTTATTTAATATTAACAAAATTAAAAGTAGACCCCCGGATAGATTGGGGTGTCTACAGCTACCTCTCTTTGTACATTTTCTATGAAACAGGAATTGTGCAAAGACGTAGACAACCCAATCAACTCGACACGTATTTTTTTTTTTGAAAAAGTAAACAAAGCTCCTCTAAACAGAAGCTAAACGACTTTGAAAAATAAATTAAGCTCATCTAAACAGAGGCATCACAACTTTTGAAAAATAAAATGCTCATCTAAACAGAGGCACCATAACTTTTAAAAAATAAAATGCTCCTCTAAACAGAGGCACCATAACTTTGAAAAATAAATTGCTCATCTAACCAGAGGCACCACCATTTTGGAAAGTAAAATGCTCTTCGACAATCATGTCTAGAGGAGTCATAAATCAGGTCTGATAAAATGAAAACTCAAAGATTCACAATTTGAGTTCAAAATTCAAAGGTTCATATTTGTAATATCCTTTCAGCTTCATAAGAATTCACTAAAATTTGATTCTCAAAATTTCAGTTTCATAAAGATTTTATTCACAAAATTGTAGATATGTAAGAATTCAAATTTGTAAGATTTCAATATTTGCATTTGCAAGACTCGCATCCACATTCAAAGAGTCTCATTCAAATTTTGGAGATTCACATCCAACAGTTCAGAGCTTCTTATTTAAGTTCAAAGGTTCACACTTGACAAATTTAGGATTTAGATCCAAAAAGTTTAACCTTTTTCATTCAAATGTTGAAGATTCACATCCAAAAGTTCAAAACTTTTCATTTTAGTTCAAAGATTCATATCTGACGAACTTTAGGATTACACACCTCAAAGATCCTTATTTGAAACTCAAAGATTCTCATTTGAGTTCGAAGATTCTCATTTAAGAATTCTAAGATTCTCATTTAAAGATTTCTTAAAGATTCTCATATGAGTTCAAAGATTCACATTCGATAAATTTTGAGTTTCACACTTCAAATATTTTCATTTAAAACTCAAAGATTCTCATTTGAGTTTGAAAATTCACATTCGACAAATTTTGGGTTTCACACCTCAAAGATTCTCATTTGAAATTCAAAGACTCTCATTTGAAAATCAAGACTTCATCAAAATATTCAAAATTTCTTTTTCAGATGAGCTTCAAACTTTCACCAGAGTCAAAATTTTATATTTACTGAATGTCATGATCAATGATGCAAATGCTTTCTCAATTATGCAAATGCAACAATCTAGATTCTCACAATGTCATAGTCTTAACCATGATTCAAATGTTTACTACATAATACAAATGCATATCCAAACCAAAGTTTTAAACATTCTCAAAAAAATAATGCAAATGTAATGCATGTAACACGAATGTCAATGTCATGAAATTCTAATCAAAATGTGGTAATATGATCCTCAAGACTCCATCATCTCATGTTTTTTCCTTGTTTAGCTTTTCAACACTTTAGAACAAGTTTCATCAACTAATCCTTATTATTTTCATCACCTGATTGTAATTCATAGACCTCTCAGCACTAGCAATTACAGAATAAATTTCATCCATTGCCCCATATCATTTAATCACAACTCACAGGGCCCTTAGTACTAGCCATATTAAATAAATTATGTCCTCTATCACTTGGTCACCAACCATAGGTTTCTCAGCACTAACCATTTTAGAATAAATTTTGCCCACTGGTCCACATTATTCTCATCTTTTAACCATAACTCACAGGTTATGTTGACCAGTTCATCCCTATATTCATCACTTGGTCATATCACCTTTTTAGGTTTTTTCACTCTCTTCATTTGTTGACCAATGCATCACCATATTCATCATTTGATCACACCATGTGTCTTCTCAAATTATCCTTTTTAAGTTTCTACCATCTCTTCATTTTTCCCTTATCATCTTGGATTTCTTTTCAAAGGAATGCAAGACTCTTTCATGAACATTATCATTCATTCATTATCATTTCAACTCTTGACAAACACAATGCAATCACACATTTTCTTGATTCATTCTAACGATGCAATAATAAGAGAACACAAAGTGAATTGAAAGAAAAATAATCAATGAAGAACAAGTTTCGTACAAACAAATAGGGAAAGAAACAAGTCGGATGCATGTCATTGGTATAAATGGAACAAATAGAGTAACAATATTCAAATAATGAATATTCAAACAATTCTAGACATGAATCTAGGATTCTCTTTCAAAACCTTATTCCATTAACTGTCAAAATCATTTTGAGCTCATCAAATTTTGCTCTAGCTTTGAGGGATCTTCATATATCTTTGACTTTCCATCCATGTGTCTCCACTTAGAGATTTTTTACCCAAATTACCCTTTTAAGTTTTCAATCTGAGTCTTCTTTTTCTCTTTTTTTCATCTTTTTTATTTTTTCATTTTTTTCATTTTTTCATTTTTTTTCATTCTTTCACCCATTATTGATATCTCTTCCACATCAATCTTTAAAGCAACGAAGCATGATTTTGTCATTCCATCTCGAGCATGCTTTAGCTTAACATATGATCATTCAATTTGAGCACTCACATTTGATCCAAATAGACTTTTAAAGGTTGTAATATAGGTCATGGTGAGGGGTCATGAAAGAAATGGATAAAATAGGCTCAAAACATGTGTTTAAAGGGTTTAAAATCAAAGGATAATTTCTCATAATTTGAAACAACTTGGCATTTTGCCCATTTCCACTTCATTTCACTATTTTATCCTTTTTTTCATCTCATTTCTCATACAAAGACTCTCATTACTTTACCTCAAATCATGTATGGCATTCATTTCTTTTTTCTCTTTTTCCTTTATTTTGCTTTTGTTTTTTAGACATTTTATGATCTTTTGGCACTTTTCTTTTCCAAAAATTACTCCCTAGTGTAAAGGGTGATCCTTGGTCAGGGTTTTTTTAAAAACAAAAATCATAATAGGCTCAAAAGGGTAACAATGAATGATTTTTCAAATGACAAAAGAAATAACGCCATTTTTCATCTCAAATATGAATGCTTCCATTGAACATCATCTATTGAACAAAAATAAGCTTATGGATCTTTGCACATCTTCAAGACATATATATTTCACATTTGCTAGTGCCTGGCTTTTTTTTGCTCAAATAATCTCTTTAAATCAATGTGAATGAGTTCTCAAAATTAAATCCCAGGATTATTGTTAACAATGTCTAAACATTCATCATTTGAAATTTAAAAAAGGGAATGAAAAGTTTGAAAGGTGACAAAAAATGAAATAGTGGTTGAATCAAAAGGAAAATGCAATGAAATGCATTAACTTACATTTTATTAAAATGATAACAAATGAAATCCTATTGCATAAAAAAAATTCTAACATTGCTCTAAAAGAAATCCTAAAATGATAAGAAGCCTCCAACCAGCCTTAACATCTTTTTCTTTCCAAAATTATACCCCTCATACAATCAAGTGAAGGATCCTTCTTAATATCTGACTCCCTAATTCATTACAACTCTCTAAGCCTTTTCGGATCAACATATTCTTGATTCTCACTCAGAGCATTGACATTAGGCAATGGATTGCCACTAACATTAGGTGTTGTTACCCCTCATTGATCAAAGTTTATCATTTCATCCTTGATTAATCGTTGCACCTTATACTTTAAGGTAGTGCAATTCTCTGTGGAATGACCGACAATTCTATAGTGGTAGTCACAGTGGGTTGTAAAATCATACCACTTGGGATAAGGTGGCTTAAGTGGCTCCACATGACTGGGGGCAATCAAGTAGTATTTTTAGAGCTCTCGGTATAACTCCATATAAGTCATAGGGATTAGATCAAATACGAGTTTTTCTCGAGTAGTTGTTGCTCTCATGAACCACTTGTTGGGTTAGCAGAACAAATCTAAGACCTTGTAGGAGATTGAATGTTAAGGCTATATATGAGAGCTTGGAGGCCAAAAATAAGCTGGTATGTGGATGGATAAGATGACAATGAGGCTGGTTGGTATGGGTAGAATGAGATGCTATTCACAACAGGATAGTATAAAGAGTATCCTTGTGGTAGATAAAGTTGATATCCCTTAAATTATCTGTCAAAGCTCACAGCTTGAACTTTATTCTCTTTCGTCTCAAGCGTCTTCCTAGTTTCCCTTCCTTTCAACTTGCCATTTTTAATGGCATTTTCAATGATTTCACTTGAGATCACCATATCGATGAAGTTTTTTATTATATTCCCTATCATCTTTTCATAATAGAGAGACTTCAAAGTGCTGACAAACAACACTATGATCACTTTCTCAGTTAGAGGAGGTTACAATTGAAAAGTAATATCCCTTCACATCTGGGTATATTTCTTGAATAATTTAGTCACTTTCTTTTCCATGATCTGTAAAGAAATACGATCAGGGGCCAAGTCTATAATATGTCGGTACTAATTAATGAAGTCATAGGCCGTATCACTCTAAGAACGAATGCAAGACCTGTCCAACTGGACATACCACCTAGCAACAGAGCCTGTGAGGTTGTCTTGGAACACATGCATTAACCGTTTTTCATTATTAGCATGGGCTGCCATTTTTCTAAAGTATATGGTAATGTAGGTCTTCGGACACTTTGTACCATCATACTTCTCAAACTCTGACACCTTGAACTTCGAAAGAATAGCCACATTTGAGATTAAACAAAGCCCAACAGCATCTACAGAACTATAAAAACCAACTTCTTCCACCACTCACAGCCTCTTTTCTAGCATACTAATCTTTTGGTCAGCTTTCAAGTCTCTTAGTGACTTACCTCCTTTTGATTTTTATTTTTTGTTCTCCTTTGGATCATCCAAAATAAGGACTTGAACTGGTTCTACTACTTTTTTTGTAAAGAGATGGTTTACATAACTTTGATATTGTTTAAAGTTCAAAGTTGATGGCATTTTAGGGTATGTGTACCCTATAGGATAAGTGAATGACTGTAGTGGTGGACCTTGTGCTGGTTGGGCTTGATATGGCCTAAAACCATGAGGATATAGTGGGTCATCCACCTCTTGTGATGGATCACCTTGTTGGCTAGTACTTTCTGTTATACCTTTTCCCTTGTTTAATTTATTCAAAACCTTTAAAATCTTATTAATTCTCATTCTAGCCTTTTGAGCTTTCTCTATCCTCTCGAGATGATTGAAATTTTTTTGTTCCATTTATTTGGCTAGAGCTCTTGTGTTGTACTGGTGAGTTGATTATGTGAGATTCTTGGTTGATGGAGCTATCCTTGAACCTTAAGTACCATAATTATGATAAAAAATGAGATGCTATGCTTTATGCATGATATGTTAATGTATAAATAGAATATGTATTTTCATGAATGAAATCTAATATGAAAGTGATACAGATGCATGACATGATAATGCAAATGCACAAAGTCAGATAAACAAAATGGTTAGATCACAAACCGTTCCTTCTTATATCCTAACTTCGGGTTACATCTATCAATTGGTTAGGAAGGGCTCTATCCTAAGGCTGGCCTCTTAAGTGTGAACTATATGTAGGGTTAGGTGATTTTGACCACTAAAGGTTCTCAAATTGTTCCTTACATCATAGTCCATCATAAACTAATAAGGCATTCCAATCATCACCCATCACAGGCTACTAACGAAAAAGATTCAATTTGAGTGGGAGTGTTTCGCTAGCCATTGTAGAGATTATCATCTCATGAGAGCATAGGTACTTTACTCCCTCTTAAAAGGGATGGAGCCTGAGTATAGAGCTCATGTAATGCAAATGCATGTGATAGTGTGTGAAGAAACATATAGGTTTCATGCCCCAAAAATAAAGTGCAAGACAAAAAAGGAAAAACGTTAGTAAACAAATAATTACAATTTAAAACCACTAGACCAAAGGATAAGATAAATTCAAAAATTATTGCTTGACTCTCTAGCGTCCCCAGTAGAGTCGCCAAACTATCATAACATATAGATCCATAAATCTATAGCTAGACTTAACAAAATAGATGAAGTCACCACCAATCTTTTTTACCTAGGTGTGATTGGCTACCTAAGGAATCTATCCTTTTAGGGAGCTCCTAAGCTTGACTAAAGATCCCTAAAAGAATAGGTTCGGTCTACAAACCAGAATAGAGTTCGAAAGTTCAGTTACATGTGGGAAAGGTTATAGCACCCCCACATGCCCATCCAAAGGATGGTACCATATTATTTTAAATTCATCCTAGGATCTTGGTACTAATGGTTTCAATTTTTTATGTTGAATATTGGAAATAATTCATAAGACTCTTCCATTAATTTGGTATAATTCCTAAAAATATTTTCTCACCTTAAGAGTATTCAAGAATCCCATTTGATTTCTTGAAGAGCCTCCGTCATCAGAAAAATTATTTTTTTTGTTTAAAATATATCTATTTATTCCACCATTTGGGCCCAAAAAATCTTTGAAAAGTTTTCATGATTGTTTTCTCTAATTTCTGCTTCTCTCCTTGATTTTTTTTATGTGTTTATTGTTTTTAGTATTTTTTGCATGATTAAATTTAGAAAAAAAAATAAAAAAATAAAATTTTTTTGGAGTAAATATTACTTATCCAATGATGGAATTTATAGAAATTTCAAATGGTAAATTTCTATAAAATATTTAGGTAAGGAATTTTGTCTAAATTTGTCCCAAATTGTGGAATGATTTAGATAAAATTTCAATAACAATAATTAATAGTTATTTTCAAACCAAAAAAATTAAAAAAATAAAAAAAAAATATTTATATAATTTTGGAATTAAATACAAATTATCCAAGGATGAGATTCTTAGAAATTTAAAATGATAAATTCTTAAGAAATATCTAAGTAAACAATTTTATCTAAATTTGTCCCAAATGGTGGAATAATTTAGATAAAGTTTTAATAAAAGTAATTGTATTCTTTTCCATATAAAATTTGGGTTGAAAATATTTGATAATTATCTAAGGATGAGATTCTTAAAAATTTTGAAAGGTAAATTTCTAATAAATCTCTAGGTGATAAATTTTATCTAAATTTGTCCCAAATGGTGGAATAATTTAGATGATGTTTCAATAAAAACAATTGTCATATTATTTTCTTTCCAACAAAAAAAAAGAGAAATAAAAAGAATTTCTAAATAGGCCCAAATGGTGAAAAATTTAGAAACCAACAAAAAAATAATAAATAAATAGAATTTCTAAAAAGGTCAAATTGGTGGAAAATTTAAAAATTCAAAAGAGAAAATATTTCTAATTTGGCCCAAATGGTGGAATAATTAGATATATTTTTGACAAATAATAAATAAATAAATAAAGGAATCCAAATTTCCTTTGAATTCTAACCTTAAACCCAACTTCAACTTTACAAACCAATTGTAATAATTTCACACAAACTCAACTACCTATTTTTTATTTTTTTTTATTAGAAAAAATCACAAGTAAACCCCAGAACAAATTGGGATGTCTACACCAATAATGGGAATAGGTTAACGATACCTCTCAATAGCCTAACCAAGATTGATGCAACAAGCTCCTTACTATCATCCGCCTAATTACACTAAGGGCTACCTCTAATAGCTTACCATGGTGAAGGCAAAACACTTTTAAGTTTTCAAACTTAGCTTAACCCTAAATTAAGAGAACATGCTCAAAAGTTTATGGAAAAAGCAATGTAACTAAGGATTAAAGCCAATGTTTAAACTTTCATATAGAAAACCATATCCTGATTGGATAAATGCAAGGATCATTTGGCCATAGGGTATAAAATCTTAGAATTTAAAACCTATTTCAAGTGATAACAATTAGTCTATCTTGAAATACATAAGTAAATTCATAATTAGATATAGTGATGTAAATGATCATATAAAGCTAAAACTATTTGGGAATTCCTTAACTAGCCTTTAATTTGTATGTTGGCTTACCACCCAACTTACTTCAAAGTTGGACTCAAATAAAGACCATGTTCTATGCATAATTTTATGAAACTGAACTTGAGATAATAATAACAGACTTAGACATGATTAGACAGTAGCTTAGAGAAAAGGTTAAAAATTTATTGCCATGTTTAGAAATGCTAAAGCAAGAAAAAATGTCCAATTGCCTAAAAGAGAATATGTTAGTATGACTAGGAGTAGTCTTACTTTGAGCTTAGAAAAAGTTTGAAAACATAAAATTTGTTGACTTTTTTCAACATGCAATATGTCTCTCTATGTAAAGCACTTATTTAAAAAAAAAAAGAGTGAAAGAAAGGAGTTGCCATACCTTTTTATTTCTTGCCTAATGAAATACACTTACAAGAAATCAATAGTGAAGATGAAAAGGAGCTAGAGGTCAATCTAGCATAATTAGCTATTATGAAACCTTACCCTTGTTAGGCTTTGACCAAGCCAAACCTAAGTAAGAGTGAAAAGAAACTCATAAGCAAGATAGACAACAACAATCAATACATCAACAAGTAGTTTACCTTTGAGTTAAAAAAGGCATATTAAATCTTTAATAATTGGCTTAAAGAAAAGAAAATTAAGCTGCCTAAAGGTCATGTGATACCACTTTTGTGTGAGATAAAAAGTAAAGGGTATTGTAAATGGCATAATTGATTGACTCACAACACCAACAATTATATTATCTTTTGACATGCTTTACAGGATGCCATTGAAACTAAAAAGTTGGCATTTTTATAGAAAGTCTAGGAAACAATGTTAATTGGCTATAATCCATTTTCTCTAAAAGTAGCTATCAATATGATGTCATTAAACATGTCCAAGGTGGTTGACAAAAAGTTTAGAATTATGTTAGATGATAAAGAACTTGATTATGCAACAAAACAAAAGGTTGAGATAACCATTGATAAGTTTATCAAAATTTTGAGTAAATGTTTAGTAGACAACCTAAGCCAAGGTGAAAGCTTAAGTATGATGCAAACTTCATCTTCTTTAAAGTCAAATAATAGAGTTTTTTCATTTTCCTTGTTTGTCAAAGAACAAAATAAAGAAAAAGGTAAAAAAAGGGATTCACTAGTATTGAAAAGACTAGTGAAATTAGAAAGTAAGGTTCTAGTTTGAGAAACTTAGTCAACATCAACCTAACACAATATAATTGCCACATCTAATAGTTAAACCAGTTCATGTTAAGGTTAGATCTTCCTTTAAAGCTATGACCAAATATTATAATGGATTTAAATAATTAGTTAAGCTTGTTGGGAATACTTCATAGCTTAAGCCAAAAAGTAGAATATTAATGCAGGCTAATGAAAATGAAGAAAAATTTGATGATCTAGATTAGTAATTTGTCTAAAAAAGGCTAATTAGATGTAGCTTTTATGGTAGCAAAAGAGAAAAATGAGGAAGAGTTGGTATATGAAGCTATTTCCATCAGTCTTACAATATGGGAGCATGAACTTATGTATAGACCTTATAGTATATGGAACGTAGGTCATGAAAGGACAATTAGATAAATAAGCTAATAGTTTAACTGAACACTTATTTTTGTAAGTGCAACAAATGTAGTTCTTAAGTTCAAATTTAAGGCAATAGAACTTTTTTTTATTATTTGGTCAACACTTGAAAAAAGTGAAGATAAACTAAAAATGGAACCAAATATGTTTAAGGTCATTGATACACCAGTGGATGAATGGTACAACAACATATACCAATCTCTTGAGAATTTAGGTTCAACTTCATACAAGGAAATGACTAGAAGCCAAATAAGAAAATGGTAAAAGTTTAACCAACAAGCCAAGTAGAAGGATATTAAAACATCCAATGAATAAGGCTTGAAAAGTAAGGCTTTCTTGAAAAGAATAGAAATAGGTCAGAAGGGAGTTCAACCAGTCCTAGTCTAGTAGGTAAGGCTAATTAAAAAAAAAAGAATGAGCTAGAAAAGAAACTTTTAGACAGGTTAGAAAGAAACATAAAAACTTGGATGAGTAATCAGTTCATCAAGAGAAAAGATTTGCTGATTTGCCTTGCAATATGTTAGTCAATTATCTATTTTTTTTATCTTTTAAGATAGGTGAATATTTGGATAATAAAGTGGAAGTAAACTAAATGGAAGATCAAAAAAGACAAGAAGAATATGCTACTTTGGAGTTTGAAAACACAATCAAATTAAACTTTTAATCTAAAATTAAAAACCAAACTGAAAAGGTGTAGATAGACAACTTGAGAGAATCAGGTTAGAACAAATTGAATAGGTAACAACTTCAAATAATCAAATGCATTTGGAACCTTAACTATTAGCTTAAGAAGAGTGACATTTTGTAAACCTTCAAAGAGCTTATCTAACATTTAAGACCTCTTTACATTTGTGTTGAAATGAATGGAAGGCAAATTAGAAGGGTGTTGGTAGATAATGGAACAATTGTAAATGTCTTACCTTTAAGAACCATTAGGAGATTAGCTGTGGAAGATAAAGATCTTTTACATTTTTGATAAATCTATAAAATAAAGTTATTTATACTTCATTTTAGGCTTAATTGAGCAATTTTACCTTACTTTTGGCTAAATTATACTTCTTTTTACCTCTAATGAGTATAATTCTCTATTTTGTAGGAAATTGTAAAAAAAAAATTGAAAATTCTTAATGCATTTTGGTCAATTTTAGGTATGATCATGGAAACATGATGTAATAATCATGAAAGTCAGCCAATGATATGGGCAACATTTATGGAAATCCATGCAAAACTTGGTACATGTAAGAGCAGTAGTAGGGAAAGTTAATTTTGTAACATTTAGTTGTTGTAAGCCCATGGTAACTAAAGTAGTACACATGCAAAAGATTACAAGTGACATAGCAAGCTACCTAGTTGGTGTATGACTCAGCATATGACCTACAAAGTGGCATGCATATATGTGTACAAGAGAGGTTGAAGTGATACATATAAAAATCTAAATTTAAATTCAAATTTAAATACTCTTATCAAGTGAAAGTCTTATGCAATGAAGAATTTTACAAAGAAACGGTACATAATCCAAATCAAATAAAGAGTCCAAAATGCATGCCATTACCTAAGAAGTAATTTTTGAATTAGTATATTTTATTTTCAATAAAAGAGAAGAAAGAAATTCAAAAGGAGAGTCCAAGAGTTTCAAACTACATAGAACTACCAAATTCAAAATCTAATGGATTTTATTGCTTTTATCTCTTATTAATTTAAAAAATTATAACTTAAGAAAGATAAGCCAAGCCAGTAAGGAATTGACCAATCAAATGAAGGGAAGCCACCATGAATAATGCCAAGTAAGATACAGAAGTTAGAAAAGATCTATCATCAGCATTTGAGTCCAACCAAAGCAAGAAGTTTTTGGAAGTTTAAGAGGGATTCGACAGCTCAAGAACTATCCAGATTCATCTTCCTTCCCATGGTTCTTTCATTATATATACGGGCAGCTAAAAAGAAAGCAAGCATCTCCATTATACTATTTTCTACACCAATTTTCTCAAGTATTTTTAAGTTTTCTTTTGTAAAGTTTCCTTTTGATTTTTTTTGTAATCTGGTTGGGGTGAAAGATCAACCAAGTTGTTTTTAAGCTCTGTTCAATTCATTTTTAAGTTAAAATTTAGTTTGTTAGAATGATTTTTTCAATCTTGCAAGGCTATTCAATTTAAATCTTCTTTTACAGTTTTTTGGTATTTTGATTTCTTTGAAGCTGTCTTTCAATTCGACTACTTATCTCAATCTTATCTTTGTATTTCAAAGCTAGTTACAAGTTTTAATGTGGTGTTCTTTCCATTCTTAATTCGATATTTTAGATTTTTACTCTTACTTTCACCTTGTTAATGTAATTTTCAAGCTTTTTCAGTTTAGAACATATTTGCTTATGCTTTAAGTTGTTTCCGTACATTCCTTGTGTAAGTTCCCTTGATTTCAATCTTAAGAATGTTTTTATGAGATCTTATTCATTCGTTTCATGTTTTAATTTAATTAATTAATTGGTATAAGTTTCTTTGTTATTAGGTTTCATGCATTTTAGATTAAATCCACTTGTCATTATATGTAAACATTATTCATGCTTTGGTTTTCATATTTTTTCATTTCAAGCACCACTTAACTTCATTTTGGTTTATAGAGAGTTTTTTCATTTTCTCTAGTCCTTATTTCTTCACTTATTTTCATTGTCTCAATATAAATCAAGATGGCATAATTTTGATAATTGAATTTCTCTACTTTCTTTATATAATCCTTATGAGAACGATACTCATTCATCATTTTATTATTTGATAATGATCTGTGCACTTACAGGCATTAGAATGTAGCAATTAAGTTTTTAGTGCCATTATCAAGGATTATTATCGGTGTAAAAGATTTAATTTTGATACTTACCATCTTTTTTGTAGTTAAATTGTACTTTATTGCATTATTCATTATTGTTCACTTTTTTGCATGCTTAGAAGTATAAGCATTGATTCAATCCCATTAGACAAAGAAATCGAAAGAACTTCTAAAAGGTTAAGAAAGGTATAACCAGTGCTCCTAATAATCATATGGCTGAAGGTATAGGAAAATGAGTCTAATGCTAAACCAGACATAAATAGAGCAAAGAACACTTAAGGACTATGCTATCTTACACTTAGATGGTTTTCAACCATCTAATAGGAGGCTAGCTATCTAGGCTAATAATTTTGAGATAAAATCCATAATTCAAATGGTCTAAACTTTTATATAGTTTAAGGGTTACCCAGTGATTACCCAATTTGCATTTATCTAGTTTTCCTGAATTATGTAATACCTTTAAATATAATAATGCTTTTGATGATGCTATTATACTAAGACTTTATCTATTTTCTTTCAGGGATAAAGCTAAAAGCTGGTTGGCTTCATTTTCATCAGGCTCCATCACCACTTTGGGAGAACCTTGTGCAAAAGTTTTTGAGAAAATTCTTCCTTTTAGCTGAAATTGCAATGATGAAGAATGATATCACCAAATTCTAGCAATTTGATATAGTATCGTTATGTAATACTTGGGAAAGCTACAAAGAGCTTTTGAGAAAAAGTCTCTACACAGTTTGCCAAAATTGTTGCAAGTAATAACTATAGATTTAGTTGCTTAAGGAGCTTTAACGAGCAAATCCATAAATGATGACTATGATCTCATTGAAGAAATGGCAATAAACAATTACCAGAGGTCAATAAAGAGAAAAATTCCAAAAAAGGCTATAGGGATCTATGAGCTTAGTGCCTTAACCACATTAACTTCTCTGTTGGTGGCCTTACCCAAGAAAGTAAAAGCCCTAGGTACTCAATCCACCATTTCTTCAATCTAAGCCATCCAAATCCTATTCTTTTCCTGTGATGTTTATGGGGGAAACCATTCAAGTGATAGGTGCCCACCTAGAACAAAAATAGTGTAGTATGTTGCCTCACCCAAGCAATAATACAATTTTGACAATAACAATTGTAATCTAAGGTGAAAGAATCATTGTAACTTTTCTTACAATAACAACAACCAAAACCAACCCTCAACTTCTAATCCCATACAACCCCGTGGTTTCCATTAACAACAACCATACCAGAAACCACCTTAAGAAAAAAAAACCTTTATGAAAGAACTTTTCACCCAAATTTTACAAAACCAGTCCACCACCATTCAAAACCAAGCAACCTCTATAAAAAAAAAAAAAAAAACCTTGAGGTTTAAATGAGATAGTTAGTTAATGCCCTTAACAATATCCCTTTAAAAACCTTACCTAGTAACACAAAGTTAAATCTAAAAAAGCAAAGTTAGGAAGAATGCAATGATACTTTTACTTTTAGGGATGATAAATTTTATAACTCTAAGAATGATATGATGTATAAGCCTATGACAATAAAGATGCTAAGTTTTGTAAAAATGATTGAAGAAGAATATTTAAATGAAGTAGAAAAAGATGCTGAAATAAAAAAGGTTGTTAAAGAAAAAAAAGACATAATGGGTTGATGCTGAAAAACAAAGAGATGTGAAGGTTACAAGTGAGAATCTCAAAAGTCAAATTAAAGCTACAATTGTAAAAGTTTAATAAAGAGAGAAAAAAATAAAGAAACTAAGGTTAACCTCAAGAATGTCCACTCTAAATAGACCATCATTTGAGTTGCTTTAGGATTACTAAAGCCTAAGTGGAATGAATTACATAAGGAGTTGAAAAAGGTTACACTTATTGATGAGTGTAGTACACTTTAAAGAGTTTTGCCCATTAAGCTAAAAAAGCTAGAAAGTTTTTAACATTCCATGATTTATTGGATCTCTTTTCTTTGAAGAACCATTATGTGATTTATAATCAAGTATAAATCTAATGCCTTTATGTGGTTTTAAGCAACTTGCAAATGGTGAGCTGAAACCTTTTTAATTCACCTAGCAAACAAAT
Organism: Durio zibethinus; assembly: GCF_002303985.1. Next base: position 22,377,679 of record NW_019168048.1, on the reverse strand, counting down.
CAATCAAGCATACATAGCAAGTGTTAATGAATGTCTTCGTAAAAGTAAGTATGCTTTTCCTATTGATTTTGTGGTGCTTGATATGGGCAATAAATAGGCTCTTATCTTTTTAGGAAGACCATTTTTAGAAAAATCCAAGGTTTTGCCTCTAATTGATGTTTTCAATTATGAGATAACTATGAGACTTCCAAATAGGAAAATTATCTTTAAGATTAAAGGTTAAGAAATTGTTAGGAATATAGTTAATGTATAAGAAGTATCTCAAATGAAAAAGGAGGAAAGAGAAAAAAAGTCAATGCCAATATGTAGGAATCAACTTTAAAAGTAATTAGAAAAAGAAAAACTTAAATGCCCGAATTTGCAAACATAGTGCCCTTATCTAATTTCAGCTAAAAAAAAAAAGCAAATCTAGAGAAAAAAAAGGTGATTGTGAACACCACCAAAGAACTAAAGAACCATTTTAGGGAAAAATCAATGAAAATGAAGATTAAGTGGATGGGTGCAAGATGAGAGTGGTAGAGTGAAGTGATTGAAATTTTTAAAATACTCTAGCTACAGACTATAACTAAAGCACTACTTAGGTGTAGTCCAAGATTCTACTTTTGCAACTTAAGTTTATTTTTAGTCTCTGCCTTTATTAAGACAAGTATGCTTAATTTTTTTTTTCATTTTGTTTTGTAAAAAGAAAGCGAACTTGAAAAAGCTAGATAAGCATGGAAGGTTTAATTTTCAAGGCCTTAACTCAGCTATGGCAAAATAGATAAGGGAGTTTCTCTTTTCCCTTTATCCCTAATTACTTTATACACATTAGGGAGAATGTGTAATTTAAGTGCAAGGGTGGGGAAAGTTTTATGCAAAAATCTTTCAAAAAAAGTTTTTTTGATTTCTCATTGAAAATGCTTTTGTCTTGAGATTAAATTGGTATGTTTTAAGTCATCATAGTGTTTTCTTAGTCAGTTTTTCATATTTTAATGATATTACCTTGATTATGATTTTTGGAAAAGCATAAATATAGTGAAAGTATAGAATGATTTCTTAAGTATGTTTATTTTTTATTGTTAATTTCCATAACTTTTGAACATTTTAGTACAAATCTTTGATATGCATAATTCTTTGTCAAAGGTTATGTAAATATGAAGTTGCATAAAAGTTTGAAGTATGAGCTTATTTTAAAATATTTTAGAAATTTCTTAATCATTTCTTGAGGCAAAATCATTAACTATATTTAATTGAAAAAATTATTTAGGCAATCTTTGGAAAGCTTAAGCCTTTCAAGCCAACCGTTATAGTATTTATCAATAATCACACTCATTGAATCTATATTTATCCTTTCTTTTGTTTTTCACTTATATTATATAACCAAGCCTTTTGATTATTCTTTATCCATCTTTTCACCTAACTTGATATACTTATGGATTACATTATTTGAAAGCTATATACATTTGGCAAATGGGGAGGAACTAGGAGGAAAAAGGAAAATTGAAATTTTATTGCATATAAAGAAAAACAAAGCTCTGGAGATGAAAAATAAAGTTTGTTAAGAAAAAGGGTGAAAATGTCGAAAACAGCTAATTACTACTTGAAAATCATTGGTGAAGATGTTGTTTTAAAAAGAAAAAGGAATAAAAAGAAAAACTCAAGTGGGGGTGCACAGTGTTCTTGGAAAGCTCTTAATCTAAAGTCAAGAAAAGGAAAGATCCTCTTAAGTATAAATTTCCTTTATCATACCTTTAGCTCTAGCCTTACATTACAAGCTTATAAAGACATATTGATCTTGAATTAAGTATGTAAGTCGACATTAGTGTAGAGAGTAAGAAAAACAAACCTATGAAGTATGCTAATGTTTTAAATTGATATGTGATTACATGTTTGTATACTTTTCACTAGATTGTATGTATGGATTTTAGATAGATTGATCACACACATACACAAAAATTACAAGAGAAAGGAATCTTATTCTTGAATGAATTTTGTGTTTACTCTATGTTTGTAATTTTCCTTGAATTATATCATTGTGCAATTTTTTATGACTTATGAAAATTTGAATTAAGATACTTATCTTAATTTCTAACATTATTAATTTGTTAGCATTGTTTTGGTTTAGGATAAGTAAAATATTGTAAAATGTTAAGTGTGGGGGGTGTGATAACTATGTAAAATAGAGTTATTTATACTTCATTTTTGAGCTAAATTTAGTAGTTTTACCTTGCTCTTAGCAAAATTATGTTTTTTTTTTTTATTATTTTTACCTCTAGTAAGTTTAATTCTCTATTTTGTAGGAAATTGTAGAAAAAGAAAAAAATAGAAATTCTTATTGCACTTTGGACAATTTTGGTATGTTCATGGAAACTTGAAGTAATAATCAAGAAAATGAGCCCATGATGGGGTGGCATTGATTGAAATCCATGCAGGACTTGTTGTATGCAAGGACGACAATAGAGAAGGTTAATTTTGTATCACTTAATTGTTGTAAGTCTATGGTAACTAAAGTGGTGAATACATAGATGATCATATCTTAGGTGACATGGCAAGCCACCTTGTTGATGTATGACTCAACATATGACCTAAGAAATGGTGTGCATGTGTGTGTAAAAGAAAGGCTGAAGTGGCACACATGAAAATCTAAATTGGAATTCAAATTTAAATACCCTAATCAAGTAGGATTCTTATGTAATGAAGACTTTTCCAAAGAAGATGGTGCATAATCCAAATCAAATGAGAAGTCCAAGATGTGTGCCACTATCGAGAAAATAATTTTTGAATTCTTATCTTTTATTTTTAGGAAGATAAAAGGAAAAATTTCAAAATGAAAGTCTAAGCATTTCAAACCATTAAAAACTACCAAATTCAAAACTGAATGGATTTTATTGCATTTATCTCTTGTAAATTCAAAAAATATTATTAGGAAATAATAGCCAAATCAGCAACAAATTAATCAATCAAATACAAGGAAACCATAAGACATAGTGCCAAGTAAGAAGCTAATGTTAAAGGGATCTATTGTTAGCATTTGAAGCCAACCAAAGCAAGAAGTTTTTAAGAGTTTAAAGAGCATTGGACAGCTCAAGAAGCATCTCGATTCATCCCCCCTCCCATATCTCTCTCACATAAATAGGGGCAACTCATTAAAGATAAAATAGACCTTTCCATTCTATTATTTTCTACACCAATTTTCTCAAGTGTTTTTAAGTTCTCTTTTGCAAAGTTTTTTTTTTCTTTGTAATCCAATTGGGATGACAAACCATCCAAGTTATTTTAAGTTTTCTTTAGTTCATTTTTAGGTTAAAATTCAATTTGTTAAAGTGTTCCTTTCAATCTTGCAAAGCTATTCAATTTAAGGGTTTCTTCTTTATAGTTCTTTGGTATTTTAATTTCTTTTAAGCAATCTTTTAATTCGGTTACGGATCTAATCTTATTTTCACAAGTTTTAAAGTCGGTTACAAGTTTTAATGTGGTGTTTTTTCCATTTTCAATTAAGTATTTTGGATTTTTACTCTTAATTTCACCTTGTTAATGTAAGTTTCAATCTCTTTCAATTTACAATAGATTTACTTATGTTTTAAGTTGTTTCCATACATTCCATATGCAAGTTCTCTAGATTTCAATCTCAAGCATGTTTCTAAGAAATATTATTCTTTGATTTCATGTTTTAGTTTAATTGATTTAATTGGCATAAGATTCTAAGTTTTTAGGTTTCTTACTTTTTAGATTAAATCCACTTGTCATTGTATGTTAAATAGTTAAAAAGCATTTAAGTTAATATTAGTTTTCTCATTTAGTTAATTTCGATTAGAATATTGTTTCCTATGTCGTTATGATCAATTAGTCCATTTAGGTTATTCATACCATTGCATTATTCAGAGTTATTATTCATGCTACAATTTTCATATCTTTTCATTGCAAACACCATTTGATTTCATTTCTTAGCAAGGTTTCATTTTGGTTTATAAAGAGTAGTTTCATTCTCTTTAGTCCTTATTATTCACTTGTTTCCATTATCTAGATATAAATCAAGATGGCACAATTTTGATAATTAAATTTCTCTTTTTTTTCTCATATAATCATCATGGAAATGATAGTCACTCATCACTTTATTACTTAATAATGATTTGTGCACTTGTAGGATTAAAAAGTCATAATCACTTTTGACATTATCATCTTAGGAATGGAAGTGCCACTTAACCAAAAGGTATACTACTTGTAAACTTAGGAATAGAAAGAATTATATGCTTACTACTTTCTTTTTCATTAAGTCAGATACCTTATATAATGCCTTATTTGGTAGAGATTGAATTCATTCCAATGGAGTTATTACATTATCCTTACATCAAATGCTTTTATTTAGGAAAACTAATAGTGATATTGAAGTTGTCGTGGATAATAACATGTATAACCTTTTTTAGGTTAGAAAGAAACTTGAGATCCAAACGAACAATAGTAACAACCTTGGTTAGAAAGAAATTTGTGATGCCATTATCCGTGGTCATTGAAAAGCTAAAAGATGATGATGATGGAAGGCTTACAATGAAGAAAAATGAAAAAAAGTTAGTTGCAATAACAATTATACTTGAAAACATGTGGACCTATCTAATTGAGAAGAAAGCTTACCATGTTAACTTTTTTCATAGAAGAATGTATTATGGAATAAGAAAAGGAATAAACTAAAGAAGTTAAGGATTTTCAGCTTCTAGAGAGAGATAAACAAGAAAAAGAAAGATAGAGGTTCATGATCCATTATTATAGGTTAATATAAGAGATGATTATTCCAAGCCTACCTTTATAAATTCTTTTTTACTTGAAAGTTGATCAAAAAAATTATGTTTCTTTGCATAAGGAGTACAAAAAATGTTTTGCATAAGGAGTACAAAAAATGTTTTGCATAGGATTATGAGGAAATGTTAGGTTTGGATAGATAACTAGTAGAGCTTTGATTGCCAATGAAAGATGAAGTCAAGCCATACAAGTAGGTAGCAAGGGGAGCTACTTTATACATCTATCTAAAGATTAACACAAAGACCAGGAGGTTGCTCAAGGCAAACTTCATTCACATCCAAGTATGTTGAATAGGTATCTAATATAGTTTTTGTTATTAAAAAAATGGTAAGCTTAGAATTTGCATTGATTTAGAAACTTGAATAATGTTACACCAAAATATGAATATCCTAAACCAATTTCGCATTTACTAATTGATGCAATTTTAGGTAATGAAGTATTTTTCTTTATGAATGGTTACTTAGTCTATAACCAAATATATATAGTTGAAAATGATATGCTTAATACTACATTTCATTGTTTAGAGGCTTTAGGAACTTTTCAATGGATAATAAAAACTTTCGAATTAAAAAGTTTAGGAGCAACATAACAAAAGGAGATGAATGTAATTTTTCATACCATGGAAGTTTACATAGATGACATTATAGTCAAGTTTGTATGTTTTGACACACATTTAGATGAACTTAAAAAGTCATTTAAAAGAATGAAATTGCATAAGCTTAACCTTTGGAAATGTGCCTTCAAAGTTTTTACCAATTGCTTCTTGGGCTTTTTTATTAACAAAAAGGATATTGAGGTTCACCAAAATAAGGTAAATATTATAATAGAAGCCCAACCTCTTTAAAACAAAAAAAAAAAATCCAAAGATTTTTAAGTCAAGTTAATTACTTAAAGGGTTTATCTTTAATTATGCAAGCAAATTTTATGCATTTACACCTTTATTAAGATTGAAAAACAAGGAGGAATTCTTTTGGGATGAAGCTAAAAAACTAGCCTTTTAGGAGACAAAGAAATTCTTGGTCAATCCATCAATGTTGGTAGCTCTAGTAAAAAAAACCTTTAAAACTACTATCATAATGATTTTATGTCCACCTGACAAATTTGGAAACGAAATAAATAATAACAGAGTCGCCACCAATTTTTTTTGCCTAGGTGTGATTGGCCACCTATTAAAACATATTCTTTTATTGAAATATTAAAATTAATTAAAATTTATTAAAAAGATAATTTTAGGGTCTGCTAACAATCTGGGTTCAGGAGTCAATTATGTGTGGAGAAGGATTAGTACCTGTATAATGTTTGTTTAAAACGGTACCAATTAACTATGTGTTATCTATTGATTTTAATAAAAATAGTCTTATTTTCGATGTTTGAAAAATAATTTCCTTGATTTCTTTTTGTTTATTGCATTTTTGGTTTTTCCTTTAATTTTATTTCATATTTATTATTCAAGTTTAATTCGAGAAAAATAAATTTGAACCCTTTTATTGAAATAATTCTTAAAATGTTCTAGTACGTTGGTAACATTAGAAGAACTTTTTCTCACCTAAAGATTTCTTAGGCATCGCTTCTTGGAATACCTTAAAATCTCATCCACGAAGGTCCGAATTTACTTTTCCTAAAAATTATGTCATGTATGTAATACAAATAATAACATGTTGATGCACACATTTTATTTTTTATTTTAAAAATTTTATTAACTGTTTTATTTGATTTTTTTATTTTTAATTTAAATTTTTGAAGAAAAACAGAATTTTTATTATATTGAAGTTTTCTTATAAATATTCCAATACACTGGTAATATTTTAAAAAAATTTCTCAACTAGAGATTTTGTAAAGCACCACTACTCATAATACTTTTAAAATCTCATCATTGAATAAATTTTTTTTCCTTATTTATATTATTATTTTTTTAAAATTTTTTTTTAATAAATTAGTTAATTTTTACTTTATAGTTTTTATAAAAAGAAATTTTTTATTGTATCGAAAAAATTTTATAAATACTGCAATACACTGGTAGTATTTTAAAAAAGTCTTCTTACCCAGAGATTTTGTAAGTAACGCTACTCGGAGTACCTTTAAATCTCATTATCGGATAAAATATTTCTTTTTTTTCCTTACATTTTTTATTATTTTTATTTAATTATATCTTTTTTTACCAATTATTTTATAAAGTTTATTCAAAATTATCAAAAATTTTTATTACATATTTCATCATTTATTTTTATTAAATATTATTATAAAATAACAAAAATTTATTTTGATAAATTTAAACATTTTAACATGCATAAATATTGAGAATAATAATTAAAATAACAAAAATAATATATAAAAAATCTAAACAAAATTCAAAACAAAATTTTTTTACCTCAACCGGACCGTTGAGTCAACGGTTTGGTCAACGGGCGGTTTGGTCCAACGGTTCGGTCTGGCATCAGTAGTTCGGGGATGGTTCGGTTTGGTCTGGATCGATCAGAGGCTTAGGAATGGATGGGTTATCAGGACGGATGCGCGGACCCCGAGTCGGGTCACCGGTTGACGTGCGGATCCTTAGGCGCTAAAGCGGTATCGTTTTTGTCTTTATTAAAACGATGTCGTTTTGGCTATTGGCAGCTTATATAAAAGCCCAAAAAAAATTTTTTGTCATTTCTCCCCCTCTCCAAAAAAAAAAAAATTATCCTCTCCCTTTTTTTTCAGATTGATCTAGAGCCGATGACCATCCACCTTGACGGCCACCGCGTTCCCACCGTCAGCAAGCTCCAGCCACCATCGTCGGTATCAAAAAATTCAAAAATCTCTCAAAAAATTCCTTACGACCTCTTAAGTCCAAATCTAAGCTTGGTGTTTCGAAAAAAAAGCTTCAAACGATGCAGATCTGGCCTGAAAGTTTTGACAAAAAGTTTTTTTGTTTATGTTTTTTTATTTTTATGCTGACACTGGGTTCCCTTACCTTGGGGACTAAGTTCTCTCTTTTTTCTTGTTGATGTTTGTTTTGTGTTTTTTTTTTACAAAATACTTTTTTTTTTATAGAGTCTCTCTTGGTTTTTTTTTAATCGATCTCTCTTTTCTGGTGCCAGAATCAAGCTCTATTTATAGAGCTTTCTAGGATTCAAATCCTAGATTTTCTGAGATTCAAATCCAAACTTTTCAAGTCGAAATCCACTCTGCCAAGTTAGGCAGGATGTTAGGTGGCTGTCGATGGTGACGGTGGTTGGGATTTTGCACTTTCAGTGATGGTGCATTTAATGCATTGATAGTTTTGTCAAACTGAATTGGATAAGGAAAGAAGAAGAAAAAAAAAAGAAAGAAAGAAGAAAAAAATAATAAAATAATAAAATAACATACAAAATGGTGTTTACAGCTGCCCCTTTTTGTCTATTTTTGAAAATCAAGAATAAGGCAAAGACAAACAAACAACCATTTTGTTCAAAAAAAAGAAACATTGAGCATAAAATCATTTTTTTTTTTAAAAAGGTTCCTCCAAACAGAGGTTCAATGACACTTTTGAAAATTTAAAAGGCTCCTCTAAGCAGAGGCTCAATAATTTTTGAAAATTTAAAGAGGCTCCTCTAAGCAAAGGCTCAACGACTTTTGAAAATTTAAAAAGGCTCCTCTAAGTAGAGGCTCAACAATTTTAAAAATCTCATCTGAAAATGCTCTTCTAAGCAAAGGCTCAACAACTTTAAAAATCTCATCTTGAAAAGCTCCTCTAAGCAGAGGCTCAATAACTTTAAACTTCATCTTGAAAAAGCTCCTCTAAGCAGAGGCTCAACAACTTTAAACTTCATCTTGAAAAAGCACTTCATCTTGAAAAAGCTCCTCTAAGCAGAGGCTCAACAATTTTAAACTTCATCTTGAAAAAGCTCCTCTAAGTAGAGGCTCAACAACTTTAAACTTCATCTTGTAAAAGCTCCTCTAAGCAGAGGCTCAACAACTTTAAAATTTTCATCTTGAAAAAGCTCTTTTAAGCAAAGGCTCAACAACTTTAAACTTCATCTTGAAAAAGCTCCTCTAAGCAGAGGCTTAACAACTTTAAATTTCATCTTGAAAAAGCACCTCTAAGTAAAGGCTTAACAACTTTAAATTTCATCTTGAAAAAGCACCTCTAAGTAAAGGCTCAGCAACTTTAAAAATCTCATATGTTCTCGAAATTGAGTTCTCATCTTTGAACAAGTAAATTTCTCTCTTTTGAAATCCTTTGTTTGATTATTATCTTCATCTGAATATCAAAATCTTGTTTTTCATTAGAAAATGAAAAGTCTCTGTCCTTATTATAACTGCTCATAGACGCATGTACAGAGTACTCCTAATGCAATACATGTAATGCAATCAAAATTATTCATTGTAATAAAAAGGTTTTCAAAATCTCTCTCTTTTTACTTTTTTTCTCAAAATTCTCAACAATTGCCATATGACCATGTCATAACGTCTAGATCCGATGATCCATCGCTAGACATTGACTTAAAGGAGTCGCCACCAATCTTTTTTATCTAGGTGCGATTAGCCACCAAGGAATCTATCCTTTCAGGGAACACCTAAATTTAAGGGTCCTTAAAAGAATAGGTTCAAGTCTACTAACCAGAATAGGGTTCGGGATTTCAATTACATGTGAAGAAGGTTATAGCACCCTCATAACGCCCATCGAAAGATGGTACTAGCTTAATTTTGTGTTATCCAATAAGCCTTAAAAGTTTATCAAGTAATTAATTATTGAAAATTATTTTTAATTGACTCTAATACTTTTAGCAGAAATTTGAAAAAATTCCCTCACCTCAAGAGTATGCAAGAAAATTATTGTTTCACATGCAGAGGCTCTATCATCGGATTATTTAATATTAAAAAAATTTAAGAAAATAAAAAGAAAAAAGAAAAAAAATGATTGCTTTAGATATAAACTTTTTGCTCTTCAAAAATTAATTGCTTTTTGTACAAAAAAATTGATACTTTCAACTTTTCCTCAAAAATATTTTTTAGATAAAAACTTATTTTCAAGGAAAATTGATACTTTCAACTTTTCCTTAAAAATATTTTTTTTGAATTTTTATTTAAAGAAAATAATATTAAAATAAATAAAATAAAAAGTACTAAATAATCATAATCTAATCAATAAATAATAATAATAAATATAAAAATAAATAAATATAAATATAATTTTTTAAAGAAACCTGAGAATAGCTCGACTTTGCGGATCAGCTTGAGGAAGAAAAATGACTTGGAGACGTGGCTCGAGAGTACGCGGCTCTGCTTGACTCAACTCCGAAAACGGCTGGTACTCGGGTCACACGCTGGTCAAAAGCGGGTTGGCGCTTGGTTCGGGTCGCCCAATTTCAAAACGCGTGGATCCTCTAAGAACAGTAACACCAAAAAGACATCATTTTCAACATATATAAAAAGGCTATATCTTTGATTTTTCAGCAGATCTCCCATTTCCTCTCTCTTCCCTTTTTTTCCTCCTCCCTCTCTCTAAACAAACGAAGAACTCCAGTTGAATCTCGTCAGATTCTGAAAAATGTCATCGAAATCTGAGTTTTCATCGAAAGTTCACCGAAAAGTTGGTCGGTTTCTAGAAATAATTGTCGAAAACTGGTAGCTGGTCGAAAAATTCAATCGGTGCCGAAAAAGTCACCGAAAAAATTCAAACTTGACCAAAAAATTCAACCGAAATTTGAAAATTTTCTAGAATTTTCCAAAAAAAAATTTGCCAAAATTTTAAAAAATTCCTAAAATTGCTTTTTGCCATTCTGAATGCCTTTCTCTTTCTCTTTTCGCTCTTTTTCTTAGTCAATGTCTTCTGTTCTATTCCAGCACCTATTTATAGGGATTGATCAAAAGAGTTTCTGATCAATCCCAATTCTCTCTAGGATTTGGATTCAATCTTTGAATCCAATCCCAACTCTACCAACCCTAAATTCACGCCAGAATCTCAGCGTAAGCCTAATCCCAATCGGGTAACCATAAACAAAATAAAAGAAAAGAAAAAATAATAATAATAAATAAATAAATAAAGATAATATATTAATAGATAAAGATAACAATAATAGATAAATAATAATAAAGTATATATATCAATAGATAAATAATAAATATATATATTAATAAATAGTAATAATAAATAAATAAGATACAAAAAATAAAAATACAAAATACAAAAAATAATTCAATAATAAAATAATAAAATAAAAATAAAATAAAATAGAATGAAATGGACTTACCCATTTGGACCGGGTCCAATTGATCCAGGCCTAGACCAAATTGGGTGTCTACAGCTACCCCTCTTTGTACATTTTTTGTGAAATAAGAATTGTGCAAAGACTTAGACACCTATTCAAGACTCAACTTGACATCTTTTTCTTTCTTTTTTTTTTATCAAAGCTCTTCTAAGTAGAGGCTCAATGACAGATACTCAACAACTTTGAAAGAACAAACGAAGGCTCCTTTAAGCAGAGGCTCAATGACTTTGGACAATAAACAAAGCTCCTATAAATAGAGGCTCAACGATTTCAGAAAAAATAAACAAAGCTTCTCTAAACAGAGGCTCAATGACTTTTAAAAATAAAAGGCTCCTCTAGTCAAAGGCTCAACGACTTTTGAAAAATAAATTGCTCCTCTAAACAGAGGTTCAATGACTTTTGAAAAGTAAATTTCTCCTCTAATCAGAGGCATCACAACTTTGAAAAATAGATTGCTCCTCTAAACAGAGGCATCGCAACTTCAAAAAATAAATTGCTCATTAACAATCATATCCAAAGGAGTTGAAAATTGTGTTTGAAGGAATTTCAAGAGATTATGCCCAAAGGTATTACAAATCAACCCTGATACCGAGAAATATCCTATTTCAAGGATTAGAAACTTACCTGACAAGCTTTTTTTCAAATTTGAAAATGTCTTCACATATGTCTTCTCTATGTGAGATGTTGGAATACCCCTGCTTCTTAAATTTATGCACTATATTTTCTTGAATGTATTATATACTATGCAATGCATGTGAAATTCAATGCATGCTATACAAATGTTGGCTAATTGATTCCTATTCAATTATGGTACTCAAGTTTCTTAAGCTATTTTCTTAGGCCCCAAACCCTTGATTCTTCAAAGACCAAATTAGCTGCTCTTCTAAGATTGAGCCAGTGTAGCTCTCAATCATCTCTTCCACTTAATTCTCACATTCTTCCTATAAGAAATCTCTTTCCAAATTCAATGTCCTTATCAAGAACTGAACATCTCGATTTTGCCTTTATCACTCTTGACTTCTTCAATGTAATGTAAAAATCTTTCATGCCATTATTTATTTATCAATCATTATTTCAAACTCAAAAAGTAAGAATGCATTTGCATATTTCTTCCATTGTAGTGTATTAAGAAGAAAAGAATGAGAATGGTTGAGAAACAGTCACCAGAAGAGGCACACAAAGAATGAAATAAAATGTCTTTTATTAGCAAGATGTTGGCAAACTTTGGCCAAGGAAGAATTACAAGGATAAGTATAGGGAGACAAAGCCCAAAAATGAACAATTGGACAATCATGATAACACATCTCAAGGTTTTTCTGAAAACCCAACCATTTGATGCAGTTAACAACTTAGAGCTTCTCCGAATTTGCTAGCCTCTATGCCAATGGATTTTTAAATTTGATGTTGTATTCTCTTTATCCAAACTACTTTTTCAGGTTTTCAACTTAGATAAACCCCTTATGACTTAAACCGCCCTTTTAGGGTTTTCGTCTTGAGTCTTCCTTTTTCATTCACTTTTTTTTTCTTGTTTCTTGTTTCTTGTTTCTTGTTTCTTTCCATTTTTTTTCAAGCATAGTATTTCTTCACAACATCAAAATTTATAGGATGGGGTAAATCATTTTTATCCATCTTAGTCAGTATCAATGCTCCACTCGAGAAAGCCCGTTTCACCATATACGATCTTTCCCAATTCGGAGTCCATTTTTCTCTATTGTCATGCTGGATTATGAGGCTTCTCTTTGACCAACTCTCCTTCTCGAAAGCAACGAAGCTGAATCTTTTTGTCATGAGCTCTCATCATTCTCTTTTGATATAACTGACCATGGCACAATGCAGTCAATCTCTTTTTTTCTATGAAATTTAACTGTTCATAGCATTATTGAATCCATTTAGCTTCTTCCAATTCAATTTATTTTAAAACCCTCAAGGATGGGATCTCTACTTTCACTGGTAGTATAGCTTCCATCTCATAAACCAAAAAAAATAGGGTTGTCCCAGTAAAGGTGCGCACTGACGTTCGATATGCATGCAGTGCAAATGGTAACTTCTCATGCCAATCTTTATAAGTCTCGATCATCTTCTCAAGAATTCTTTTTATGTTCTTATTGGCTACTTCAACTGCCTCATTCATTTTCGGATGGTGTGGTGCTGAGTTTGATGCTTAATCTTGTATTGAGCACATATTTCTTGCATCATCTTACTATTTAGATTCTTGGCATTCTCTGAAATAATTCTCTCTGAAAGTTCATATCTACAGATAATCTCTTTTTATGAACTTGCAAACTACAGATCGTGTTACATTTGCATATGATGCTGTCTTCACCTATTTTGTGAAGTAATCTATCATCACAAAAATAAATTTATGCCCGTTAGAAGCTTTTGGGGTAATAGGACCAATGACATCCATGCCCCACATTGAGAATGGCCAAGGAGGTGCTATAACATGTAAAGCAGATGGCAAAGCATAGATCTTATCAGCATATATCTGGCATTTACGAGCATAGTCAATGAAATCACTCTTTATTGTCAACCAGTAGTATCCTACTCTCATGATCTGTCTCACCATCTTATGTCTATTGTCATGTGCCCCACATATTCTATCATGTACCTCTTCGATGATTTTTCTTGCTTCAGCCTTACTTACGTATCTTAGTAATACTTGATCACGGCTTCTTTTGCACAAAACATCCCCATCCAGGAAAAAGCTCATAGCCAATCTTCAGATGACCATTTTATCATTTTTGTTGCTTGAACTGGGTATTGTTGATCCTTAATATACTGTAAGATATCATAATACCAGGGCTTTCCATCTTCCTCCTCTTCTACATTAGAGTAATAAGCTAGCATATCCTTAACATCTAGCCTAATGGGTTGAATGTTAGTATGGTCATTAATTCGAATCATTACAACCAAAGTAGCCAATGCATCGATAATCAGATTCTCTTCTCGAGGTAAATGATCAAACTGGATATCTTTAAATTGCTTTATCAACTCTAAAATATACTTATGATATGGAACGAGTTTTGAATCTCTTATCTCTCATTCCCCTTTCAACTGATATATAACTAGAGCTGAGTCTCCAAACACTTGTAATGCTTTCACTCTTCTATCTATAGCAGCTTGTAGGCCCATGACACATGCCTCTTATTCAACGATATTATTTGTGCAATTAAAATTTAACCTTACTATTACAGGGCAGTATTATTCTTCTGGAAAGATTAGAATTGCCCCAATTCAATGTCCCAAGGCATTGGCAGCTCCATCAAAATACATTCTCCAACATTTTTCTTCATGCTTCCTCTTTTTCAGTTGGGAAATGGTTATTAAATCTTTATCAGGGAATTCCAACCTCATTGATTCATATTCTTCAATAGCACGATCTGTAAGGAACTCCACTATAACACCCCATTTTATTGCCTTTTGTCTTACATATATAATATCATATTTCGAGAGCATTACTTGCTATTTAGCAATTTTTTCAGACAAAAAAGGCTTCTCGAAGATGTATTTAATTGGATCTAGTTTTGTTATGAGCCATGTGGTATGATAGAACATATATTATCTGAATCTTTTGGTAGTCCATGCTAATGCACAATATATTTTCTCCAATGAGGAATATTTGGATTCATATTTTGTGAACTTTTTACTCAGATAGTAAATAGCTTTCTCTTTTCGGCTAGACTCATCTTATTGCCCTAACGCACATCCCATTGAATTTTCACACACTATCAAGTATAGAATTAAAGGTTTCCCTGGAACATGTGGCACCAACACTAGAGGGTTTGACAAGTATTGCTTAATTTTATCAAAAGCCACTCGACATACCTCATTCAATTTTCCAAGATTATTCTTACGGAGAAGCTTAAATATGGGATCACATTTGTAAGTAAGCTGAGAGATAAACCGAGAAATGTAATTCAATCTTCCCAAAAAACCTCAAACTTTCTTTGGTGTACTCGGAGGTGACAAATTCTGAATGGCCTGTATCTTGTCTGGATCGACTTCAATTCCTTTTTCACTGACCACAAAGCCTAGTAACTTCCCTGACTTTACCCTAAAGGTGCACTTGCTGGGTTTAACTTGAGCTAGAACCTTCTTAATCTCTCAAATAACTTTCTGAGGTTGGTGACATAATCTTCATTCTCACAAGATTTTGCAATCATATCGTTTACATACACCTCAATCTCTTTATGCATCATGTCATGGAAAAATGTTACCATGGCCTTTTGATATGTTGCCCCAGCATTCTTTAACCCAAAAGGCATGACTTTGTAATAAAAGGTTCCCCACATGGTCACGAAAGTGGTTTTTTCCATATCATTTGTAGCCATTTTTATCTGATTATACCCTGAGAACCCATCCATAAAGGAAAAAATTGAATGCCTAGCCGTGTTATCTACCACTGTGTCGATATCCGGTAAAGGAAAGCTATCCTTTGGATTAGCGTTATTCAAATCACGATAGTCTACACATATTCATACCTTTCCATCATTCTTAGAAATTGGTACTATATTGGCTATCCACTATGGATACTTAGCCACTTGTAGAAAACTTGCATCAAACTATTTTTTCACCTCTTTTTTGATCTTTAGTAGCATTTTAGGCTTCATTCATCTCAGTTTCTATTGAACTGGCTTACAATCTGACTTTAGGGGCAATCTGTGCTCTACTATCTCTGTGCTCAGTCCTGGCATATTATGGTAAGACCAAGCAAACACATCTATGAATTTTCAAAGTAAATCTGTCAAACGTTGTCTATCTCCTGATGAAAGTGAAGTGCCAATTCTGACATCTTTTTTATTCTCTTCATCTCCTAGATTCACTAAGTCAACTATCTCTTGATAAGGCTCAATTGGCTTATTTTCTTGTTCAATCAATCTCATTAGGTCCGAAGACATAACAGATTCCTCAGAATTCTCTTCATTGTCAAATTCATTAATGTTAATTGAATTCTCAAAACTAACCTCTTGATTGTTATCATAATTATCTTCATGTTCATTTAAGGACCTGAAATTGGATGAAATGGGATATGTTGGCAAGATGTGTTTGTAAAAATGGCAATAATAGACACAAGAAGAAATGAATGAAAATGCATCCTTCCTAATCTTTATTAAAATAATAAAAGATAAATGGCTCAAACAAGAAAGATCACCTTAATGCCTTGGGCAATAGCTATTGGGATGTTACAATTACATTGTATTAGTTTTAAAAGTCACAGGCACTTCAATGGCAGTCCAATTGCTCAACTCATAATCTGGTGGATAAAGACGGACCCACCTCTCTTGATTAAGCCCCACTTCATCTTCAATAGCATGAATGGTTAACTGGGTAAAAGCACTTTCTATGCTTTTTCCTATATCTGGGTACATGAATTCTCAGGGTCTAAAAGTCTCATATAGGTGTGGAATAACCATTAGTCTTACTTTTTTACCTGTTGGCCTTCTCTTGATCTCTCATTCTGCTATTTCATAGCCTAGGCCTAGCCTTTCACTATTGTCTACCACTGTCGGGGGTTCTTTTATTCCTTGTAAGTTCTTGCCCAGCCCTAATCCTAGATATCAGCCCTTATTGATGACTTGGCTCATCACTATTCTTGAAAAAGGCTGATTTTTAAGTTCTTCACCTATAGAATTAACTAATTTAAAAGATCAATAGGAGCATTCTATTACTTTTTCGACAGCCTTTACATATAAAGCATTCAATGGTTGGGTCACTAGCATGTCTTCCTCCCCAACTACCACTACCAATTAACCTTCTACATTAAACTTGATCTTTTGGTGCAAGATAGAGGGCACAACACCTGTCATGTGAATCTATGGCCTTCCCAGTAGACAGCTGTAGGAGGGAGAGATATCCATCACTTGAAACTTCACATTAAAAGTGCATGGCCCAATTTGCAAGGGCATCTCGATATCTCTTAAGACTTCTCTTCTGGTCCCATCAAAAGCTCTTGTGATCATCTGACTGTCTTTCATATAAGAGTAGTCAATGGGTAGCCTCGCCAAAGTTAACATAGGCATGAAATTGATGACAAAGCCATTATCAATAAAGATTTTGGCTATGATATGGCTCTTGCACTTGATCGTGATATGCAAAGCCTTGGCATTTCTCTATTCTTCTGAACGAATCTCATCATCATTGAAGGAAATATAATTCGACATGACTAGATTTCCAGCCAGGTGGTTCATATATTCAACAGATACATTATGTGCCACATATATCTGGTTCAATACTTTCAACAGGGCATTTCGATGTGGCTTTGAATTTAATAACAGTGATAATAATGAGATTCGTGCTGACATTTTGTTCAACTGTTCAACCACTGAGTACTCACTATGTTTTACTAATTTCAGAAATTCACAAGCCTCTTTTTTTTACATCGATTTCAGGTGATTTTTCTCAGGTTCTACTTCAGGGTTATTTCATCTTTCTCTTTCTTTGGCTTTCTCTCTTCTAGCCTTCTCTAATATTTTTGAAGTGTAGCACCTTCCACTTCGGGTAATGCCTCCTGCACCAGTTATATTGGAGGCGTCAGCTTTGCTCTTTGATAAGTAGCACCAGTAATTTTCAATCCAAAAGGCATGATTTTATAATAGAATATCCCCTACATAATCATAAATATGGTTTTCTCCATATCGTTCTGAGCCATCTTGATTTGATTAGAGCCTGAGAAGCCATCCATAAAGGAAAATGTGAAGTGCCTAGCAGTATTATCCACTAAAGTATCGATATAGGACAGAAAAAAGTTATCCTTGGGACTCACCTTATTTAGGTCTCTATAATCGACACACATTCACTTTTTCATCCTTCTTAGGAACTGGCATTATATTGGCTACCTACTCAAGATATTTTACCACCTTCAAAAATCTGGCATCAAATTACTTTTTCACTTCCTTTTTAATTTTCAGTAGCATTTTTGACTTCATATCCCTTAGCTTTTGCTGCACCAACTTGCATTCTGATTTCAAAAGTAACTTGTGCTCTACAATAGCAGTGCTAAGTTTGAGCATATCCCAGTAAGACCATATGAACACATCCACATATTCTTAAAGTAGTTCTTTTAGCTTTTTCTTTTTAGCTAGTAAAAGAGATGTACCAGCTTTGACCTCTTTTTTATTTTCATCATTCCTTAAATTCACTAGTTCGATAATTTTCTGGTATGGTTCAATTGGCTTATCTTCATGTTCTATTATTTTTAATAAATCAAGAGGTAGTGTGTAATTATCCAAATCTTTCTCATTATCAAGTTCATCAACATGAATTAAGTTTTCAAAATCAAATCTGAGATTATTACCATTATTATCTTTATATTCATTATTTGAGACCTTGCAAAGGGTAGAATGAAAAGAACATTGGCACACAAAAATGAAATGATAAGAAAATGATTAACACAGAATGAAAAGGGAAATGACATGAATGAGTGAAAGTGAAAACAAATACAAGAAATACGGATGCATATTTTAAGTCTTTAATTAAAACAACAAATGTAAACAAGTCACAAAAGATCTCTTAATGCCCGTAAAAAGCAATTAGAGATTTAAAGTTTCATAATACATTACTTTTTAGAAGTTTTAAAGACAACAGGCAGCTCTATGACTCTCTAGTTATTTAGCTCAAAATCTAAAGGACAATGGTGCACGAACAGCTCTTCATCTCGCTTTTTCTTTTCTTCGTCATCCACCATTTGAATGGCAAGCTCAAAAAACTCTTCCATAAATCCTGCACTTAAAGTTTCAAGCAAATCTAGATAAATATATCCTCTTGAACAAAAAGAATCATAGAGGTATGAAATGATCATAGCCTTTGACTCTAACTTGTATCCTCAAAGATTAGCCATTCTTTTATCTTTTTTCTCATTCACCATTATCATTATGTTCCCTCTTATTGGCTTATATCCTAGGCCAAATCTGTCTTTCTTGTTATATACTACTGGTGGCTTTATGATTCCTTGCAGGTTCTTCTCTAATCTAGTTCCAAGTTGTCATCCCATTTCAATGAGCTGTTTAACGACCATTTTAGAAGTCGTAGATAGGTGTGGTGAATATACTTTAGATCTTTCAGCCACATATGTTACGTTAACAGTCTCAAAAGATCTATATGAGTACTCCAAGGCTTCATCCGCTACTTTTACATAAGGAGTATTTACTAGTTGGGTGACCAATAAATCTTTTTCTCTTACCACACATGTCAATTTTTCATCAACAATGAATTTAACTTTTTGATGCAATGAGGATGGAATAGCACCCGTCATATGAATCCATGGCCTACCTAATAAGCAACTGCACGAGGGAGAGATATCCATAACTTAAAATTTCACATTAAAAGTGCACGGGTCAATTTGTCATGGCATTTTTATGTCTTTCAACACCTCTAATCGGGTCCCATCAAAGGCTCAAACTATCATATGACTAGGCTTCATATAAGATTCATCAACAAGAAATTTTACCAAAGTAGTCATAGACATAACATTGATGGATGAGCCATTATCGATTAAAACATTAGCCATTATATGACCTTGCACTTTACAGTAATGTGGAAAGCCTTGATACTTTTTCAACCTTCGGGAGAAATCTCTTCATCACTAAAAGAGATATACTTTAAAATTATCAAATTGCCAATAAGCTGTTCCACATATTCAACAGAGACATTGTGAGACACATATGTTTAATTTAGCACATTTAACAGAACATTATGTTGTGACTTTGAACTAAGCAATAATGATAATAACGAAATTCTAGCTGACATCTCCTTAAGCTTTTCTACCACACTATACTCGTTATATTTTATTAGCTTTAAAAATTTACAAGCTTCATTCTCAAAGATCGACTTCTGACATTCTTTTTTTGAGACTACAACAGGATTATTCTGACTTCTCTCTTCTTTTCTCATCTTTGTTTTTTCTTTTTTGGCTTTCTCTAAAGCTTCTGGAGTATAACATCTTTCACTTCGAGTTATACCTCTTATACCTATTATATTCTCAGTATCTTGGTTGACTACGACATCATAATCATACTTTCATAGTATTGCTTTGTCATTCTGGTATGAAAAAAAGTCAAGAACTTTAATTATCACTATTGATCGGGATATGGATTTTTCTAGCCTTAGTGTCGACTTCTCATCATAATAAATTGTTACTGGTCTACGCACAAACTTATTTTTTGAATCAATGGTAGACACTTCACTTTAATCAACTTTTTTTTTTCTTCGTAAAACTTTATCTGACCTACATCCATCAACTTCTACACCTCTTAATGAAATTAGTGACAACTCTCGATAGAATGCCCCAAAGCACCTCTATGATAATTACAACTCTCAGTTGAGTTAATCACTTCAAAGTAATTCTGAGGTTCTATTGACTTCAACATGTCAGCTTTGACTAAGGTTTCAAACACTTTAGCCATAAGAGTTTTAACCTCTTCTATCTTTCTTTTCACATAGCTTGCTTGCCCATCAATCAAAGCATTTATTGATGGCCTAATATGGTTCGATAAAAGATTCTCATTAACATTTGGAGTCCCTTGTTGGTTGGTCTCAAAGTTTAACACCCTTTCATTGATTAACCCATGCACTTTACACTTTAAAGTAGTACAATTCTCAGTAGAACAACTTGAGTTCCCATAGTGATAATCACAATGTGCATTAGGGTCATACCATTTAAAAAATGGAGGTTTCAAGGATTCAACGATAACAGGAGCAAGTAAATGTTTCTCAATAAGTCAAAGACACAAATCTGTGTATGTCATAGGAATAGGGTTAAAAGTGGCTTTTTTTTAGGTATTTCTTAAAGCTTTCAGACCACTATTTGAATTAGGTCTCCATTTTGGTCTTGTAGGTGCAGCAAAATGATTGTAAGAATAGGTTGATGTCTGAAAAGATGGTTGAAACATTGTTATAGAGGTTGATATGGCTAATAAGGCTGAAGGATGGATGTAACATTATTTACAGAAGGGTAATGGGTTTGGTAGACTAGTGTAGGGTAGAGCATGAAACCTCTGAACTGTTACCCCACATAGTTTACCGCTTGAGCTTCATTCTCTTTTTTTTTTGGAAGTCCACCTTTCTTTGCTTCATTTGTCTTTCCTGCATTGAGCTTGCCATTTTTTATAGCATTTTCAATGATCTCACCTGATATCACTATATCTATAAAGTTCTTGGTTGCATTACCTATCAATCTCTCATAGTATAGTGCTTTCAAAGTGTTCACAAATAAGATAATTATCTCTTTCTCAGTGAGAGGAGGTTGATCTTATGCAGCCATATCTCTCCATCTCTGTGCATACTTTTTAAAACTTTTTGTTACCTTTTTTTTCATACTTGGTAGAGATAGACGGTCTAAAACTAGATCCGTGACATGCCAATATTGTGTAAGAAATACCCTAGTGAGTTCTTGCCAACAATGAATACGAGTCCTATCTAGTTGGACATATCATCTAACTACAGATCTTATAAGGCTATCTTGAAATATATGTATCAATAACTTCTCATCACGAGCATATGCCGCCATTTTACGACAATACATGACGACATAAGTCATTGGGTATTTTGTGCCATCATATTTTTTAAATTTAAGAACCTTAAATTTAGGTGGAATGACCACGTCAGGGACCAAACAAAGCTCAATTGCATCTGTGGAGCCATAAAAATTCATTCTTTCTACTGTCCTAAGCCTTTCTTCTAATAACTTCATATTCTCCTAGGCATTGGTATCTTTTACTTTCTCAATTATCTTTATCCCTAACTTTTCTCTCTCTTTACGATCATCCAAATCAGAAACCAAGATTAACTCAGGTGGTTTTTTTCATCATAACAGGATTAGAAAATTTTTTGAAACTTTCCTGGAACAGGTGCTAATGTCATTCTTGGATAAGGATTGAAATATCCATCAGGAGTAGTAATTTGCACTCTGGTTCCTTGAGAAGGTTGGGTTGGCCGTGGCTCTAATCCTGGAGGGTATATAGGATTCGTCATGTCTGGTGATTACTCTCGGAGGCTAGGATTTCCTTCCATTACTTTTTTTTTGTCAAGTTTTTTGAGCATATCCATTATTGTACTAAGATCTCTTCTTAGTTCTTCTTGAGCTTTCTCGATTCTCTCAAATGGACTAACCTATTCTTGTTCCATGATTTTTGTTTGAGTCCTAATATTATATGAATGACGAGTAGGTTGGGTCAAAAGTTTTAGTGGGTGAGCTATTCTTGAACCTTTATTACCATAAATTTTTAAAAATTAGAATGCCATGTGTCAAAAATTTTATTTTTTATTTTTTAAAAGAAAATAAAAATGGTGCAGATGATGCATGAATACAAGTGGAAAATATTTACCCTTGGATAAATTTCAACACTAGAAATTTTTATTGATTCCATACAACTTTAATTACATGGGATTTATCATCCTAGAATTATATCCATAGAAGCATTTGACTTGTTCATAATGGTTTTTTGCCTTGTCTAGAAAGTTCACTAGGCGCTATCCATATTTTCCTATGGGATTGACCTCTCTTCTTAATGCTTTTACTTTTTTAACCATCTCACATGCCTCTTTACTTCCTTGTAAACTTGATTGGTCAAGTGCTCTATGTATTGTTACCTCCTTAAGCTTTTTACTTTTCATCTCATGCGAGCATCTCTTTTTGAATCACATGTGGAGATCCAATCTTTTCCCTCTTATGTCATTCATCTA
This sequence comes from Durio zibethinus, assembly GCF_002303985.1. Next base: position 22,354,997 of record NW_019168048.1, on the reverse strand, counting down.
TTATTGCTGAAATATGGTTCTTGTGGTCTTACAATTGTAACTCTAACCCTTGGATCACTCGATGAAGTGATTTTTTCTCATTCAGTACTTCTAAGTGCTTTCGTCTGTCTTTTGTAATTGTAGCCTTTAACCTTTCCTTTTTCTTTTGACATTCTACCAATCTTGCTGAAGCCGTACTATATAACCCTTTCCAATTCTGGCATTCTTGAGAAATTTTGGTGGCATTCTTTTGCTTTTCTTGAGCTTTGCCTTTCCATTGGTTCATTTCTTCTAGGAGCTTATCCACTTCGCGTTGCCAACAAAGGTAAGACTTAGTGACTTTTCCAGTCTTGAATTAGACTTGTAACCTCTTGTTTTCTTGGTATAGATCTTTCAAATCATTATTGGCCACATCTCGTTCTTTATAGCTTTTTTCAATCTACTCCATTGTATCTCTACTTCATATTTTAATTGTCCCACCTTCTCACGAAGTCTTAAATTTTTTTTTCTTATTTCTTTTTTTTCAGCTTCTAATTCTTTCTTCACAAGCTCAACTTTTGATAATTGCATTTCTTTTGAAAGATTGGTCGATTGTTATAGGCTGTCATTTGAAAGGAGTATTATGTTTCTAAGCCACTTTATTTTCCAAATATAATAATCATGAGTGACTCTGTCGATAAAAGGCCCTAATCTCATTCTTCATATTTTCTTTCATGCTTGGATTAACTGCTCTGAGGTTTTTGGTGGATTCGGTTCCCTATAAACGAATTCTACTTGCACTAGGCCATGAGTGGTAAGAACAAATTGCTTTACACCAAATTACCTAAGCACCATTAACATAGCATAACTTACAACACCCCATAGCCCTAATAGTGGTATCCATGGCTTGTTTCCTCCTTAATACAACAAAGGCACATGAGGCATCCAAAGCACCATATATTCAATTTCATCCCTAGTAAGCCTCCATAAGAAATGAACCCAATCTTCCTTAGTCTTTCATGTTGGCCATTAACTTTTGCATAACTCTTCAATTGGTGCTTTGTTTCGAAGATACGACATTGAAAATACACTCTTCTCACACTTGAAATGACTTTTGATCCACACATATAATAACGATGCACATCTTATGAACCATCCTTTTCTATTTCATTGACAGAAATTCAATTGTCTGATGTTTCAGCTAGGACTATTGGAGCAGGATTAATTGCTTAGGTTTCAATTTGCTCAAAAAAATCTACTACAGTTATCTCAATGTAACCCAAAGTCTTCGAAAAGATTACCATGCCATACAATGCTAGAACAAATATAGTCATACCTTGATCATCATTTAAATGCCCTTGAATGAAGTTTCGAATAAAATCTCAACGGATGCTGAGATGTTCACCTTTAGGCTTTACGAATGAATCAATGGTTTCCACTTTAACCCCTATAACTTGGCTAACTTTTTACGATAACTTGATTTCAATTTTCCGATAAACACTTTATCTGGACACTGTAGTTTTATCCAAAGCAAAACCGAATACTCTTCAATAGTTGGCACCAAATCTTCTTAATTAAAAGTGAAGCATCTATAGGATGGATCCCAAAACTGTATAGCTACCCTGACTAGCTGTTCATCAATCATTATTAAAATGAAAGATGCAATATGCCTAAACTTTTTGTAAAAGCTTTCTTTTCTTTTTTCATTTAACTGACCCTAAATGATGGCTAAGTCTTTTAAATCATTTTGTGTAAGATCTAAATGCACCTTCTCGGGTAACTCAGACACAGCCAATAGGCAAGCAATCTCTATTCTTTTATTAAGCTTTTTTCGACCAAACATGCACTTCATTATACGACTTACATGGGACACTGACTGAGGTGAGCAAATCTATAGTTTTATAGGATCCATGAAAACTTCTTGAGAGAAATATGTCCAAGAGCAAATATCTCGATGCATAACTGTATAATATGATTAATGCAAAAAAAATGAAACAAAATTGAATTAATGTGAGAATATGGTTTGAGAAAAAATATTTTTTTAAGTTTTAAGATTTTTTTTTATTTGTTTTGTTTTGTATTACACAATTTTTATTCTTAGGTATTTCCTACAAGAAGATGGACGAGGCTCTACCTAAGGCTAGTTTCTTAGACTTATTACATGCAGGGTTTAGATTGATATGTGTTTAAAGGTTCCCAAATTGTTTCTCACTATCGTCTATGCTGGACTAGTGAAGCACCCTGATCCTCACCCATTAAAGGCTACGAACAGAAAGGGTTCAATTTGAGTGAAAGTATTTTGCTTGTCATTGCGGAAGTTATCACCTCACGAGAGCATAGGTACTCTACTTCATCTTATAAAGGACGGAGCTCGAGTATAAAGCTCATGCATGAGATACATCGTGTTATTGTGTGTGCAAATATATCCTAAGTTATTGAGAGTAATATATACAGAAAAATAAAGCATAAGAGGCATAATAAAAGAAATGTTTGTGAATCTTTTTGTTTTTGTTTTTGATTTTTTTTTGTTTTTGATTTTTTTTTTGTTAAAAGTGAAAAATAAAAATCTAAAAAATCGATTAGGATTGTTTAAATCAAAATTTGAAGATAACACATAATTAATTTTGACCTGACTCTCGAAAACAAAAGGTGTTTCCAGTGGAGTTGCCAAGCTGTCATAACAGTTTTACATCTACCCAACGAATTTGGAAACGAAATAAATAATAACGAAGTCACCACCAATCTTTTTTGGTCAGGTGCGATTGGCCACCTATTAAACCATATCCTTTTAATGAAATCTTAAAATTAATTAAAATTTATTAAAAAGATAATTTTAAGGTCTGCGCAACAATCTGGGTTCGGGAGTCAGTTACGTGTAGGCAAGGATTAGCACCCCCACAACACATGTTTAAAACGGTACCAATTAACTATGTGTTATCCATTGATTTTAATAAAAACAATCTTATTTTTTATGTTCAAAAAATAATATCCTTGATTTCTTTTTGTTTATTGCATTTTTGGTTTTTCTTTTTATTTTATTTCATATTTATTATTCAAGTTTATTTCAAGAAAAATAAATTTGAACCCTTTTATTGAAATAATTCTTAAAATATTTCAGTACGTTGGTAACATTAGAAGAATTTTTTTTCACCTAGAGATTTCTTAAGCATCACTTCTTGGAATACCTTAGAATCTCATCCTTGGAGGTTCGAATTTACTTTTCGTAAAAATTATGTCATGCATGCAATGCAAATAATAACATGTTGATGCACACATTTTATATTTTATTTTAAAAATTTTATTAATTGTTTTATTTGATTTTTTATTTTTAATTTAAATTTTTGAAGAAAAAAAGAAATTTTATTATATTGAAGTTTTTCTATAAATATTCCAATACACTAGTAATATTTAAAAAAATCTTCTCACTTAAGGATTTCGTAAAGTATCACTACTCGAAATACTTTTAGAATCTCATCATTGAATAAAATTTCCATTTTCTTTATTTATATTATTATTATTTTTAATTTTTTTTAATAAATTAGTTAATTTTTACTTTATAGTTTTTATAAAACGAAAATTTTTATTATATCAAAAACTTTTTATAAATACCCCAATACTCTGGTAGTATTTTAAAAAAATCTTCTTACGTAGAGATTTCGTAAGTATCACTACTTAGAGTACCATTGAATCTCATCATCAGATAAAAATTATATTTTTTTTTCCTTACATTTTGTATTATTTTTATTTACTTATAACCTTTTTTACCAATTATTTTATAAAGTTTATTCAAAATTATCAAAAAATTTTATTATATATTTCATCATTTATTTTTATTAATTATTATTATAAAACAACAAAAATTTATTCTGATAAATTTAAATATTTTAACATGCATAAATATTAAGAATAATAATTAAAATAACAAAAATAATATATAAAAAATCTAAAAAAATTTTTTTTTACCTAACAGATCCGATCAACGTGCGATTTGGTCCAGCGGTTTGGTTTGGCATCAGCGGTTCAAGGATAGTTCGATTCGACCTTGATCAGTTCAGCTAGATCGATCAGAGGTTGAGGGATGGACGGGTCACGGGTTGATGCTCGGATCCTCAAGGGCTAAAACGGAGTCGTTTTAACTTTTATTGAAACGGCGTCGTTTTGGCTATTGGTAGCTTATATAAAAACAAAAAAAAAAAAGTTTGGTCATTTCTCCCCCTATCTAAAAAAAAAACACTACCCTTTCCTTTTTTTTTTTCAGACCGATCTGGAGCCAGTGACTGTCTGCCTTGACGGCCACTGTGTTCCTCACTGTTGGCGAGTTCCAACCGTTGTCATCAGTGTCAAAAAATTTAAAAATCTCTAAAAAAATTCCTTACGGCCTCCTAAGTCCATATCTGAGCTTGGTTTTTTTTTTAAAAAAAAGCTTCAAACGATGCAGATCTGGCTTGAAAGTTTCGACCAAAATTTTTTGTGTTTGTGTTTTTTTATTTTTATGCTAACGTTGGGTTCCCCTATCTTGAGGACTAAGTTCTCTCTTTTTTTTGTTGATGTTTGTTTTATGTTTATTTTTTTTACAAAATACTTTTTTTTTTTTTGCAGTCTCTTCTAGTTTTTTTTAATCGATCTCTCATTTCTGGTACCAAAATCAAGCTCTATTTATAGAACTTTTTTAGATTCAAATCTTAGATTTTTTTAGATTCAAATCTCAAATTTTCAAGTCGAAATCCACTCTGTCAAGTTAGACAAGATGTCAGGTGGTTGCCGGTGGTTGGGATTTTGGACTTTCAGTGATGATGCATTTAATGCACTTATACTTTTGTCAAACTGAATCGGATAAGGAAATAAGAAGAAGAAAAAAGAAAGAAGGAAAAAAATAAAAAATAAAAAAAAAGAAAATAAATAATAATAACATACAAAATGGTGCTTACAACTACATGTAGCAATCATGGATGCATCTTTAGGTAGCCTATTGATACAAGATGATAAGAATGTAAGGCTAGAGCTATGTATCATATGGGTAAAGCTGTAAATGATATGGAAAAGAGATATTCTTCTTTTGAAAAACTTTGTTTAGCACTATATTTTGCTTGTTCAAAACTCAAATATTACATTATTTCTAAAACAATATATTTAATTTGATAAACTTACGTGATTAAATATATGTTAAGAAAATCAATCCTAAGGAATAGGATAGATAAATACTCGTTAGCCTTGTTTAAGTTTATTTTACATTATATCCCTCATAAGGCCGTAAAAGCTAACATCAAAGAACCAAATGAGTTCCAACATGATAAGATCCCTCCCATTAATATGGGAAGTAACTAAAAGAGATTTAGTGTTGTAGAAAATGCAACATTATTTTACATTATATCCCCCATAAGGCAATAAAAGCTAAAATCAAGGAACCAAATGAGTTCCAACCTGACCAGATCACTCCCGATATTATAAAAAGTTACTAAAAGGGATTTATTGTTGCAGAAAATTCAACATTAGTAGGATATTTCGACCTTTATCTAGAATATTCAACATTAGTAGGATATTTCGACCTTTATCTAGAATAGTTAAAAGCGTTTATGTAAAGAAATATTTGATCTAAAGGAAAAGATTCAAAGGCAGTTCAAATGGATATTCAAAACAGCATAAATGACCATTATCACCCATGATCAAGCACGTGAAGACAAAAAAGTTAGTTCGTAATAGTTAAGATTAAGAACTTTCTAAATTTTTTTTTCTACTTTCCTTCATTTAAATATAAATATAAGTTTTCAAAAGGTAAAACAGGTTTAAGAAACCACAAAATACAATGCAATTTCAACTATTTTTAACATTATTGTCTTTATCATTTACCTTTTAATGCATTTATCATACCTTCCAATGCAATTATCTTATTTTTAAGCTTTAAGTGTATTTTAACTTGGAAAATTATCTTTACTGTTTTTTTATGACACTTATTCCCACTTTTATTGGAGATTTTAAGGGTGAAAACCTTTTTATTGCCTTGAGTAGTCGAATAACCATAGAATTTTCTGAAAAAATAACCAACAATCACTTATAGCTACATAATTATAAATACGTGTGTGTGTATATATATATAAACTCACCTCTTGTATTAAAATGTATTAAATTAAAATAATGAATTTATTCTTCATATTTTTAAGAATTAAAATCAAAATTTTCAATATACTATAAATCTATATATTTAATTTGACTAACTGTAACTAAAACTTGACCATTCCCTTGCTTCTCCAAGTGTCATTAGTATATTACTTTTTCATGTTCTTTTTTTTCTTTAATTTTTTTTTAATTTTTTAAAACATAAAAGATGAATTCTTTTCTTTTGACAAAAAAAGAAAAACATAAAGATAACAATATTTTCTAACAAAAATTACAAAATAAATATTAAAGTAAAACTATTTACTAATTAATGCTATAACAAAAAATTTTAATTAAAAGTGTAAATATTTTATTAATGAAAAATATAGTTACTTTTTATCTAAATATATAATATTATAATATGTACCCAAAAACATATTTTATATATATATGCTTAATAAAAATATAAAATTACCAAAACCTTAAGAAATTAAGGTAAATATGTATATTTAAAAATTATGTTTGATAATTCATTTATTTTAATATTTTTTCTCTTATGTTTATTAACAAATATAAAATTCTAAACTTTTATCAATTTGTAATTGTCAACAAATTGTGCATATTTTTCTTATTTTTAAACTAATTATATTTTATTATAGTAATATAAAAGATAATAAATATTTTGTATATTAAAATTCTTTTGCAAAATTTGACCTAACTTTGACCTCCTCTCAATTGTTCAACATATTAATTTTTTTCACCTCTTCAATTCTTTTGTTTCTTTCTTTTTTCTAAACACAGAATTGTTGACATAAGAAGATCTTTTTTAGAAAAATTAGAAAGTGAAATGTTATAACAAAATTATTTATCAATTGTTATTATGACAAAGAAGAATTAATGAAAAAAACTTTATTTTTTCAATTTATATACAATATAATTACTTTGTTAACCCTTTAAATTTAATCTAAAATTATAATATATTCAAATAAAATATATTATATGTATATTTAATTAAAAAATATGTATAATTATCTTATAATATACATATGTCAATAACCCTTAAAATTTAAGTTAAATATGTATATTTAAGAGTTATGATTGATAGTTCATTTTTAATAATCTTCTCTTGTGATTAATAACATAGGTTTTAAGCTTTTATTAATTTGTAATTGTCAACTAATTGTAAATTTTTTATTAATTTTTTGTATTAAAATTTTCTATTAACTAATTTTTTCTTATTATAATACAAAAGTAATAAATATTTTGTGCATCAAAAATTTCTTTAATTAAATATTTTTTATTATAATATAAAATAATAAATATTTATATTACATCATCTCATTTTGTAATTTTTCTTTTTAAATGATTTGCTTTTCTTCACGAATCAACTTATCTCTTATTTTTTTTTCATCCATATTTCTTTTTTGTATACTTACCTAATAAATCTAACTTCATTATTAAACTCACATCTCACACTATCACTTTGGTTAACTTTCTTTCATCTATGCATTAAATTTCACTCATTTGGGTGTCACATACACCCAATATGTTCCTTTTTTTCATTCTTTTCATTCATTCTTTTTCTTTTCTTTTTTCTTTTTCTATTTTTTCCATATTTACTAAATAATTTTACTTTTATTTTTAAAAAATTATGGGATTCATTTGATAATTTTTATTTAATTTTTTCCAAATATTTTTATTTTTTAAAATTAGATAATTTTATTAAAAAATGATACAAATGGAAGTGCCAACATGACATCCAATTTTTTTTCTTTTTTTTTTTTAGCTCTTTGCTTTTTTTAGTTTATTTTTTTAATTTATACATTGAATTTTGTAAGAAAATAAGGCCAATGAAAATGTCCACATGGCACATCCATTTGGTTTTCCTTTTTTTTTTTTGTCATTTTTTTGTTTTGACTTTTTTTAATTAAATAAATTTTGTGAGAAATAAGCCAATATAGGTATGGATGATAACACAATTCGTGTCTGTTTTCAATTGTCCCGACATAATATATGCTTTTTTTTTAAAATTCAAGATCAAGTCAAGTTTTCTTTTTTAAAAAATAAAGGTCAGGTCTGATATGGGTTTAGCCATTTAAGGTGATTTGCCTGCCCCACTTCAAATATACATCAAAATATATTGTTTTATCTTTTTTTAATTTATACATATATTAATTAATAATAATATTATTTAATTCCTTAATTTAATAAAAATTTTATATTGATACATAATTAAGATATAGTTTATACTAAAGAATTTTTATGAACATTAGCTAAATTTATATCATTTAATTAAATTTTGATTAATGTGGACTGAATATGGGTTATAGATTTATATGTTGGTTGATATTAATTATAAAAAATAATAACTCGATGTTGAGTCATATTCGAAGTCAAATTAAATTATTAAAAATGGCTTAGTGTCAGGATGAGTATAAACTTGCTCACCTTTGCCATTTTTAAATGAAGGTGTCTATATGACATCCCTATTTAGGTTTTTTTCTTAGGTCCTCTTTTTTATTTGTTTTGGCTTTCTTTTATTTCATTTTTTTTTGTTTTTAATTGTCTATTTTACTATTTCTTATCTATGTTTGGAAAAATAAATGTGCAATTACAATGTCAACGTGGCATATTTGTTTTGCTTCCTCTTCCCTTTTTCTTTCTCCTTTTTTAGCCATCCCTTTGTTTTTGTTTTTGTTTTTTTGTTTTTTTTGCTTTTTTTCCTTTTTAATGAGATAAATGTTATAAAAAATGGGGTCAATAAAAGTTATGATGCCAAAATAACCTGTATCCAATGAGTTTCAATCCATTGATCTAACAAAGGTGATTCTTTTAAAACAAGAATCAGGTTAATATGAGGTGATTTTTCTTTTTTGAAAATTGGGATAAGATTGGTGATGAGTTTAGGATGCTTTGTCCTATCCCTATCCCAAGTTATATATAAAAATATATATTTTATTATTTATTTAATTTATATTTATATATATGTATTGTATTGATAAATTTATTATTCAATTTATTAAAATACTATTTTTATATATAATTAAGATGTAATTTATATTAAAAATAATGTTTTATGAATGTTATACTATTAAATTTATGTTTTATCAAGTCGAGTTAGATGCGGGTTATATATATATATATATATATACATAAATATATATATATGTTGGATCAGAGTCAATTGTAAAAAATAATAACTCGATGTCATATCAAAGTTAGGTGAGTATAAACCTACCCCTACCCAACTTGATGCCATTCCTAAATGGAAGTATTCACATGACACTTTTATTTGGCATTTTTTTCTTTTTATTGGGTCTTTCTTTTTTCTTTTTTAGTTTTAATTTTTAGTTTGTTAATTATTTATTTTAATATTTTTTAACTAATATTTGTAAAGATAAATTTGAAAGAGTAGATATGACTTTGATTTGTATATAAGTTATGACAATAAAATATATACATTATCTATCAATTAATTGATTTTTTTTTAATTATAAAAATGTATATTTATTGATTTATTAAATTAATAAAAAATATTATTAAATACAAATAAAGAAATTTTGGACATGCTGTAACGCCTGGACATGTTGCCAGTATTAATGAAAAATTGTCATTTGCATTAATAGAATACTTGTGAAATATAATTCCATTATTTTTTATCCAAAAACCAACGAAGTTGAATGCATATTAGAGAAATTTTCCATTTGCATCGAGAAAATATTTCATAAAATATTTTAATTTTTTACTTTATGTCTAAAAGTTAACAAATGAAAAATAAGTCAAATTATGTTGAAAGTTACTATATTTTGTGTCAAAATTTGAAATTTAGTTCTTATACTATGGTCATATAAATTTATTCCTCGTATTATTTTGATTTAATAATCATAGTTTACTCATTAATTCTGCTTATTTTTTGCCGTTAAAAATGCTAATGTGGCCTTTGACTTAATGACATGAGCTTTGACTTTACTAACATGACATTGACTTATTAATGTAACAATTTGAATGCATAAAATCACAAATTAAATTATGCAAATGATCTCTTTACTCATACGAAATTTAAAATTTAGTCATTGTACTCAAACAAAATTTAAAATTTCATCCCTATATTTGCATGAAATTAAAATTTAGCCCCCTCTAATACAAAAAATATTTTAAATTTTTTAGAAATTTTTTAGTTTTTTAAAAAATATTAAATTTTAAAAATATTTAATCCTTTTATTATAAAAAATATTTTTAGAAATATATTTTTTTATTATAATAATTAATTATTAATAACATCATATTAATAATATTATCATCATTATATTAATTAATTATAAAATTAATAATTTAAATTAATATATCAAAATTAATATTATTTTAATTATTTTAAATATATTATATAACAAAATTTATATTGAATCAAACTTTCCAAGAAAACTACATTTGTTATGAACCCCAAATGGATTATAAATGGAATGACAATTTCATCAAACCAAACAAAATAAGAGCTTCAAATTAAGATTTTTTTAAAAGATGAGCTCCTATCCATTTAAAAGATAAACTTTGATCCTAACATAATGAAAGGAGAAAATGATTTGTTTGATAAACTGAAACATTAATATCATGTATAATAACAAGAATTTTAAATTTTTTTGGGTTTTTGCAAAAAGAATTTATCTAAATAATTATATTAAATTAAATAATAAAGTTAATTCTAAAACCAATGCACATTGAATTTAGTAAATTGGTTTAATATATTTAGAATCTTGAACCTATATTTGATTATAAAAAATCATTTAAATAAAGTTTAGTTTAAAAGGAATGGAAACACTGTTTGATGGATAATTTTACTCTTTTGGGATGAAATTCTAATTCTAATTCATTTCATAAATTAATAAAAAATAATAATTTTATTAAAATTAAATAGTGACAAATTTGTATCATAGACCTATATTGACAAATTTGTAATAAATTTTTAATAGATTTGTATAATAGTTTTTTTCATATGGCCACAATATAATATAGTTGTGATAGAAAAATGTGACAAAATTAGTAACATATTTTATATTTTATGATAGAATGTAACAAGAAATATTGAAGGAATTAACAACAATATTTCACATGGATGATAAAAATTGTGACAGATTTAATGACAATATATGAAAACTATGATAAAATATTGTGATAGATTTTTCAATATTATGATAGAATATTGTAACAAAATATTGTGGTAATTTTTAAATTTTCATATTTTTTAAAAACTAAAAAAAATTTCTTAAAATTTCAAAATATTTATTTTATATTAGAAAGATTAAATTTTAAATTTCATAAGAGTGTAGAGACTAAATTTGAAGTTTCGTAAGAATATAAGATTTGATTTCAAATTTTGTATAAGTAAAAAGGTCATTTGTATAATTTAATAATTGATTTCATTTATTCTAATTATCATATCAGCAAGTTAATGTCATAGTAAAGTTAACACCTACATCATCAAGTTAATGGTCATATTAGCATTTTTAATGAAAAATAATAAAATTAGTGATTAGACTAAAATCTCAAATCAAAATAATATGAGAACTAAATTTATAAAAATTACCATACAAAAATTAAATTTTAAATTTTCATAAAATTTAAGAACCTTTGACATAATTTAAATTGAAAAATATTAGCTAACTTGAATAAAATTGAGATAAAAGGGTAAAGTTACCACTATACTGTAGGTAAAATGTTGAATTTTGCAACTATATTTTGATTTCATTGAATTTTTTCATTGTATTGTCGATTTTGATAATTATTGTACCAAATAGAAATATCTCACACAATATTATGTTAATATATTTAAATGTTTTCAATAAAACATAAAATAGGATGCAAAAAGTTATTCTTCAGTTTCCAGCACACCATTTGCATTTTTGTTTATTTATTTATTTATTTTTATGCTTATAGCTTTTTTTATTTTTATTTGTTCATATATTGGAATTAATTTTTCTTTGAAAAAAAAACTTCTAAATTAATATTTAAAAATTATTTATTCTATAAAAAAATTTCATAAAAAATAAAATAATAAGTTCTATGATGTGACACGTCACATGTACATTTTGCTACGCTTGTAATATCCACAACATATTTTCTTATTTAATTAAAAAATTATTTTAAATAATTAATAAAATATTTTACAGAATATTTAATTTTCCTTAGCTTTGATTGAAAAATCACCAAATTTGAAAATATAAGGATAAAATTCAATGAACAAGATTATAGCGACATGTGATAAAATTACCTTTTATTCCAACAAATTAAAATAAAATAGTAAATTGAGTTAACATAAATATCTATTATTATTATTATTATATTATTATTATTATTATTATTATTATTATTATTATCTACTAATAATAATAATAATAATAATAATATATCCCGTTCCACTACTCAAAAGCCTTCTGTCTGGAACATGACCCCACTGAAGCATAAAATTCAAGGGTCTCTTTTTTTCCTTAATCGTAATTGATTGTGCTGTTGAGTTTATTACCGAAGGTACTATTGACAAACCATGTTGCTGTCGGTAGCTAACTGTAAATCCATAATTAATAATGATTAAAACGAAAAAAATAATATATTTACGGGACAGATTAACATTATCGTAATGATAAACTGGTATACACATTCAATAATTCCGGTTCATTGCATTTGTTCCGTACCTTCAACCCTGCAATAATAAAAGCTCCTCTTTTACTCCTTTTTTTCTTCCCGAAACATCTCCCAAATCATCAGAAGGAAAAATCCTTTTCATACTTGTCTTCCGCCCATGGCGCACGTTAGATTCTCTTAGCCTCTCTATAAAAATAGAAAGTCCCCTGTTCTCTCTCTTTTAGGCTTTCTTTGTTTCTTCTTGCAGGAACCCTAAATTTCCGGTTTTCATTTTGTTTTATTTTATTTTATTTTTTACTTATGATCGTGAAAATGCTGGTCTAATAGTTGATGATGAGTAAGTGTTGTTTCATTACTTTCTGGGCCTTTTTTTTTTTTGTTGAAAGAAAAAAAATTACGCGCTGAATTAGCTTTGCTTTGCATCTTATTAGTTTAAAATAAGACAGTAGATTGCCTCTTTTTCTTGTTGGTAAGTATAGTTGTTGACTCTGAACTTGCAAATATCTTGAAGTTATTTTTATTCAAGGATATTGTAATTTCTTTGTGGCGTTTTATTTCTCTAATGAAATAGGGTCAATGCTGATTATTTGCGTTGTTGTTTTATCACCATTTTGATGGAAAATTTTCTACTGCCCGTGATATGCTGGAAGTTTTGCTTCTTTCTTTCTTTATTTGCATTTGAAGGGAAAACAATGTTCAATGTGTATGTTAATTTACTATTTTGAGTTAAATTCGTTGTTGAAAAGGAACTCCTATGGATGTGGCAAAACAAAATAGAGTATTTTTAGGATTCTGCTTACCATGAAATACCCAATTGTTGTGGCATCTATCAGGCTCCTATGAAGGAGGTGTCTTGTCTTGTCTTTTTCTTGCTGCTAAGCATTACCCTAATCTTTTTCTCATTATCTATGTATCAGATTTCTTTTTCTCGAGAGGAATTGAAGTTCGGAATTCAGGCACAACACTGATGAACTGAGCGGCTTTTGTGACAAAAGATTTAGCAAGGTTTGTGTTTCTCCCGTGAGTATGGCAGAATCTGCTTTTCATTGTAAAATTTCTTTCTTTTTTTTTCTCTCAATCCCTTAGGCTTTTTTCTTGCATTTGGAAGCTGAAGCAATTTTTGTTTATAAATTTCTCTGCAAGCTTTAAAAGTCTTTCTAGAATCGAGTAATCAGAAGTACATACATTGTGAGCATAAATGGGTGCTTTTTGCTGCTGTCCATGTGGTGATGACTATGAAGAATATGCTTATCCTAGCAATTCAATATATAGGCACTGCATCTGCCTAAGATTCTTCTTCTACCAGCTATTCACTGGGGTATGTCTCTTCTTATCTTGTATTTATCTGCACAAAAGCAACATGTATTCATTTTTATGCTGCCGATACATGCCCTTAAATTTGTAAACAGTGAAGTTAAGGTATAAAGCTGATATCAATGTTGCTTTGCTAATTGCTCTGAGCCTCAATTTGCATGAAATTAATCTGTTTTAGGTTGAATTTTATAAAGCTTATAAATACTCCTAGACAGAATTTCTCTGAAATTCAGAAGAAATTCTTTTGATACTAAATTAGCTGTACAAAGATTGTGTATGTACTGTGTTTCTCTTGAAAGGCAAGTGCATTAGTTTTGTTGCTTTCATGATGTCATATAACCCAATTTATACCTAAGTTTAGTTTGATGAAATAAATTCTTAATTTTCTGTTTCTTCTTTGATCTGCAGTATGGTGCACTGTTTCATAGATTGGAAGGGCGCCCTGTATCATCCCAGATCCAAGGAGCTTCTCTGTCATCAATGGAAATTGTTACTACAACACCAAATATTTCAGCCAATGAAACTCATGTTACAATGTCCAGACCGGTCCCTTATGATACTGAACAAAGGTACTCTCGCTTGCAGCGTGACGGCTTGGTCTCTAGGCGTGATAAGTCTGTAACTCATTTTCAAGAAGAAACACAACCGCTAAGAAGAAGTATCAGCAGTTCTGGTGTGGAATCATTGGGTATTGGGAGGAAACGGTATGGAGTCGAGTCAGAAGAAGACTCTAAGATTGTCAATCCTGAGTCATCGGAGAGGACTTTGGCACTAAAAGTGGCATACGGATCTAACTATTTGCAGTCTTCATCTGAAGATGAAGATGTCTGTCCCACTTGTCTTGATGGTAATTTAGCATATTTATGTCTTTAAAGAATAAAGATTTCTGTTTTGTAGTTCTATGGGTATGCTTGTTATTTTTCAATATAGGCGTATGGTAAGATTTTAATAAGCAGCGGTGGTAATGGTTAGATTGAAAAATGCAATTTTTTTAAGCATTTTAAAGTTATGCTTTTATACATGAGTGATTAATTTCCTGCAGAATATACCCCAGAAAATCCTAAAATCACTGCTCGCTGTTCGCACCATTTTCATCTTGGTTGTATTTATGAATGGTTGGAAAGGAGTGAAAGTTGTCCAATATGTGGCAAGGTATGTAGTATTTACCAAATTACTCATTGTAAATTGCAGATAAGTGCAGTCTCTGTATTATAGTTTAGCCCATGGGGTTTTTAGGGTAAATTTTGTAATATAGTGAACAAGATTAACTACCAAGATTGTTGATTGGTTTTGTCTATTGGCTTGAGATAATAGGAATCAGGTAACTTATTTAAATATACCAGTGTCATATGCAATTTTTGTTGACTACCTACTTTCCAAACACTCTATTTAGCCTCTTTCTCTCGATGGATTAATTACTTTATGACCTGATATCCCCTTTCCAGAATTTTTGGGATGCATCTGATTTTAAGTGTTGTTTCTTTTGTGGTTCAGGAGATGGAGTTCTGTGAAAGCCCTTAAATCTGTTACATCTTATTTCAATGCAATGGAGCAGATACATATGGAGCAGCAGGTAGTATCAGTAAATATAATCTCTCTAATCTTTTATTAGAGAGGCATAACATGTATAGAAGCGTTGGTTCTTTGTCTGTAACTAGTTGTACCACCTGGCAATTTCTTTGGTACTCATGCTTAACATGCTTATGATGTTGCTATCTATGTAAAAAAACTAAAAATTTGTGTCAAGTTATATTAACTGCTTGTTAACATAATTGCAATAGAATCAACTTGATGATATGTAACAATCAGTATCAGCTGTAATTTGTTACCTATGCTAAATATGCTGATGGTACAAAAGTATGAGGATCACATCTGGGTTAAAATAAAAGAACTTAAACCTTTCAGGTTCTTCTGATGGAAATCATTATGTTCAACTTTCACATCATGTTGTTTGTGAATCTCGAGCCAACAAACTATGGTTGATTTTTGTAAGTCCCGGTCATGCATTTAGGCCAAATCTTGTTTGCCGGATAGCATGTAAGATGTAACTATTTTTTGTCTTTTTTTTTTTTAATTTTTAAAGGCAAGATACTTTTATTAATAGGATAAATAAGTTGACAAGCTCATCATAACCATTTCTTCTATGTCTAAGCACTATGCTTTGAAGACAAGCTACAAGACCTGTCTCAATTAGGATTATTATTATACGAACATCATTATTGCAAAAGCTTCTCTTCCCTTTCATTCAAGAATAGTATATGCTGGTGGACGAGGTCAATGTCATGGGCACCATGTCTTCTTTAGTGCTTCAACTCACTGAATTGCAAGAATAGTTTTAATACATTGAAGTTTGAACATTATGCTTTTGTTCTTTCCAGAGATTTGGTGCATATAAATCGATGGATATATGTGCTCGTTTTTTGACAGATTTATCTAGTAAGTTTGATGGTTCTTTAACAAAATAGTAGATTAGGATATCCAAGATTAATGTTTCAATTTCCAAGACTCGTAGACCTCATTTGAGATTGAATTTAACGAAGCTGATATTTCCCTGCTGATTATCTGAGCTTTTTATCAATGCTGTACCCGTAATTTATAGGCCTAACTAGCAATTATAGGGGTCCCTTTTCACCAACTTGTGCCAAATTTGGATTCGAGATTTTAGCAATTTTCTTATGTGTAACAGCCAAGAGCAGATTCCTTTTACCAAGAAATTTGAACTCTGTAGACTTCAATTTAGTAGCAACTTGGAAGGAGAATGTGACTCCGATCACCTTGATGAGATCATTCAGTGCTCTTTTTATGGCATAGGACCCAACATATTGGATGGAGAATTTATCAGTTAATGAATGAACATAAGATGTGGAAAGCCATGGTAGAGTCCATAAGGGCATCGTTATTTAAACTATGTGGAGCTTATACTCATAGAGCATTTGCTGCATAGAAAAAAAATTACCCTTTCATCGAACTAGAAAATGTTAAAGGATAGTGAAATATAAGGGAAAATAATGTATGTATGCAACGTAAATTCTATATCTTTTGTCATAACGTATAAATTTATGAACCTACCGTTAGATATAGATTAAAAGAAGTTGTCACAAATTTTTTTTGTTTAAGTGTAATTGACCCTCTTAAATATATTTTGGTTTGCGAAAACAGATGTTAGGTTTGGGAGTTGATTACTCATGGAGAAGGTTGTAGCACCTTCACAATATCCATCCAAAGGATGGTATCAGTTTGATTTTAAATTATCTAAGCTTTAATTATTTTTGTGATTTACTAAATAATTTAATATTAAAAATTAGTCTTAAAATTATCCTAATATTTTGATAGTAATTTAATATAATTTTCTTACCTCAAGAGTATTCATAGAGATTAATGTCTCATTTTGAAGAGGTTTCGTCGTTGAATTCATAAAATATTTTATTCAAAAAATTAAATCTCTCTATAGTTTTTGGTAGAATTTACTTTGAAGCAATTTTTCAATAGTTTAAAGGATAAAAATTATTTATTTTCAAAAAAGTTTTATACTTTTATTTTTAAAAATAATTCATGGAATTTCTTAATAGTTTGGTGGATTCCATTTAAAAATTAAATCCATAAAAATTCTCTAATAGTATGATAAAATTTTATGAATTTATTTTATTAGAGTTTTATTTTAAAAAATTGTTTTCTATATTTTTTTATTGAAAAAATTTCACAAATATTCTTGAAAACTTTATTCGAAAAGATTGTTTTTTTGAAAAGATCTTTTTTTTTATCATGGAATCATTTTTTTACTTTCAGAAATAAAATAGCATTTAAAAAAAAAAAAGAAAAAAAATATAATAATAAAATGGGTTAAAAAAATAAAATCAAAAAATAAAATGAAATGAAAAAAAGAAAACCTACGATCGGGTCGATCATAATGCAGGTCAGCACGTAGGTTGTTGGGTCAACATACGGATCTTGGGTTATTCAAAACGACGTCATTTTGAGTTGCTATATAAGCCACTTCCAGCGTTTTTGCTTTAGAATCTCTTTTACTCTTCCTTCTAACTCAAAAATCCTTTCATTCTCTCTAAAACCTGAAGGACAATGCCGAAAAAGTTTAACCAAAAATTGAAAATTTCACTGATTTCTGAAAACTTCATTGGAAAATGATAAAAAAATTTAAACGATCATCGAAAAATTCATTGAAAAACTCATGTTCTTCCTAAATACCTAGAAAAACAAAAAAAAAAACTCAGATTTCTTCAAACTTCCCTCAGATTTCTCTTAAAATTTGCCTTGATTACTCCCAGAACTTTCCAAAATCCCAATTCCAACTCCAACAACCTAAAATCAAGCCTAGAAACTCCAAATTGAACCCAAAGTCCCAAAATTTCTAGAATATCCCTACTACCAAAATTCTCTAAACTTTTCTTTCTTCAAACTTTTTCTCTCAAAATTTGTGTCCATCCTTTGTTAGAACTTATTCAATTTATAAGTAGTCATAGGATTAGTTTTAGGAAATGGACAAAATCAATCCCAGGCTTGAATCCTAGGATTGCATTCTATCCAGTGTAATTTTTGGTCCAAAATTCGAACAATTGTGCACTGATATGAACTGGCATTAAAGTTTGACCATATGGTGGGATTCTGATCATATTTTGAACTTTCACGTGCAAATTAGAACAGAAAAAGAAAGAAGGAACAAAAGAAAAGGAAAGAGAGAAATGGAAATAATAATAATAATAATAATATATACACAGAAATACCAAAGAAAGAAATAATAATAATAATAATCAAATAATAGTGACATTAATAAAAAAAAGGTCGACCCAATTAGGCTCAGACAAAAATGGGTTTAATTGGGCCCGGACATCAATAGGCCTAATTAGGCTCAGACACCAATGGGTCTAATTGGGTTCGAACATAAATGTATGTCTATAGCTGCCCCTCTTTGCATATCTTTGTTAGACAAGGATGTTGCAAAGACCTAGATAGCCACTCTATTTGAGTCGAATCAAAAACGATATTCGAATATAAAAAATGACCTGGACTGGACCAAAATCGGTGATCAGGACTAAACCACGAGCTAAGATGAAGTGATTAGGATCGAGTTGAGGTTAAAAATAAATGATCGAAATGAAACCATAAATTATAAGAAATGATCTGGGCTGAACCAAGATCAAATGACCGGGATGAAATTACGAGTCAAAATAAAACGACTAGGATCGAGTCGAGGTAAAAAATAAATGATCGAGATAAAACCACGAATCATAAGAAATGATCTGAACTGAGCAAAGATCAAGTGACTGAGATGAAACCACGAGTCAAAATAAAAGTTACCAGGATCAAGTCGAGGTTGAAAATAAATGATCAAGATGAAACCATGAATCATAAGAAATGATCTAGACTGAGCTAAGATCAAGTGACCGGGATGAAACCACAATCAAAATAAAGTGACCAGGACCGAGTCAAGGTAAAAACTAAATGATCGGGATGAAACCATGAATCATAAGAAATGATCTAGACTGTGCCAAGATCAAGTGACCAAGATGAAACCACGAGTCAAAAATGAACGACCAAGACTGAATCGAGGTAAAAAATAAATGATTAGGATGAAATCACGAATCATAAGAAATGATCTAGACTAAGCCAAGATCAGGTGACCGAGACGAAACCACTAGTAAAAAATGTAGCGACCAAGATCGAGTCAAGGTCGAAAATAAAAGACCAAGTCGAGGTCAAAAATAAATAACCGAGATGAAAGCACGATTTAGAAGAAATGATTTGGATTGATCCAAGATCAAATGAGTGGATAATGTAAGTGCATGTTTTATTTAGAATGCAAATGAAACATCAATTAA
The DNA here is from genome assembly GCF_002303985.1 of Durio zibethinus. Next base: position 22,335,162 of record NW_019168048.1, on the reverse strand, counting down.
GGTAAAAGGCTTCTGCATTTTCATTTCTATACATTTTTGGCAAAGAAACCTTTTTTCGTTAGCCTGAATACTTATTCCAAGGAAAAATTGTGGAAGCTGCTTTTCTCTTACTTAGAGGAATTCATCTTTGGTCCTTATTTCCTTTAATTCTTCAAAGTAACACACAATTTCTTATGATTTTGTTCAATTATTAATCATTATCCCAATTTCAAAATATGAAATGTAAATTGTGCACTTTTTCTATTCATGGCAAGATACGAAGAGAAAGGACAAATAAGAGAGAATAATAAGACTATTATCATTTATTCGAATAAGCAACAAATTACAAATGATGGTGTAAAAAGAAAAGTGTACAGGGACAGTTGTTTGGGAATAGCAATGCCCAAAATAAATAATCAGATAATCATGACAACAAATCTTTGATCTCTTTTCAAAACTTAACCAAAATATGATGCCTTGATACCTCAGAGTTCTTTGAAATTCACTGTCTCTGGTATGCTTTTTAAGTGATGCCATATTCTATTCATCAAAGTTTGTCACCCTTTTATTTCTGGTTCAAGCCGCCCTTTCAGGTTTTCAACTTAAACTTCTTTTTGGGCCTAAGCTGCCCTTTCAAGTTTTCAACTTAGACTCTTTTTTTGTTTTTTTTTTTTTGTCAAGTTGCCCTTTTGGGTTTTTAACTTAAACTTTTTCCTTTTTTCATTTTTTTGTTTTTTTTTTTAGGTTAAGCAAAGTACTTCTTCACTGCATCAGAATTAATAGGACTAGGAAATTCATCTCCATCCATTTCTAACCAAATTAAAGCTTCTCCTGAAATGGCTCTTTTTACAACATATGATCCTTTTCAATTCAGGGTCTATTTCCTTTTATCATCATGCTGACTTGAAAAAATTCTTTTCAATACCAACTCTCATTCTCAAAACTAATAAGGTTTGACCTTTTTGTCATGAGCTCTCATCATTCTCTTTTGGTGCAATTGGCCATGGCAAAGTGCCATCAATCTCTTCTTCTCAATAAAGTTCAATTGCTCATAACACTTCTGAATTCATTCAACTTCTTCTAATCCCATTTTCCTTAAGACCCTTAGCAATGGGATTTTTACTTCTACTGGTAGTACAGCTTCTATTCTATAAACTAAAGAAAAAAGAATTGCCCCAGTAGAGGTGCGTAAGAAAGTTCGATACACATATAGACCAAAAGGTAATTTCTCGTGTCAATCCTTATATGTTTCAATCATTTTTTCTAAAATTTTTTTGATATTTTATTTGCAGTTTCTACTACCCCATTCATTTTTAGGTAGTATGAAGTTGAATTGTGGTGTTTGATCTTAAACTGAACACATCTTACATCATTTTGCTATTCAAATTTTTTGCATTATTTGAGATGATTCTTTCTAGGAGTCTATATCTGTAGATTATTTTTCTTTTGAGGAATTTGTAAACCACTGATCTAGTCACAGTTGTGAAAAAGGTAGCTTCAACCTATTTAGTGAAGTAATCAATCATCCCAAAAATGAATCTATTCCCATTTGATGCCTTTAGGGTAATGGGGCTAATGACATCCATCCCTCGTATAGAAAATGGCTAAGAAGGTGTTATGACATGTAAAGCACTAAGTGGAGCAAGAATTTTGTCAGCATAAATTTGGCACTTGTGGCATTTTCGAGCATAATCAATGAAATATTTTTCCATTATCAACCAGTAATATTCAGCTCGCATAACCTCTCTTGCTATCATATGCCCATTTACATATGCTCTATATACACCATTGTGAACTTCTTCAATAATCTTTTTAGCCTCAAAGGCACTTATACAGTGTAATAAGACTTATTTTTTACTTTTTTTGTACAAAATTTTCCCATCTAAAAAGAATCTCATAGCTAATCTTCGTAAGATTCTCTTATCACTTTCTGTTGCTCGAACTGGATACTACAGATTCTTAGATATCGCATAATATCATGATACCAGGGGTTACCGTCCTTCTCTTTTCCAAGTTGGCATAATGTACTGCATGTCCTTGATATTTAGTTTGATAGGCTAAATTTTTACAGTATCACTAATCTGTACCATTACGACCAAGGTAGCCAAGGCATCTGTAATCTAATTTTCTTCATTAGGCAATTGTTTAAACTAAATTGCTTTGAATTGTTTACATAGCTCTAAGATGTATTTATGATAAGGAATAAGTTTTGAATCTCTTGTTTCCCATTCACCTTTTAGTTGATAAATGATTAGAGCTGAATCCCCAAACACCTTTAATGTTTCAATTTTCCTATCCAAAGCAGCATGTAGCCCCATAACACAAGCTTCATATTCGACTACATTATTGGTGCAGTTGAAATTCAATCTTGTTGTAACAGGATAGTAATGTTCTGTTGGAGATATTAAAACTACTCCAATCCCATGTCCCATGGCATTAGTGGCCTCATTGAAGTACAGTATCCATATCTTTTTTTTGCCATTATCTTTTTCTATCTTTGAAATGGGCATTAATTCTTCATTTGGAAAATCCAGCTTCATAGGTTCATAATCATCAGTAGCTCTATCTACCACGAATTTAGCAATGATACTTTCTTTGATTATTTTTTGACCACATATACTATATCATATTCTAAAAGCATCACTTGCCATCTAACAATTCTTCTTGATAGCAATAGTTTCTTTAAGATATATTTGATAGGATCTAAGTTAGCTATTAGCCAAGTTGTATGGTAAAACATGTATTGCCTGAGTCTTTTAGCTGTTTAAGCTAAAGCACAACATATTTTCTCTAGTGATGAATATTTGGACTCATACTATGTGAATTTTTTGCTCAGGTAATAAATAGCTCTCTTTTTCTTGTCAGATTCATTTTGTTGGCCCAGCACACATCCCATTGATTCCTTATATACCACTATGTATAGAATCAGTGGTTTTCCCAAAATAGAGGGTACTAATATTAGAGGGTTTGATAAGTATTGTTTAATCTTATCAAAAGCTTTTTAGCATTCTTCATTCCATTCACCAGGATTATTTTTTTTGAAGGAGTTTGAAAATGGGATCACATTTGAAGGTAAGTTGAGAAATAAACTGGGAGATATAATTCAATCTGCCCAAGAAACCTCGAACCTCTTTTTGTGTGCTTAAAGGGAATAAATTCTGAATGGCCCAAAGTTTATCCGGGTCAACTTCTATCCCTCTTTCACTGACTATAAATCCCAGTAACTTCTTTGACTTGGCTCCGAATGTGCATTTAGCTAAATTCAATTTGAGTTGAAACTTCCTCAACCTTTCAAATAATTTTTTGAGATTGACTACATGGTCTTTTTTTTTCGGGACTTGGTAATCATGTCATCCACTTACACTTCAATCTTCTTATGCATCATATCATGAAAAAGTGTTACCCTAGCCTTTTGATAGGTTACCCTAGCATTTTTCAGTCCAAAAGGCATAGCTTTGTAGTAGAAAGTTTCTTATATAGTGATAAATACGATCTTCTTTATATCATCTTAAGCCATCTTTATCTTATTATAGCTAGAGAATCCATCCATAAAAGAAAATACTGAATGTCGAGTTGTATTGTCTATTAATGTATCTATATGAGGCAAAAAAAAATTTATCTTTTAGACTAGCTCTATTTAGATCTCAATAGTCTACACATATTCATACTTTTTCATCCTTTTTGGGGACAGGTACTATATCAACCACCTATTTAGGATATTTGGTCACTTGTAAAAAACCTGCATCAAATTGCTTTTTAACTTTTTTTTTTATTTTCAACAGCATCTTCGATTTCATTCTTCTTAGCTTTTGTTGCACTGATTTGTATTTTGGCTTCAATGGTAGCCTAAGCTCCACTATTTTAATATTGAGTCTAGGCATATCTTGATATGACCAGGCAAATACATCTATAAACTCCTAAAGCAAATCCTCTAACCACTGTCGGTCAATCACTGAGAGTGAAATACCAATCTTGACTTCTTTTTTATTTTCGACATCACCCAAATTGATCAATTCAACAACTTCTTAATGAGGCTTAATGGATTAATCTTTCTGTTCAATTAGCCTCATTAAATTCAGAGACAAAATGTATTCCTCAGAATCTTCTTCAGTATTAAGTTCATTGGTATTAATTAAATTTTTAAAGCTAAACCCTGGATCATTGTCATGATTACCTTCGCATTCATTTGGGGACTTGAAAGTTAATAGAATATGAAATATTAGCAAGAAACTTTGATGGAGTAATGAATGGAATGGAAAAAATGAACCAAATACATGCTCCTACTTTAATTGACATAATGAAAAATAAAAAGCCCAAACATAAGAGTTCATCCTAATGTTTTTGGGCATAAGCAATTAGGAGATGTGATTACATTGAAGCAAAATTGAAAACAATAGGCATTTGGATGACCCTCTAAATCTGTAATTCATATCCCGGAGGTAGGGTAAACCAAAGCTTCCTCATTTTGACTTTCATTATCCACAATATGAATGGATAGCTCGGTGAAAGTTTTCTCCCATTTTAGTTCTTATTTTGTGTCCTCTTCAGCTCTCTGGTGCATGTATCCTTCAGGAATAAAAGTTTCATTTAAATGGAGAAAGATCATCGATTCTTTCTTTACCTTTCTGCTGTTGTTTTGCCATTCTTTCATCTCATAACCTAATTTTGATCTACAACTGTAATCCTTAATCTTAGGAATCTCCCTTATCCCTTGAAAGCTTTTGCCTAGGTCAAACCCGATACTCCAACCCTTATTAACCATCTGATTGATCATAATTTGGCTAAATTTAAATCTTTCACCCACTGCGTTAATAGGTCCAAAAGATCAATAAGAGCACTCCAATGATTCCTCTGTTGCTTCCACATATGAAGCATTTATGGGTTAGGTTACTAGTAAATCTTCTTCTCCAGCCACGATCACCAATTGTCCTTCTACATTAAATTTAATCTTTTGATGTAATGAGGAAAGGATGGCGCTAGCCTTGTGGATCCATGGTTTTTCCAATAAGTAGCTATATGATGGGAAGATATCCATGATCTAAAATTTTATGTTGAAGACACACGGCCTAATTTGTATAGGCAACTCAACATCCTTTAAGGCCTTTTGTCTAGTCCCATCAAATCTCAAACCACAATCTGACTGATTTGGATGTGAGACATATCAAAAGGCAGCTTGGCTAAAATGGACACAGGTATGACATTAATAGCTGATCCATTATCAATAAGGACTTTAGCTACTATGTGACCTTTACATTTAACAGTGATGTGCAACGCCTTGGTGCTCATTCTATCCTTAGGCAAAATTTCATCATCGTTAAAAAAGATGTGATGTGGTACCACTAGATTCCTTACCAAGTGTTTTACATACTCTACGGATACATTATAGGCCACATAAGCCTGATTCAATACCTTTAACAAGGCATTGCGATATGGTACAGAGGTTAAAAAAAGTGATAGTAGAGAAATTTTGGCTAGTATTTTATTCAGTTGCTCCACCACAGAATATTCACTATGCTTGACTAACTTCAAAAACTCGTAGGTTTTTTTTTCATACACAGACTTTGAGGTATCTTTTTTTGAAGTCTTTGGTTCAATCTACTTTTCATTTCCTTTTTTCAAAGTTATCAGAACGTAACATCTTTCACTTCTAGTTATGCCTTTTACACTTATTATATAGGCAGTTTCAACTTTCGACATATCTTTTTCTTGCCTCTGAGTCATTACTTCACACTTATATTTTTAAGGCACCATTTTTTCATCTTTATAGGGAAATGAGCGTGGGACTTTAAAAGCTATTGGTTTGAAAACAAACTTATTCCCATCTGATTATGTTTTCTCCTTACAACGTATGGTGATAGGTTTTGGCACCCATCTATCTATCATAGCCACCTCAATGTATTTCGAGGCTCTTGACTCTTCATATAACTTTATTTGGTAAAAGTCTATCAGCTTTTGAACTTCACCACAGAATTACTTGCAGATGTCAATTGAGTGTCCTAGTGTTCTATTATGATACTTACATCTTTGATTTGGGATGTATCTTTCCACATAAGTGCATGGAGCTACTAGTTGTATCATCTCAGCTTTACATAAGGCTTCATACAACTAGTTAAATGGCATCTTAAGCTCTTATACTATTCTTTTCACATGGTTTTCACCTACATCCAAAACATTGATTATATGACTGGGCAAGGGATTTTCGCTGACATTGGGTGCCGAATTCTCATTAGTGTCAAAGCTTATCAATCTTTTCTTGATCAAACTTTGTACCCTATGCTTGAAGGAGACATAGTTTTCAATAGAATGTCCTGCTACTCTAAAATGATAGTTATAATGGGTATTGGAATCATATTATTTAGGGTAAGAAGGTTCAAGCTGCTTAATAGGAATAGGAACAATTAAATGGTTTTTATAGAGCTCTTAATATAACTCTATGAAGCTTATGTGTATAAGATCAAAAGTGGGTCTTTCTTTCATTCATGGTTTTTTAGCATTACTTGTAGTGCCAACCAGGTGAGAAAGAAATCTTGGTGAAGATGGATAAGATGATCGAGTGGTTGATTGATAAGAAGATACAGAAGTATAGTTTACCGTGTGATGGTACGTAGGGTAGGTAAATCGAGAATAGTTTTTGAATTGCTACCCTTCAAGACTCACAGCTTGAGTCTCACTCTTCTTCTTCTTAGGTGCTTTTTTGGAAGACTCACCTCTTTTAAGTTTATCATTTTTTTATGATATTTTTTATGATCTCTCCCAAAATCACCACATCAACAAAGTTTTTAGTTGCGTTTCCAATCATAGTATGGCACTTTAGAGTGCTTACAAACAGCATGGTAGTTTTTTTCTCTGTTAAGGGGGTTATACCTAAGTAGCTACATCCCGCCACCTTTGAGCATATTGTTTGAAGGATTTGGATGCTTTCTTTTTTATCCCTTGTAAGGAAAGACGGTCTAAGGCCATATCGATGATGTAGCGATATTGATTAATAAAAGATCTAGTCAGATTTTTCTATGTCTTTATGTGAGTCTCGTCTAATTGAACATATCATCTAGCTATAGACCCAGTCAAGCTATCTTGAAATGCATGCATCAGTAGCTTTTTATTACTAGCATATGTCATTATTTTATGACAGTACATGGTGATATGTGTGATGGGGCACTTAATACTGTCATACTTTTTAAACTTCAGTACTTTGAATTTAGGTGGCATAATCATGTCTGGTACTAGGCAAAGTCCCATTGCATCTATAGATCCGTAGAAGTCAATTCTTTCCACAGCCTGTAATCTTTCTTTGAGCCTGTTCATTGCTTAATCAGTCTTAGAATTTTTTGAAGGCATAGCTACTTGTAGCTTTTCTTTCTCTTTTGCCTCATTCACAGTAGGGAGTGGAATGGGCTCAACTGTCTTTTTAGCAAAAATAAGATTGTCATAACTTTGAACATTCTCATGACTAGATGCATAAGTCATTCCCGGGTAATTATACTTTGGAAAAGTTATCTGTTGAGGTTGGAAGACTAATGCAGTTTGATTCTATTGTGGGCCAAAACCTAGAGGATATACTGATTCAGTAGCTTCTTGTGAAGTATCTTCTTTCATCGATTTTTTTTTTAGGGCTTTTAAAATTTTACTCAGTTTCCCTTCAAGTACTTTTTGAGCCTTTTCTATTCTTTTAAGATGATTCGATTGTTCTGCTCCATCCTCTTGGTTTTAGCCTAGGTATTGTATAGATGTGTTGCTATTCTTGCACCTTAGAACCATAATTGAGGATTCAATGATGATGTTATGATAATGAACGAGTGTGATGCAAATGCAAGAAAAAGAAAAAAAAAAGAGAAAAGAAAAGAAAATATTTACCGTTTAAAAAATTCAACAAAAAAAAACTTTCATTTATTCCACAGAAGTCTGTTTTACATTGAATCTAATACTGTCCTTTTATAAAAATGCTTAACTTGCTTATACTAATCCTTAGCCTTCTCAATAAAGTTTAGTAGCCTCTGTCAATGCTCCTCTATTGGTGTAACCGAAGTTCTTAGTGCCTCAACCTTTTCTGCCATTTCACCTGCTTTGATCATGACCTTGCCTATTTGAGCTGTGAGGTGCTCTATGTATCTTTATCTTCCCAACCCTTCTCTTTTGCCACACCACACTTGATAGGATAACTCTCTGTGCCTTTCCTTGAGGGTTCTGACGTGATCTTTTTGTTCATTTAACTTTAATGTTAGAGTCAAAATGTAATCTGCAAGTATTTGATTCTCCTGCTCAACCTCCTTAAAGTCATCTTCTATTTGGGCATGCTCTTTTTTCAACATTCATTCTTACGAGCCAGATCTATGTTGTTTATTTTTTTGGCCTGCACTTGTATACGTAACCTCTTCTGTTCTTGTTACAGCTCCTTCAACATCTTAAAGGTATCATCATATTCTCTAACAACTTTCTGGGCCTTGCTGTATTCTTTAGAAATCCTATAGACTTGAATTTTTAATTTTTTTTTGCTTTATTTTACCATTGGTCCTTTTCTTCTTGTATCTTCAAAATTTTTTGCTTGATTTTCTTTTTCTGTATTTCATGCTCTAACTCTGAAAGCTTATTGTCTGACTCTTGACCCACTGGCAGGTGATGATTCTGAGGCATAAATATAATCTCTTGACCCCTCTTATTTCTCCAAATTAGGTACCCCTGAATGACTATCAGTGAATGGCCCTGGGCTTACTCTTTGGGCTTTTTTCAGGCCTTAATCATGTTATCAATCTTTTAAAAAGTTTTGGGCTCCCCATATGAATAGTCAAATTGGTTGAGCTTGCAGGTTATAAGAGTAAACTATTCGGCTCCATGCTGTCTTCTTACCATCAATGGTGCATAACTCATTGACCCCCATAGACCTAAAAGTAGAACCCTTATCTCGTCTCCACATTGATCCAACATAGGTTCCCTGTTCATCCATAGAGTTAACCATTTTACCTGACCAGTTATGAGCCTATGTAGTAGACACTTTCACTCTTTTTGAGTCTTTGCTTTTGGCTAAATGCTTTGACAAAACTCCTTAATCAAACTCCAAGTGTAGAAATAAAGTTTGGTGAAAGCACTTTTCTTGCATTCAAAATGGCTTTTCATCCATATATATAACAAAGGTATATAGCCATGAAATGTGCTTTGTCATTCTACCTACAAAAATTCAAAGATCTGATGGTTTCTACCAAGATAGCTGGTGAAAAATTACACTTCCTTTCAATCTGCTTAAATAAATCCATCACTTCTATCTCAATGTGGCCTAAGACCTTAGGAAAAATGATCAACCTATATATGATTAGAGCAAATGCATCATTCCTTGATCATCATCCGGATGCTTGATAATGAAATCTCAAAAAAATTCCCATGGAATACCCTTTTGCTTTATTTTCTCTCGAATTTAAGAATTTATAGTCTCTTTTCCCACTCATAGAATCTGGCCTAATTTCTTGTAACTTCTTGATTTGTGTTTCTTTATTTATATTCTATTTGGATACAATAGATGCATACCCACTAGAGTCGAGTACTATTCTATTATTGGTACTAGATCAACCTATTAAAGATGAAACATCAATAGGAAGGATCCCAAAATTGTACCATCACCTTGCTAAGTGTGTGGTCAACCTCCACTTACAAGAGATATGCAATATGTCCAAACTCTCACAAAAAACCTCATACCTTGAAGGAGTCATACTATTCCATATATCTTATAAGCTTTTTAGACCATTTTATTTGATGAGTAGGCTGACTTCTTTTGATAATTTAGGGACACGACTAGGTGGTAAGCAATTTCCCTCTTCTCATTGCTTCTTTTCTAATTTTATCTTCACATTTATGGGAGAGTCACATTTGAACAATATAGATGAGGCATAAACTTGAGGTTCTGTGGAATCCATGAGGGCTTTTGTTGAAATAACTTTAGGGTAAAAATACTATGCAATCTATAAACACGTTTATGAGTGTGCATAAAAGGAAAAGAAATAAAAGAAGACAAAGAGATTAGTTAGTCACTTTAATAAAACATAGAGTAAACATCACATAACAAGTAAGATAACAACATAACCTTGAATTTTGGATTATCTACAAAGGGTGGGAAGATAAGGCTCTATCTATGGTTAGGCTTTTAAGGTTGACTATATATGATTTGGGTTAATTCTAAAAGGCTCCCAAATTATTCTCGACATCATGGTCCATTATAGACTAGCAAGGCACCCTAATTCTCACCCATCATAGGCTATAAGCAGAAGGATTCAATCTGAGTAGAAGTGTTTCGTAGGCCCATGCAGAGACATGAAATCTCATGAGGGCATAGGTACTTCATTCCCTCCTAAAGGTAGAGCCTAGGTGGTAGGCTTATATTATGCACACATAAATGAATTATAGATATATACAATAAGTAGATAGTTAAGCAATATAAGTAATGAATAAAAAGACAGACAAATGAACAATTAGGCAAGTATACAAAATGAAAGGGAAATAAATAATAAAGCAAATATAAGTAATGAAAGGGAATAAAATAACTTCAAATTTATTAAGTGGGGCCTGGATAATAAGAAATCATTTACTGGCTTGACTCTCAATGTCCCTAACGGAGTCGCCAAGCTGTCATAACGTATAGATCCATGGACCTACTGTTAGACATGGATTAGAAGGAGTCACCACTAATTTTTTTTGTTTAGGTGTGATTGGCCACCTGAAAATATATTCTAGTCTAAGAAAATAGATGTTAGGTTCAGGAGTTGGTTACGTATGGGGAAGGTTGTAACACCCCCATAACGCCCATCCTTTGATGTGATTTACCAAATAATTTTGATTTCAAATTATCCAAGCCTTGATCATTTTTGTGATTTACCAAATAATTTAATATTAAAAATTAGTTTTAAAAATAGCTCAATAGTTTGGTAGCAATTTAAGATAATTTTCTCATCTCAGGAGTATTTACGTATGGGGAAGGTTGTAGTACCCCCACAACGCCCATCCAAATGATAGCACCAGTTTGATTTCAAATTATCTAAGCCTTGATCATTTTTGTGATTTACCAAATAATTTAATATTAAAAATTAGTTTTAAAATTATCCCAATAGTTTGGTAACAATTTAAGATAATTTTCTCACCTCAAGAGTATTTATAAAGACCAGTGTCCCATTCTGAAGAGGATTCGTCATCAGATTCATTAAAGTATCTTATTCCAAAAAAGTAAATTTTTCAATAGTTTGGTAGGACTTACTTTGAAGCAATCCTCCAATAGTTTAAAAGATAAAAATTATTTATTTTCAAAAAATTTTTATACTTTTTATTTTTTAGAATGATTTATGAAATTTTTTAATAGTTTGGTGGATTCTATTTAAAAATTAAATCAATAAAAATTCTCCAATAGTTTGGTAGAATTCTATGAATTTATTTTGTTAGATTTTTATTTAAATTTTTTTTTTCTATATTTGTTTTATTAAAAAGATTTCACAAATATTCTTGAAAACTTTATTTGAAAAGGTTTTTTTTTTCAAAAATATCTTTTTTTATTATGAAATCATTTTTTTGTACTTTTAGAAATAAAATAGCATTTTTTTAAAAAAAGAAAAAAAATATAATAGTAAAATGGGTGAAAATAAAAATAAAATAAAATAAAATAAAAACCTACGATCGAGTCAAGTCAGAACGTGGGTCAACATGCAGGTTGTTGGGTCAACACGTGGATCTTGGGTTGTTCAAAACGACGTCATTCTGAGCTGCTATATAAGCCATTTCCAGCGATTTTGCTTCAGAATCCCTTATGCTCCTTCTTTCTCTAACCCAAAAATCCTTTCCCTGCTCTCTAGAACTTGAAGAACAACGTTAGAAAGTTCAATCAAAAACTGAAAATCCATCGATTTTTGAAAACTTCACCGAAAAATGATCAAAAAATTCAAACGGTCATCGAAAAATTCATCGAAAAACTCATGTTCTTCCCAAAAACCTAGAAAAACAAAAAAAAAACCAAGATTTCTTCGAACTTCCCCTAGATTTCTCCCAAAATTTGCCATGATTACTCCCAGAATCCCAATTCCAACTCCAACAACCTAAAATCAAGTCTAAAAACTCCAAATTAAACTCAAAATCTCAAAATTTTCAGAATATCCGTATTGTCAAAATTCTCCAAACTTTTCTTTCTTCAAACTTTTTCTCTCAAAATTTCTGTGTCCATCCTCTGTTAGAATCGATTCAATTTATAGGCAGTCTTAATATTAGTTTTAAGAAACAAACAGAATCAATATCAGGCTTATATTCTGAGATTGCATTCTGTCTAACGTGATTTTTGATCCAAAATTCCAACAATTGTGCACTGATATGATCTGGCATTAAAGTTTGACCATATGGTGGGATTCTGATCATACTTTGAACTTCCACGTGCAAATTAGAACAAAAAAGGAAAGAAGGAACAAAAGAAAAGGAAAGAGAGAAACGGACATAATAATAATAATAATAATAATAATAATAATAATAATAATAATATATACATAGAAATACCAAAGAAAGAAAAATAATAATAAAAATAATAATAATAATAATAATCAAATAATAATGACATTAATAAAAAAAAAGGTCGGTCCAATTAGGCCCAGACATAAATAAGCTTAGTTGAGCTCAGACACTAATGGATCTAATTGGGTCTGGACACTAATTGATCTAATTAGACCTGGACACTAATTGATTTAATTAGACCTGGACGTCAATGCCCAGACATAAATAAGCTTAGTTGAGCTCAGACACTAATGGATCTAATTGGGTCTGGACACTAATTGATCTAATTAGACCCGGACGTCAATGAGCCTAATTGGTTTCCGACACAAATGGTGTCTACATCTTTTTTTAGCTTTCTTCAGCCGGGATGTTATACTTGGTTTCGCTGACCTCAAAAGTCTGCTCTGTTCTGTACTTGTACTGATATGCTGAATACAGGAAAATGAAGAAATTGATTACGCAAAGAACTGTAAGCAGCCAATAAAAGTAATCGAATTTCCCAGTGTTTATATTCTGAGATAGCCACGACTGCTGCCTATTCTCTGGGTTCCTTGTAGTAGATTTGATGATACTGTTTATTATACTTGCAAGGAAACAACCCAAGCCACCAGCTAGAGCAGCATATGCAGATCCTATGCTCTTCATTGCATCCGGAGCTTCCTCATAGAGGAATTCCAGTAGGCCAACTATGGAAAATACTTCAGCTATACCAATCAGGCAGTATTGGATCAACAACCAGTATGCACTTAGATCAGGCATAGGAGTTAGGAAACTAACTTCGTATCCATGTTTTATAGCATAGCACCTTCGAAACCTTTCAAAAGCCCCAGCCCAGGCCACAGATAAGATCGAAATAAACAAACCAATGCCCACTCTCTGAAGCTGAGAAGCACCATGAGGATGACCAGTGATTCGTCGGGATATAGGAACAAATACAGAGTAATAAAGACACAGTATAAGAAAGATGCTGAGGCCAGGAAAAACAGGCATGCATGTTACTGGGAGTTTCAGTTTACCAATGTGAGTATTCAACGTATATGCCTGCTGTACCGAGAGAGTTAAAAATTCTGTTAAGACAACATTAAGCATTATCGTGCAAGCTGGTATTGGAATAAGTTTAATGAGAATCTTGACTTCCTCTACTTGAGTCACCGTGCAAAGCTTCCAGGGACTCGGATTGCTTCCGTCTTCCTTCAGTTGCAGAGCCGCCTTGTCCAAGCATCTGCAACACCAAAAGTTGGAAATCAGAAGTCATAAATGAAGCTGATTAATGAGTAGTAGTAATTGATTATGAGAAACATAAACCAATTTTATCTGAAAATTATCCACATAACTAAGAAATAGAAATAGAATGAATAAGAAAGAGCATCCAATACCTGAAATCGTCAGTGTGGGGCATCTTTCTACTACCATTTATGGCAGAATGTCTTCCAGGGAGCTCATACAGTCCTACTAACTCGCTTCTAATAAACGGTACATTTCGTTTCCTAAAGGCAGCAACCAGGACCTGGGCAACTCGCGTTAGGGGACTGCCTCCTGGCAACCTATGCCTGTACAAAGGAGTACCAGCAAAGAATAACATGTTGGATAGGCCCATAGCTATAGCTAATGAGCCGAAGGCCGCTCCCCATCCGCGCTCTATCTGAATGTAGACTACCAAAGTGAATGCCGCAATTGCCCCAATAGTAACGGAGAGGTAAAAGAAGTTGAAAAATCTATCCAGGAGTGTCTTGTAATCTTTACTTCCTTCATCAAACTGATCAGCCCCAAAAGAAGAGACGCAGGGCCTTATACCTGCGGCTCCAAAAGCAGTTATATAAAGGACAGTATAGAGATAAAGCATCTGCCATGGTTTTGCAGGCTCGCAACTAGCCAAAACCAGGGACAGCTGATCGCATTGATCTTGATTTGGCACAAAAATTTTCATCGTTGCGCATAAAGTTATCCCTGTCAAACCCTGTTGGATACAATTAGATTGAAAAGTGAGTAAAAACCGATGGAAACAGTTTCTTAACAAAAGGCTTTTTAAGGGATATCTCACCGCAAGATAAATTGTGGTGAAAATCGCTATTGTCCAATACCGGCCAAAATAGGCATCGGCTAGAAAACCACCTAGAACAGATGATGCTTGAGATATCCCGAGGAAATTGTTAACCACATTTGAAGAACTCGAAAAGGGTCTATGCATTACATAGAACATAAAGGCCACCATGTTAACTGAGAGGCCAAAATAAGCCATGCGTTCTGCCATCTCATTTCCTGGATTAAAAAAAGGGGTCAAGTTCACCAAACAAAAAAATGTTCACTATAAGATTCTCTTGTCCAAAAAGCTTTAACTTCGACAAAAACGCACACTTTACTGCTGATAGAACAGTATAACACTCTTTTAACTGTAAAAATTAACAAACCAAATAATCGCAGACCATAACTCATTCAGTAGTATTACTTTTATTTTTCTCTCCGATTCTCAACAACCAAACAGATGGTAATTATATCCTATATACAGATGAATAAACCATAGTCTATATGCTATATAAAGAGAGACATTTTTACCAAAAATAAAGAAGGCGGCAATCCATCCACCTGTCTTTGAGAGATCTGCAATAGGCTTCCCATGGATATTAACGGGCGTTGTTCCCCCAGTATAACCACGCCCAAAAGCCGTTCGCCTATTATCAGACTCAATAAAAAACACTCCAAGTTTCTTTCTGTGAACAGAGTCTGACATTCCATTCAAACTAGTTGATGTCTCACGTAGATCTTCAGGCGACTTGATTTCTCTGCTACCCATATCTCTAAATTCAATGGTTTTTCAAGTTTGCTTCAAACCCTGTAGTTCCATCAAGTTTCAGCACCTTATGTTAAATTATTGAGTTAGAACTAAAATCTGACTGCTACTGAGCATACCATGTTAAAAAAAAAGAAGTGAAATGCATGATCTCTAAGTTCTATCAGTGATCTCTTTTGATATAAATGACTGAAAAAGGGAAACAAGAACAGTTTACATTACATACCTCTATATTCAAGAACTTCAACATCAGAGTTTCAAGAGTAACTATTTCACCTATTATACTCTCACATCACTCAAGATTGAAGAACAAGTGGTACTACCTTAATATCACAATAGTATGCATGAGTTATGGGAGCTTAAAAGTGAGAGAGAAGAGAATTCATGTTCTTGGGGACAGTTAGTGAGTGCAATCAATTCAAATTTTTATTAAATGAAAAAAAAAAAGAACAAAAAAATGAAGGGAGATCCAACCAATTGTGCGGACACATTAGAAACTTGCAAAAAGTAATAAATGGAATGAGAAAAACAGTAGCCAATAGATAGTGTTAGCTGGGAGGCGGCATTAATGGTCACAAATGTAAAGATTTGCAAATCGGAAAGCACTTTAAGGTTTTTTAAGTAAATGATTAAATAATATTTTAAATATTTTAAAAAGTTTTATTATATAAATTAAGTGTGAAAATTTATAAAAAAAATTAAAATATTTTTATATATTTTTTAGATAAATATTTTTACTATAAATTTGACATATTTTTACCTAAATTTGAAATATAAATGGTACTTTTAATAATTTTTTTTATATATTATTGATATTTCTGTTTAACTCTACCAATTTATCAATTTAATAAAATTACAAATACAAGTTACAATTATAGTTAAGTATTATATTTATATATAAAAAATCACTTAATAATCAAACTAACTAACTAATAAATCAGAACACAATTAGATAAATCGAATATAAAATTAAACTATAATTCAACATACAATGCAACTTAAATATTTTATTAATGTTTTTGTAGGATCATTTTTAATAAAAAAAAATTCATGAAAAACAGCTGAAAAGTTTTATTCAAGTCGACTCTACGTTTTTAAGTACCAACAGGAAAATGGTGGCCTTCATATCTTCAAGGCCTAAAACTACCTCTCTCTTGCTACTGTTAGCACCAATAGAAAAATGGTGGCTTTAAATTTGATTAAAACGAAAGTGGGAAATATAGGTGCAAATCAATGTCGACCACTTTGGAGGCCTTAATGTATGAAGATATGGAACTTTTTGCTCCGTTTTTTAGGGTTCTTGTCAATGTCAGAGGGGTACTTGCATTATCAGAGGGAGTAGACTTTATGTTCTTTTGCTGCTCATATTGTTAGTCACTTGCCAGTCATGTTTTATTCATGTTGGTTCGTAAAAGGTAACAGCAAAGGCTTGGAGATGAAAGGTTAAAAAAAAATCCTTTAGCGGTAGAGTAGAAAAATGAAAAGATGTATAGGGGTGAAAAGTCAAAAGAAAATGAATTTTAAGTGTGCATTTTAGTAAAGAAAATTAAGAAGGAAAATAAAAAATTACCATTTTTCATAGTTATTAACAAAAACAAATAACTTCAAATTGCACCATTAAAAAAAGTGATTTTAGTCCTCCATCTCTTGATCTAATGACTAAGGAGACTTTATCAGTACCAAAAAAAAAAAAAAGTTAATGTCCTGATTTGAGTCAAGATCTTCTCTTCTTTTATAACCCTCCCTTAAAAAAAAAAAAAAAAATTAAACAATTACAATTTGCAATGATTGAAAATATCATTGCAAAAAAAAAAAAAAATCATTACATTAGCAACGATCTTTTATAGTTGTTATATATTTGAATTTTTTTACATTTTTTACGATGATAATTTTTATTATTGTTAATTTTTATAAAATTGATAAAGATAAAAAAAGCGTTAGAAATCCTATTAAATTTGCAATGACTTTTTATTCTCGTTGCCTTTAATTAACATTTTAGATATTTTATATAATGATAAGAAAGTTGTTATCATATTTTTGCAATATTCATAATGATAAAAAACAATCATTGTGAAATCTTATCATATTTACAATGACTTATAGTAGTCATTGTTTAATTAAATGTTTCTTAATATCTTACACAATGATCAAAATAGTTATTACAAAATTGATATAATATTTATAATGACAAAAAAAGCCATTGCAAAATCTTATTAGATTTGTAACGACTTTTTATAGTGGTCTAATTAAATGTTTTTTAATTTTTTTATGCAACGATCAAAATAATTGTTACAAAATCTATTCAATATTTATAATTATAAAAAAGATCATTACGAAATCTTTATCATCTTTGTAACAATTTTTGTAATCGTTGTTTAATTAATATTTTTAAATTTTTTTATACAACAATCAAATTGGTTCACTACAGAGGTTTAAATTTTTAGTGACGTTTTTTTTAACGTTTAGTGGTTTTATAAATGCCACAAAAAAATTTGTGATGTTTGCGAAAAATGCCACGTAAAGTACCGGCTATATATGCATCACAGTAAATAGCGACGTTTTCAAAAAAATACCTTAATATTAGCGACGTTTATATCTAAAATGTCATCATTTTAGCGGCGTTTCTATCTTTGAAACGCCGCTAAATTAGTGATGTTTTTATGAGAAAAAATATCATTACTTTGATGACATTTGTAACTGAAAATACCACTATTTTAGAGGTGTTTTGAATCTAAAAACACCTTTATATTAGCGGTGTTTGTATCTTTTAGTCGCTGCTAATTCAGTGATGTTTTAATGAGAAAAATGCTGTTGCTTTAGTGGCGTTTGTATAAAAAATATCACTTAACTAGTGGTGTTTGCTGGTAAGAGCGCTGTTACTTATAGTGGAGTTTTATGCTACAAATGCCACTAAATTATTCATTTAGCGAAATTGTCGAACGCAAACGCCACCATTATATAAAAATGTATTATTTTTAATTTTTTTTTAATAAATTTTATTTTTATTAAAGAGCTTAAATTCAGAAACTGAAATTTATATTAACTTTATTCACGTTTAAATATACATCTAATTAATATAAAGTTTAACAATTAGTATAATAACATTCAAATATTTTTAATACATTAACAAAATAAAAAATTAAAATGGATGAAATGGATGATTGCATATATTTTGCTGGCTGCCAATTGATGAAGAAAAATTTTTACCTTGGTCACTATTATGCTCAAGAACCTACTGAATAACACCATACAATTTTTAACACTTCATTGTAAGTTTTTTATATATTTAAAAATTTAAATATTTACTAAATATAATACCTGAGTTGGTGGAGCACCAAAATCATTTCCTGAAAATTATTGTTGCACAAAATTCATAAGATGATCGAATCAATCATGCAACTGCTGAAATTTAGCACGCTCTTACTCTATTCTAGCATGTTCTTCTTCAATTTTGGCACAGTCATGTTCTGTTTTTGCTTTCATTTACTGAAAACGTTGTTGCATAGTTTGCAACTCCCCTATCAATATTGAAATATCTTGCGAAGACTGACTTGATGAGAATGTAAATTGTGGAGAGCTATATCCATAGTAAGCAGATGGTGTTGGATCCAATCCAAGGTCTCGGACCCGTTCATGCCTTTCTTTTCCAGCAACTTCCATGAATATCTAATTTTTTTATTTCTTGCATGTTGAGAGAACTACTTCAATCTTAGCAACTATTTTTTCTTTCACTTTCTCCTGTGAATTTGTCATATACAACTATCAAGTTTAATGATTAATTGATTATATGTTGTAGACACCCCAATCTGTCTGGGGGTCTACAAGATCAACTCTGACAATTAAAAAATTAAAAAAAATAATAAAAATGAAAAAGGGTGTTTGAGTTTGCATAAAACTGGGTTAGTAGAGTTTGGATTGGATTCAAAAATTGAATCCCAATCACAAGAAAGAATTGGGATTGATCAGAAACTCCTCTGATCAATCCCTATAAATAAACATCGGAAGACACACGGAAGGATACACAGAGAGAAAAGAGAAGCAAAAAAATAGTGTTTAGCAATCTTAGGAATTTTAGAAATTTTTTTCAAAATTTTGGCTCTGTTTTTCTAGAAATTTTTTGGAAATTTTTAGAATCCGATGAATTTTTCGGTGAGAATTCAAGTTTTCTAGCTACTGTTTGACGAAAAACCCGGTTTTCGATGACAAAACCCAAAAACTGACGATATTTTTGGTGACATTCGACGAAAAATGGTGATCAAAAATCGTCCAGAGAGAGAGGCAAAAGAGTAGAAAGAGGAAAAGAAAAAGCGGTCTGAAGAAAAAATTGATTTTTTTAGCTTTTATACTAGTCCAAAAACGACGTCATTTTGAACCAAGAACCCAGGATCTGCGTGTTTCCATTTGGGTGACCCGACCCACAACGCAACCCACTTTTGACCCGCGCCTCAGCAAATCTTTCTAGCCAATCCAAGCTGTTGTCTGTGCCTGAAGTCGAGTCGCATTGAATTCCCAACCGAGCCATTTTGATTTTTTTTTTGGTATTTTTTATTTTATTTATGCGTTTTTTTATTTTTAAGAGTATTTTTGCATGAATAAATTTAAAAAAGAATAAACTATAATATAAAATAAAATTTTCAAAAAAATATATTTTGAGAAAAAGTTGAAAGTATCAATTTTCTTTAAAAATAAAATTTTTAAAATAAAAATTTCCAAAAGCATTTTGAGAAAATTTTGAAAGTATCAATTTTTTTTTAAGTTAAAATTTCATAAAAAAGCATTCTGAGGAAAAGTTGGAAGTACCAATTTTCCTTAAAAATAAAAACTATCAAGAAAAACATTTTTTTAGGAAAAGTTGAAAGTATCAATTTTTCTTAAAATAAAAACCTCTAAATGCTTTAAAGAAAAGTTGAAAGTATAAATTTTCCCTATATAAAAGCAATGATTTGTTTTTTATATAAAGCAAAAAGAAAAATATTTATATCAAAAGTCGAATCATTATTTTTTTCTTTCTTTCTTTAAAAAATTTTTAAATGTTAAATAATCTGATGATGGAGCATGTATAAGGGAAACAGTAGTTTTCTTGCATACTTTAAGGTGAGGGAATTTTCTTAATTTTCTATCAAAAGTATTGGAGTTAATTAAGGATAATTTTCAATAATTAATTACTGGGTAATTTTTAAGGTTTATTGGATAACACGAAATCGAGCTGTACCATATTCCGATAGGCGTTGTGAGGGTGCTATAATCTTTCTCACACGTAACCATACTTTCGGACCTAGTTCTGGTTTCACAGACATTGAATTTACCTTTTAGAGATACCTAAGTCGAACTTAGGAATCCTCTTTAAAAGTGACAGATTCATTTAGGTGGCCAATCGCACCTAAACAAAAAAAGATTAGTGGTGACTCCTTAAGTCAATGTCTAGCAATAGATCCCCAGATCTAGACGTTATGACAGTTTGGTGACTCTTTTTAATTCGAGAGTCAGGCCAGCAAATAAATTTGTGTTATCTAAAAGCTTAATAAAATTGAATTTTTTTTTGTAAAGACTTTTATGCATTCATTTTGTTTATTCGTTTGATAATTATGTCATTCATATGCATGTGCATGACATTAGTTCTATACTTGAACTCTATCCCTTTAGGAGAGAGTAAAGTACCTATGCTTTAATGCCTCTACAGTGGTTAGCGAAATACTCCCACTCAAATTGAATCTTTTTTGCTTATAACCTGTAATGGGTAAGGATTGAGGTGCCTTACTAGTCTGTGATGGACAATGATGTAAGGAGCAATTTGAGAACCTTTAGACTTTAGCCTTGAACCACATACAGTGAACCTTAGAAGTGTCTAACCCTAAAATAGAGCCCTTCCTACCTAATGATAGATATACCTCGAAACTAGAACACAAAAAGGAACAAGTTGTGATTATCTAACCATTTTGATTGTTTGACTTTGTGCATTTGCATTATCATATCATGAATCATTTTTATTATTATATGTAACATTGTGCATCTGCATAATTTTCATATTAGATTTCATCTATGAAAATATACATTTCATTCATGCATCAACATATCATACATAAAGCATAGCATAGCATTTCTCATCCTAATTGTGGTGCTTAAGGTTCAAGTATAGCTCCACCAAGCAACCTCACTCACCAATACAATACAAGGGCTTGAGCCAGACAGATGGAATAAGAAAATTTCAATTTTCTTAAGAAGATAGAGAAAACCCAAGAAAAGCTTGAAGGGGAATTAAACAGAATTCTAGAGGCCTTGAATAAGTTAAATAAAGGGACGACAGTAAAGAAGAATGCTAGTCAACAAGATCATTTCTTACAAGAAAAGGATGACCCATTGTACCCTTTTAGTTTTGGGCCACATCAAGCCCAACCTGCATAAGGTCTATCACACAGTAGTTTACCTATCCTGTAAGGTACACATACCCTAGAATGCCATCAACTTCAAATCCCAAACAGTTTCAGAGTTATGTAAATCCTATCTTTACAGAAAAGATAGTAGAACCAGTTTAGATCCCTGATTTAGATGATCCAAAAGAGAATGAAAAGGTAAAATCAAAAGAGGGTAAGTCACTGAGGGATTCGAAAGCTGACCAAAAGATTAGTATGCTGGAAGAGAGGCTGCGAGTGGTAGAAAGAGTTAGTTTTTATGGTTCAGTGGATGCAGTTGGGCTCTGTTTAGTCTCGGATATTATTATTCCTCTAAAGTTTAAAGTGCCAGAGTTTGAAAAATATGATGGTACAAAATATCCAAAGACCTATATTACCATGTACTGTCAAAAAATGATTGTCCATACTAATAATGAGAAGCTATCAATACATGTGTTTCAAGATAGCCTTACAGGCTCTGCTACTAGATGGTATGTCTAGTTGGATAGGATTCACATTCATTCTTGGAGTGATATGGCCCATGCCTTTATTAGTCAGTATTGGTATATTATAAACTTAACCCCTGATCGCCTTTCTTTACAGAATATAGAGAAGAAAGTAGCTGAATCATTCAAAGAATATGTCAAGAGATAAAGAGATATAGCCTCTCAAGCGTAGCCTCTATTAATTGAGAAAGAGACTATAGTATTGTTCGTCAGTAATTTGAAATCTCTCTATTATGAAAAAATAATAAGGAATGCCATGAAGAATTTTATCGACATGATAATCTCAGGCGAAATCATTGAGAATGCTATTAAAAATGGCAAGTTGAATGGAGGAGAAACTAAAAAAGTGTCAGAAAAGAAAGATCAAGCTCAAGCTATGAGCTTTGATAGACAGTTCAGAGAATATCAACCCTATCCACCACAAGGTTATGCCCCATTCTATCTTGTTGTAAATAATATTTTACCTCACCATTACCAACTATATTCACAACTAGCTTACTTACCAACTTATCAATCAGCCTTTCAAGTACCTGCATATGATTCTAGTCATATCACTATAATAGTTTCAAAGCTTAACAACCAAACGAGTGGTTCAAGAAGATCTTATGATAACTAATAAAGGGCACATATTAACCCTATCCTCATGACTTATATTGAGTTATTCCCAGAACTGGTCAAGAACAATTTGGTATCTCCAGTTATGTTAGAACCATTAAAGCCACCTTATCCAAAATGGTATGATGCTAATGCGACGTGCAATTATCATAATGGGAATGTGGGTTATTCTATTGAAACTTGCCCTACTTTTAAACATAAAGTGCAAAGTTTGATCCAGAAGAGCTTAGTGAGTTTCGATGAATTAGGGGGGCAAGATGTCAATAAAAGTCCATCTGATTGTTCAAGGGCATGATTTTATAGAAGGATGTCAAAGCTGGTTGAAAGCTACGTGTCATTTTAAGATTTCTTTTAAAGTAATGTTAGGATTTCTTTTATGCAATATGATTTCATTTGTTATCATTTTAATAAAAGGCAAGGATAATGCATTTCATTACATTTTCTCTTTCATTCAATCACTGTTCCATTCTTTGTCACCTTTCATAACTTTTTATTCCCATTTTTGAACTCCAAGCGATGAATGTTTAGATAATAGCGCTAACAATAATTTTGAGATTTAATTTTGAGAACTCATTCATATTGATTTAAGGTGATTATTTAAAAAAAATTACTGATAGATATGAGATGGATATATCTTAAAGATGCAATCTTTTATGAAAATCCATGAGCTTGTTTTTGTTTAATAGATGATCTTCAAAGAAAGCATTCACATTTGAGATGAAAAATGGCCATCTTTCTTTTACCATTTAAAAAACTATTCATTGCTACCCCTTTAAGCCTATTATGATTTCTTTTTCTAAAGAACCTTGACCAAGGATCACCCTTTACACTGGGAGGCATCTTTTTGAAAAAAAAAAGGTAAAAAAAAGAATCGTAAAAGGTCTTAAATATAGAAAGAAAAGAAAAAAAAAAAGCAAAAAGAGAAAAAATGAATGCCACAAATAAGTAGGGCAAAGTAACGAGAATCTTTTTGTGAGGAATGAGATGGAAAAAAAAAGTAGTGAAATGATGTAAAGTGGGGCAAAATGCCAAGCTGCATCAAGTGATGATCCTTTAGTTTTAAACACTTTAAACACATATTTTGAGCCTATTTTATCTATTTCTTTCATGACCTCTTACCATGGCTTACGTTACAACCTTTAAAAATCCATTTGGATCAAATGTAAGTGCTCTAATTGAACAATCATATGTTGGGTTAAGGCATGCTGGTGATGGAATAATGGAATCAGGCTATATTGCTCTAGAGATTAATGTGTGAAAGATATCAACAATGGGTCAAAGATGAGAGAAAAAAAAAAGAGAAAAAATAAAATAAAAAAGGAAAATGGGGATAAAAAAAGAGAAAAAATAGAAGAAGAAAGAAAAAGAAAAAGAAAGATGAAAAATGAAAGAAAAGAAAAAGAGAAAAAAAATGAAAGAAGAAAAAGAAATACTCAAATTGAAAACCCGAAAGGGTGATTTGGGTAGAGAAATCTCTAAGTTGAGAGTTGGATAAATAGGTCACATGGATGAAAGGTCAAAAACATCTGAAGATCTCTCAAAGCTAGGGTAAAGTTTAATAAGCTCAAAATGATTTCGATAGTAAATGGAATGAGTTTTTGAAAAAGAATCCTGGATTAATGTTCAGACTTGTTTGATTATTCATTGTTTGGATCTACCCCTCATCCCAATGACATGCATCCAACTTGTTTCTTTTCTCCATTTGTTTTTATACCAAACTCATCTTCACTTATTGCTTTTCTCTCAATTCATTCAATGATCTTTTATTCTCGCATCTCCAGAATGAATAAAAAAAATGTATGATTGCATTATCTTTGTCATGAATTGAGATGGTGATGAATGAATGATAATGTGCATAAAAGATTCTTGCATTCCTTTGAAAAAAATCCATGATGATAAGGAAAAAATGATGAAGAGATGGTGAAAACTTAAGAAAATGACACATAGGATGGCCAAATGTGGATCAAGGGATGAAATTTATTTTGTTAGTGCTGACGAGCCTATGAATTGAGTCATGAAAAAATATAGATCAAAAGCCTATTAGCTATGATTAAATGAGGGAAATAAGATGGATTGATGGACAGAAACTTGTTATGAAATTGCTAATGCTAGAAACCTCTGAATTGTGATTAAATGATGAAGGAGAAAAATTGTTTTGGAATGGTTAGTGCTGAAAGGCTTGTGAATTGCGAGCAAATATCAATTGACAAACTTGTTCTAAAGTGCTAAAGAGCTATAAAAGGAAAATGAGAAATGATGGAGTCTTGAAAACCATATTACCATAATTAATTAGAGTTTCATGACATTTATCTACATTACATGCATTATGTTTGCATCATCATTTGAACAGTACATGCACATGATTCGATGAATATTTAAAGTTTTGTTTAGACATGTATCATCCAGCAAACATGGAAATTATGATTTAGGATATGACATCTACATTATTATGTGAATCCAGATTATTGCACTTACATCCTTGATCATGATATATAAAATTTTGAGTCACCTAAAGATGAAATTATGAATCTTTTAATAAGAATCCTGATTTTTTAAAATGAGAATCTTTAAGAAATCTTCAAATGAGAATCTTTGAGTTTCAAATGAGAATATTTAAATCTTAAATAAGAATCTTTAAAACATCTTTAAATGAGAATCTTTGAGTATTAAATAAGAATCTTTAGGACATTTTCAAATGAGAATCTTTAAGTTTCAAATGAGAATCTTTGAGTCTTAAATGAAAATCTTTAAGACATTTTCAAATGAGAATCTTTGAGTCTTAAATGAAAATCTTTAAGACATTTTCAAATGAGAATCTTTGAGTCTTAAATGAGAATCTTTAAGACATTTTCAAATGAGAATATTTGAGTTTCAAATGAAAATCTTTAAGTTTCAAATGAGAATTTTTTAGTCTTAAATGAGAATATTTAAGACATTTTCAAATGAGAATCTTTAAGTTTCAAATGAAAATCTTTACGACATTTTCAAATGAGAATCTTTAAGACATTTTTTAGTTTCAAATGAGAATATTTGAATTTCAAATGAGAATCTTTAAGGTGTGAAACCCAAAATTTATCGAATGTGAATTTTTGAATTCAAATGAAAACCTTTGAATTCCAAATGAGAATCTCTGAGATGTAAAACCCTAAAGTTTGTTGGGTATGAATCTTCGAACTAATGAAAAGTTTTGAACTTTTGGATGTAAATCTCTAAAATTCAAACGAAAAGCTTTGAACTCAACTTTTGGATGTGAATTTTTAAATTTTTTAGTGAGAACCTTTGAACTTAGATGTGAAACTCTAAGATTTCTTGGATGTGAATCTCCAAAATTCAAACAAAAAGCTTTGAACTCAACTTTTAGATGCGAATTTCTAAATTTTTTAGTGAGAACCTTTGAACTTAGATGTTAAATTCTAAGATTTCTTGAATGTGAACCTTTTGAATTCAAAGGAAAAGCTTTAAACTTTTAGATGTGAATCTCTAAAGTTCAAATGAGAATGTTTAAATGTTGAATGCGAGTCTTGCAAGTTGCAAATGAGAATTTTGAAATCTTATAGATCTGGATTCTTGCACATCTGAAATTTTATGAATCAAATTTTTGAGAAACTGAAATTTTGAGAATCAAATTTCAGTGAATCCTTGCGAAGCTAAAAAATTCTTGCAAATCTGAACCTTTGACTTTTGAACTCAAATTGTGAATCTTGGAGTTCCCATTACAAATTCCATCAAACATGATCTATAACTCCTCTAGATATGATTATCAAGGAGCTTTGTTTATTTTTTTCAAAAGTTGTTGAGCTTCTATTTAAAGGAGCTTTATTTATATTTCCAAAGTTGTGGTGCCTTTGTTTAAAGAAGCATTTTACTTTTCCAAAGTTGTGGTGCCTCTGTTTAGAGGAGTATTTTATTTTTTTCAAAGTCATTGAGCCTATATTTAGAGGAGCTTTGTTATTTTTTTTTAAAAAAAAATATGTCAAATTGATTAGGTTGTCTACGTCTTTGCACAATTCCTGTTTCACAAAAAATGTGCAAAGAAGGGCAGCTGTAGACACCTCAATCTGTCTGGGGTCTACAAGATAAACTCTAATAATTAAAAAATTAAAAAAAATAATAAAAATGAAAAAACATAAAAAGGTGTTTGAGTTTGCATAAAACTGGGCTGGTAGAGTTTTGATTGGATTCAAAGATTGAATACCAATCACAAGAAGGAATTAGGGTTGATCAAAAAATTTTTTGATCAATCCCTATAAATAAAAGCTGAAAGATACACAGAAGGACACATGAAGAGAAAAGAGAAGTAAAAAAATAGTGTTTAGCAATCTTAGGAATTTTAGAAAATTTTTTTCAAATTTTTGGCTTTGTTTTTCTAAAAATTTTTAAAAAATTTCCAGAATCTATGAATTTTCCAGTGAAAATTCAAGTTTTTCGGTGACTATCCGACGAAAAACCTAGTTTTTAGTGACCTAGAAATCAACGATATTTCTGGCGACGTTCGACAAAAAATGGTCACCAAAAATCACCTAGAAAGAGAGGTAGAATAGTAAAAAAAGGAAGAGAAGAAGCGGTTTGAAGAAAAAGCTGATTTTTTAGCTTTTATACTAGTCCAAAAATGACGTCGTTTTGAGTCAAGAACCCAAGATCCGTGCATTTCCATTTGGGTGACCCGACCCGCAGTGCAACTCATTTTTGACCCGAGTTTGACTCGTGCCTTAGCCAATCTTTCCCATCGAGCCGAGCTACCAAGCCACATCATCCAAGTCGTTGTTTGTGCCTAAAGCCGAGTTGCGTCGAATTCCCAGCCGAGCCGTTTTGATTTTTTTTTGGGATTTTTTATTTTATTTATTTTATTCCTGTGTTGTTTATTTTTAAGAGTATTTTTGTATGAATAAATTTAAAATAAAATAAAATAAAATATAAAATAAAATTTTTTAAAAAATATATTTTGAGAAAAAGTTGAAAGTATAAATTTTTCTTAAAAATAAAAATTTCCAAAAGCATTTTGAGAAAAATTTGAAAGTATCAATTTTCCTTGAAATTAAAATTTCAGAGAAAAGCATTTTGATGAAAAGTTAGAAGTACCAATTTTCCTTAAAAATAAAAATTATCAAGAAAAATATTTTTTTAGGAAAAGTTGAAAGTATTAATTTTCCTTAAAATCAAAACCTCTAAATGCTTTAAAGAAAAGTTGAAAGTATCAATTTTCCTTGTATAAAAGCAATGAGTTTTTTTTATATATATAAAACAAAAAGAAAAAGATTTATATCAAAAGTCAAATCATTATTTTTTTTCTTTCTTTCGTTAGAAAATTTTTAAATGTTAAATAATCCGACGTTGGAGCCTCTGCAAGAGAAACATTAGTTTTCTTGCATACTCTTGAGGTGAGGAAATTTTCTTAATTTTTTGCCAAAAGTATTGGAGTTAATTAAGGATAATTTTCAAGAATTAATTACTTGATAATTTTTAAGGCTTATTGGATAACACAAAATCGAGCTGATACCATCTTTCAATAAGCGTTATAAGGGTGCTATTGTAATGGGTCGAGACTTAAGCTCTGACCCTGCGCGGCTCCGGGACTCGGACATTCACCCTTCCGGCATCCCAAATCAGCCTTCCTGTCATGGTTCACACATTTGTGAGATATTGTCCGCTCTGGCCCCCCTAGCCTCACAGTTTTGTCCTACAAAGGGCGCATCACAAGAAAGAGGTGGTGTGAACCCTTTTATACCCCAGTGACCCTCATATTATGTTCAATGTGAGATTCATGACTCTTTCTTAGGTCTGTGACATTCTCCCTCACCCTACCTCGTGACGCTCTCATCACGGAGGCTGGCCACCCTGCCTACCTCCCTAGAGGTGCTCGACGTGGATCGAACGGTATAGGGCTGGCTCTGATACCACTTGTCACGGGTCGTGACTTAAGCTCCAAACCCACGTGGCTTTGGGACCTGAGCATCCACTTATCCGATGTCCCAGATTAGCCTAACCGCCACAGTTCACACCCTTGTGAGGTATTATCCGCTCTGGCCCCCCTAGCCTCACGGTTTTATCCTACAAAAGGCGTCTCACAAGAAAAAGGTGGTGTGAATCCTTTTATACTTCAGTGACCCTCCTATTATGTTCGATGTGGGATTCAGGACTCTTTCTTAGGTCCGTGACACTATAACCTTTCTCAGATGTAATCGTACTTTTGAACCTATTTATGGTTTCGTAGACATTGAATTTACCTTTTAGAGATACATAAGTCGAACTTAGGAATCCTCTTTAAAAGGGACAGATTCAGTTAGGTGACCAATCCCACCTAAACAAAAAAAGATTGGTGGCGACTCCTTAAGTCAATATCTAGTGATAAATCCTCAAATCTAGACGTTATGATATATGTTAAAAAGAGTAAATATCTACTTTCTGTTAAAATAGATGATACAAATTACCATAATTTTTTGTATTTCAATATTCATGTAAGATTCATCTTTTTTTATGTGTGTTATGTGAAAAAGTTCCACACGTCCAATTGTACCGCCCATCCTATCTCATTCTCTTATACAAAAAAATATGTTATTTGATATGATACATATCAACCGTAACTTGTTCATGCAAGTCAAGCCTATCAATCAAGTATTAAAATTTTGAATAATTTTAATCTCATGTATTTATATTTTGGCCCTATAACAACACAATAGTTTTAAACATACACAAATAATAAAATCATTTTAGGCTTTCACACATATAGATCATGGAAACTAAATTTAATTATTTTTTCTCGTTTTAATATCAAGGATTGAAGCCATTCAATATGTTGAAAGCCATCAAAAAGTTTAATTTGTATATTTGCCTTTTATATGCAAAAATATTCCCAAACAAACATAAACGATAGTTTTTTCTACAATATCAACTGTAGAAACCAAGTTGAATCAATCTGACAAGTTTAATATCAAGTATTAAAGCTATCCAAACTGTTAAAATACAATAATAACAACAAATATGTATTAAAGGCGTAAATGTACGTAAATAATAACTTTTGATACATATCATCTTAGTCAATTAAGTTCAAAACTTTTGATAAGTTTAATATCATGTATTGAAACTATCAAAACTATTAAAATAGAACAATAACTGTTAATTTGCATATTTACCTTTTAATAGTAGAAAAAGTTCATTCATTAGAATACGGTTATTATCATAAACTTATGATTTTTTTTTACTTTCTTGCAAAACTTTTTGATCCACTCGTGTGGCTATATTTATGTTGCTTTCTGCTACCAATCCCAATCTGTTCTCTTTTCTATCATAAAAAATAATTGCGTATATGATAGAAATACAAATATTACCAACTTAAACCATAAAACACTTTCATCATTTCTACTATACAAAGTTATAAACTAGTACCTCCCCTATTCTTGAGAACCAAAATTTAACTAGTTGTTCATATTACCACATAATCACATTACAGGATAGATTTTCCATCATCGCCTCTACATTAGTATTTTGATTGAAATGCTTATTCTTCAAACTATGCTTATAATCTTTCCATTTATTTCCCAATGACTTAAGTACAAATAAAGTTGGTATTTCAAGTATAAATCTTAATTGTAATATTACAATAAGAAAAGTTAGAATAAGTAAACAACATGTAAAATAAAAAAAAAAATTATATCTAATTAATTATACTAATACCTCAATAAAGTTTAATGCATTGGCCTTAACTTCTTAGAACTTTATGCCATGTTTCATAATGAATAGGCAATTTCATTCCATTACAAGGTAGCATGCCTAGAAATCCAGCCAATATTTGAACCTCTTTACCAATTGGTTGCCTATCAGAGTTTGCAAACACTACAATACGCTGGTTAAGAGTTAGTGCAAACAATTCCTTTGCAGTTGTTTGACCTCTGGTCCTCGTTGACCATTGTTATCAACTGCAACAAATATAAAATATATTTGTAAATTTGCAATACTTTTATCATTATACTCAAATTCTAAAATTGGAATATATCATACCTGCATTCAAATTTAAAGCATAATCAATTGACGGGGTACTATATAAACTTGGACCTCTCGTATTGCCAGATCTAATATCAGTTGAAAGGTGAGAAGTGACAGAGTTAGATCCGACAGTACATTCATTTCTCTTTAAAGGATTCAGTCCATAGCCAACATCTACGGGTGCCGCAAATAGTTCTGAACTAATATCTCTAATATGTTTTCCTTTCAACCTCTTCTTTCGCAATGTAGCTTACCTACATCATAAAAGCGAATATAAAAAAAATATTAGTTTAGAACATATATAAAGACATCAACAATTTAAGAAATCAAAACCTACGATAGATAAAGAGCATATCGATTTAATTAAATCAAAAGATAATGTATGATTTAGAATACAATAATTATACAATAGCGAATGTCACATTATTTACATACTATCATTACTACATTATGTCTTAAACACTAGAATTACAAATTATGGATGCACCATTTCATGGTTCGTAAATATCTTCAATAACATCTTGGCAAACCCATTGAGTGTAGGTACTAGAGATATTTTCATCTAAGTTTTGTTTAGCAAAAGGATAACATTCAGTTTCATGTTCAACATCATTTTTGGTATCTAACCCTATATCAAATAAGTCTCTAGGTGTGTTTCAAAGAACAACAAACCAACCCAATTCTTTGGGATCTTCAAAGTAAATGACTTGTTTGACTTGAGATTAAAATACATAAGGTTCATCGATGAGTTGTTGTCCAGTGTGAATTAATCGAGAAAAATTCATAAGTGTTAATCCATATTGATCTTTCTTAATACCTCTCGCACTATTCACATCAGCCTAATCACACCGAAATAAGATAACTTTTCACTTGCCATAATAATCAAACTCAATGATGTCATTAATCATGCCATAATAGTCAACATTTCCCTCTAAAGGATTTGTATCCCTAGCACTAGCATAGCTAGTAGTTGATGAAGTCACAACAACTCTTGAATTTTGTGTACTTCTAAATCTCTCACAGGATTTAATGTAAATTCTAAATCCATTGATGATAAAACCTTTGTATCGTTTCACAATCCGGTTCGAACTATGTGAAAGACACTTCACCTCTTCACTAATAAGCCTTCCACTCTAAACCTATAAAAGTGGAATAAATATATATATGTTATTAATGTTATTTATACTATAAGCATTCTATGTAGATTCTCATAATGGGAAGTATGGCATTACTTACAGTTGCTCCTAACCATTCATGAAAGTTTTCAACAAACAACTTATCAAGCTCTGAGGGTTTAATCGTCGATAATGTGCAGGATCTCCCAAATTATTTCTATACTCACTATAAAGCATCATGATAAAGTATTAACAATAAAAAAAAAGATAATAAATTATGCTTAATGTAATGAATAATTTCCTTGCTATAAAACTTACGTGTGAAACGATTCAATTGAGTCATGATGAAAAAGAACATATCGATGTACTTGTGCCCAATATTTATCATCTAACTCCATCAATTCAGCTTTGCCTATAGGTTGTCCAAAACTTTGAAAAAGATAATTATAGGTAGAGTCTGTATACTGCATAGCAACATTTCTCGATGGTTTATTAAATCTCGTTTCAACATCTTTCAAATAATGAGAACAAAATGTCATACACTCTTCTGCTAAATATCATTCAGCAATAAAACCTTCCGGATAGCATTTGTTATGACAATAAGACTTTAATCTCCTCAAAAACCTATAGCATAAAACATTAGTCATATGTTATTTTAAGTTTAGTGGCTTGATCATCAATAAAAATGTAATCAATCTATTAACAAATAATACCTTTCAATAGGATACATCCATCGATAAAAATCAGCCCACTCATTTTTGCTTCATATGGAAGGTGGATAACCAAATGCATCATAATAGTGAAGAAGTTTGGAAAAAGATCTTCTCTAAATGGCATAAAGTAATCGCAGCTCGATCTTGAAGTTTGTCAAGCTTTTCCATATTCATACATTTTTTACATAGAGATTTAAATATGTTACTTAATTCGATTACCAAAAAAGTGACTTGCTTTGACATTGATGAACTTAAAGCAATTGAAAGTAAGTCTTGCATCAAAATGTGATAACATGTGACTTCAATGAAGAAAGTTTTCACTCCTTCAGATTCACACATCTTGATATATTTGACGCATAGCCATCCGAAACTTTGATATTTTTTAAAACCTTACAAAACACATCTCTTTTAGCTTTAGAAATCCCAAAACAAGCAGTAGACAATTGATATTTGCCATTAGGAAGCAACGTTGGATGAAGGTCTAGGCAAATCCCCATATCAACCAGGTCAAGCCGACTTTTTAAGTCATCATTGGATCTTCTATTCATATTGAGAATTGTCTCGATAAAATTTTTGTAAACATTCTTCTTTATGTGCATCAAATCAAGGTTATGGCATAATAAATTATATTCCCAATAAGGCAACTCAAAAAATATACTTTTTTTCTATAACTCAGACTCATTTGGGTCATCTGGTTCATCATCCTCTTCATCACTTTGAATATCAAGATCACCAACTTCTGTATGACTATCACCAACTTGCATAATACGAGGGCAAACACCTTTAAAGATGTCTCTCACTCTTTTCCTTGATGGAGTCATTTTTTCATAAGTGAAATTGATATCTTTTAACTTTGACAAGATATTAGACACACTAATGGGTAAAGGTGATCTCCTCAACTCTTCAGTTCCATCAAAGAGATATTTTTAAAATATAAATCCATGATTATCATCTAACCATCGATGATGTCCCATATAATAGAACTTCCTACCACTAGGTAACCACGTCGAACATGTCTGTGTAGCACAATATGGATGAGCATAATGACCTTTTGTATTCTAACCAGATAAATTCGCATAAGCAAGAAAATCGTTGATAGTCTATAATAAAGCAGCACATATATTAAAGTTTTTTTCTTTTGAAACATCATAGGTCTTAACTCCTTCTCATAATTGCTTTAACCCTTTAATAAGAGGTTATAAGTAGATGTCTATATCATTACCCAGACTTTTTTCCTTGAAAATCATCATAGAAAATATAAATGACTGTTGTTTCATAGCAATCCATGTTGGTAAATTGTAAGGAATTAATTCAACTAGCTAAGTACTATAAGAAGTACTCATCATTTTGAATGGGTTGAATCTATCAGATGCTAGTCCAAATATAACATTTTGAGGATCAGATGCAAAGTATGGAAACCTAAAATGAAATGATTCACATGCCAAAGAATCTGTTGGATGTCGTAATGATCCATCATCCATCTGCTTCTCATGATACCACCTTATTGAATCTATAGTTTTAGAAGACATGAAGAGTCGTTAAAGTCTTGGTATTAATGAAAAATAATGTAAAACCTTAACAGGCTTCTTTTTGACACATACCTCATCATCATCATCATTAAACCTTTCGTCGAGGTTTTTGTCCACCCAATGAGGAATACCACACAAATGATAAGATTTTTTATTTTTTTTATCCCCCCAATACAACATGCAATCATTGAGACCTAAATCCTTGATCATCTTCTTTGATTCCTTACAAGATTCAGAGATTTTTACAAAAAGAAATATTTCTTTCATAAATTGTAATAATAAAGTCAGAGAGTTTTTCATCCATCCACATAAGCATTTCAATGAAAAAGATGAACACAGAAAGACAACCTTGAATGCTTCGATCCCTCAAAAAGTTCTTCATTCATCTCCTTAAGCAACCAATAAAACTTTGATACTTTTTCTCTAGGTTGTTGGTCACATACACCTATCCCAGGTTCACCAAATTCATGCATTTCAACATTGGACTGATTAAATCCTTCATTTTGGGGAGAAAGATTACGAAAATGTTGGTTATAAATGTTAAAAGCATCTCACAACATGCCTTTAATGTCATCTACTATAAAAGGATCATGTTGCTGTTTGGAAGCCTTTGAAGTTGAATAAACTCTAGTGGAAGACCTTGAGGGTACAAACTCTCCATGAAAATACCAATTAACATATCCCGATAGAAATCCAATACAAATTAAATGTTCAAAAACAACTTGACGCATTTACCACTCAATATTAGCACACTTCACACATGGGCATAATATCATATTATCTTCACTTGTATTCTCAAATGAAAAATTAAGAAAATTTTTCACTCCATCTCTGTACTCTTGACTTAATCTTGACTTTTGCATCCAACTCTTATCCATTTAGTACTTGCTACATTATCAGACCAAATGTATATAAATAATTTATATGAAAACAAACATGTACAACACTTACGTTTACCATGTTTTAAACAAAAGATAATAACAAAATCAGTACTTACACAAAATGAGAACTCCTTATTATAAAGTAATTTATCAGCTACCAGAGCCCTTGAATGTTAAAACTTTACTACTAACATAGATAATACCCAATAGTATTTGTAGTTGGGGTTGACATAAGGTGAAATAAGGTGGGTTTTGGCGAAAATTGTTTACACCAAAAAGAAAATCACGAATTGCAAAAGCTGAAGGAATAGTCAAATGAAGTAAAAGCTAAAGTAAATAAGTAATGAATAGTCAAACTAGGGTTCTAAAAGACAATGGTCGAATACTAAAAACTGAAGGAAAAGGAAAGTAAATTGTACTTGGTATAAAAAGAGAAATAGTATAATAATGAAGATGAAGCTTGAAGTTGGTGATTAGATGCGCTAAGTTTGAGAAGATTTTTATTGGACAGGATTATGGAAGATATTTACTAAGAAAAATGCCTACAATAATTCCCTCATAAATATTTTTTGAATATATTCTAGACACCTTCAACAGCATCGTAGTAGAATTATTTAGGACTATTAAAGGCGTTTAAACCATAAAAAATGCGTCAATACTTTATATAAAATTTTGTGTATTTATGGAAAGCAATTTTTACATAATACGCCTTCAATAACTTTCTCATATCAATGAAGGAGATTTTCTACAAAAAAACTCCTTCACCGTTTGGGTATATTAAAGGCGTCTTCTATTGAAAATGCTTGTAATATTACACAACCTATACTTTAAGAAGTTGTGGACATCAAATTTGTCCGATAAAAAAAAATAATATTATTAAATACAAAATACAAAAAAATACCAAAATACAAGATAAAAAAAAAAAACAAACAAAAAAAATGAGGGATGGCCATACCTTACTACTCATCCCTCACCTTACCTACCACCCATTCTCTGATCACTTATCCCGCTGCCTAGCCTTACCATTGTCGGATGTTGCCAAAAAAATAAAAGAGGCATGGGGCTCGTGCTTGCACCCCCATGCCTAGCCCTGTGCCACTCCCTCAAGCACAGGGCACTGTCGGAGCTCAATAAATAGAGCTCCTAGCCAAACCTTGGAAGGAATGAGGAAAACAAAATAAAATAGGGAACCCTGTGAAAAAAAAATTAGATTCTGCCAAAAAAAACACACAAAAAAACTCAATCCTCCCCCCAGGGAGGAACCTAGCGCCGAGAGCCCATACACAAAGAAAAAAAAACAAAGTCAGTTTCAACAAAAAATAAAAAGCCAAAATACCTAAAAAAAATCATTTCACCGAAAGTTCAAGAGTAGATCTAGGGAATTGAAGATTCTTTTTTATGAAAAGAATGTCGGATCTATGTTCAAGAGGTCGAGAGGAGTTTGTGGGTGTTTTATGGAATTTTTTGACACCACGACGACGATCGGAGCTCACCACCGACAAAGATCATGGCCGCCGTCACGACGGACGGCCACCGGCCTCAGGTCAACCTAAAAAAAGAGGGTTGAAAGAGAGTTTTTTTTTTTTTTTGGAGAGGGGAGAATGATCGAAAAAAAATTATTTTTGCTTTTATATAAGCTATCAATAGCCAAAATGACGCCGTTTCAATAAACACCAAAAACGACATTGTTTTGAACCCTAAGGATCTACGCGTCAACCTGTGACCCGATCCAGGGTTCGCGCACCCAACTTGCGACCCGCTTCTTTCATCAGTTTCTGACCGGTCCGTCTGAACCGAAATTGAATCGCCCAGATCGATCCGAATCGATATCGAATTGCTAAACCAACCAAACTATGCCTAGATCGAGTCGAACCACACCCAAATCGTCGAGCTGATCGAATTCACATTGACCGGACCATTGACCAATCCAATTCAGGTAAAAAAAAATTTTTTATTTATTTTTTATTTTTTATATATTATTTTATTAATATTTATGCATATTAAAATATTTATATTTGTTAGATTAAATGATGAAATATTTTTTTATAATTTTGTTAATTTTTAAAATGAACTTTAAAAATTAAAAAAACTTAATAATAAAAAATAAAAAATAAATAAATTTTTGTCCGACGATGAGATTCAAAGGTATTGCGAGTAGTGATACTTACGAAATCTCTATATGAGAAGATTTTTTTAAATATTACCAGTGTATTGGAGTATTTATAAAAAATTTTCTTTTTTTCTTATAAAATAATAATAATAAAATTAACTAATAAATTAAAAATACGTAATAAAAAATGAGAAAAAAGGAAATTTTGTCTGATGATGGGATTCCAAAAGTATTATGAGTAGAGATGCTTTAAGAAATCCTTAGGTGAGAAGATTTTTTCTTAAATATTATCAGTGCATTGAAATATTTATAGAAAATCTTCAATACAATAAAAATTCCTCTATTCTTCATTTCTTTTAAATAAGAATAATAATAATAATTAATAAAATAAAAAAATAAAATATGTGCATCATGTTATTATTTGCATTGCATGCATGATATAATTTTTACGAAAAGTAAATTTGAACCTTCGAGGATGAGATTCTTAGGTATTCCGAAAAGCGATGCCTAAAAAATCTCTAGGTGAGAAAGAGTTCTTCTAATATTACCAACATACTAGAGTATTTTGAGAATTATTTCAATAAAAAAGGTTCTAATTTATTTTTCTCGAATAAAATTTGAATAATAATTTTTTTAAAATAAAACCAAACAAACCAATTTCCAAAAAAAATCAAGAAAATTATTTTTCCAAACACCGAGAATGAGACTATTTTTAATCAAAATCAAAGGATAACACGTAGTTAAGTGGTACCATTTTTAAATGGGCATCTTGGGGGTTTTAATCCTTCCCCACGCATAACCGACTCCTGAACCCAGACTGTTTCGCAGATTGTGAAATTATCTTTTTAATAAATTTTAATTAATTTTAAAATCTTATTAGAAGGATAAATTTTAATAAGTGGCCAATCGCA
This sequence comes from Durio zibethinus, assembly GCF_002303985.1. The sequence goes on along the minus strand of NW_019168048.1, from coordinate 22,297,142 downwards.
CTTAGCCAAAAAAGATTAGTGGCGACTCCATTTTTCGTTCTTTTATTTTCGTTTCCAAATTCGTCAAGCAGCTCCAAAACTATTACAACAACTTGGCGACTCCGTTGGGGATTGCTTTTTATTTTCAAGAGTCAGGCCAAATTAACTACTTGTTATCCTTAAATTTTGATTTAAACAGTCTTAATCAATTTCTTAGATTTTTATTTTTCATTTTCAATAAAAAAGGTAAAAAAAACAAATAAAAAATAAAAAGCAAAAAAATTCACATACATTTCTTTCACTATGCCTCTTATGTTTTATTTTTTTGTATATATTACTCTCAATAAATTAAGATATATTTGCACACATGGCACGATATATCTCATGCATGAGCTCTATACCCCAACCCCATTCTTTATAGGAGGAAGTAAAGTACCAATACCCTCGTAAGGTGATAACTTTCGCAATGGCAAGCGAAATACTTCCATTCGAATTGAACCATTTTTGTTCGTAGCCTGTAATGGGTGAAGATAGGGGTGCCTTACTAGTCCAACATGGATGGCAGTGAGAAACAATTTGAGAACCTTTAAACACTGTCAATCCAAACCCAGTATATAATAAGCCTAGGAAACCAGCCTTATATAGAGCCTCATCCACCTTCTTATAGGAAATACTTAAGAATAAAAGTTATGTATAATACAAAACAAAACAAACAAAAAATCTCAAAACACTAAAAAATAAAAAATATTTTTGCTTAAATCACATCCTCACACTCACTCAATTTTGTTTCTTTTTCTTTTTCTTTTTTGCATTAATCATATCATAGAGTTCTACATCAAGATATTTGCTCTAGGATATATTTCTCCCAAGAAGTTTTCATGGATCCCATAGAACTACAGATTTGCTCATCCTCAGTTAGTGTGCCATGTGAGCTATATAATAAAGTACATGTTTAGTCGAAAGAAGTTCAACAAAAGAATGGAGATTGTTTGCCTACCGGTTATGTGTCTGAATTACCTGAAAAAGTGCATTTAGATCTCACACAAAATAATTTAAAAGAGTTAGCTGCTGTCTGGGGTCAGTTAAGTGAAGAAAAAAAAAGCTTTTATAAAAAGTATGATAGATTGCATCCCTCATTTTAGTAGTGATCGATGAATAGCTGATCAAGGCAACTATACAGTTTTGGGATCCATCATATAGATGCTTCATTTTTAATCAGAAAGATTTGGTGCTAACTATTGAAGAGTATTCAATTTTGCTTGGAATAAAACTATAATGTCCAGATAAAGTACTTACCCAAAAGCCAAAATCAAGTTATCACAAAAAGTTAGCCAAGTTTATAGGGGTTAAAGTAGAAACCATTGATTCCTTCATGAAGTCTAAAGGTGAACATCTCGGCATTCATTGGGACTTTCTTCGAAACTTCATTCAAGAGCATTTAAATGATGATCAAGGTATGGCTATGTTTGCTCTAGCATTGTATGGCATGGTAATCTCTCTGAAGATTTTGGGTTACATTGAGATAAATATGGTAGATTTTTTTGAGCAAATTGAAACCTAAACGATTAATCTCACTCCAGCAGTCCTAGTTGAAACCATCAAGTCATTGAATTTCTATCGACGAAATGAAAAATGACGATTTATAGGATGTGCATCTCTATTATATGTATGGGTTAGAAGTCATTTCAAGTGCGAGAAGAGTGCATTTTCAAAGTCATATCTATAAAATAAAGCATCAATTGAAGAGTTTTGCAAAAGTCAATGGCCAACATTGAAAACTAAAGAAGAGTGGGTCATTTTCTTATGAAGGCTTACCGGGGATGAAATTGAATGGATGGCACCTTGGATGCCTCAAGTGCCTTTATTGTATTGTGAAAGAAATGAGCCGTGGATACCGTTGTTAGGATTATGGGGTATTGTAAGTTACATTTTATTGATGGTACTTAGGTAATTTGGTGTAAAGCAATTTGTTCCTGCCACTCATGGTTTGGCCTAAATAGAATTCATTTACGAGGAATCGAATCCACCAAAAACCTCAAAGTAATTGATTCAAGCATGGAAGAAAACACGAAGAAGGAGATTAGGGCCTCTCATCGATAAAGTCACTTTTGATTACCAGATTTGGAAAGCAAGACAACCTAGAGACATGATACTCTCTCCCGATGATAGCTCATATCAATTGGTTAATATTTCGGAAGAGGTGCAATTATCATAAGTTGAGCTTATCAAGAAAGAATTAGAAGCTAAAAAAAAGGAAATAAGAAGAGAAAATTTGAGACTTCGTGAAAAAGTAAGACAATTGAAATATGAAACAGAGATATAAAGGAGTAGATTAGAAAAAGTCATAAAAGGACGGGATCTGGCCAATAGTGATTTGAAAGATCTACACCAAGAAAATAAGAGGTTACGAGTTTAATTCAAAATTGAAAAAGTCACCAAGTCTTACCTTAGTCGACAACGTGAAATGGATGAGCTCTGAGAGGAAATGAACCAATGGAAGGGCAAAGCTCAAGAAAAGCAAGAAGAGACCACCAGAATTTCTCAAAAATGTTGGAAGGGATTATACTCTACAACCTCAGCAAGATTGGTAAAATGCCAAAATGAAAAGGAAAGGTTGAAAGTCATGCTCGCAAAAGAGAGAAGAAAGTACTTCGAAGTACTAAATGAAAAAAAATCACTTCACCAAGTGATCCAGGGTTAGAGATACAACTACAAGACCATAAGAGCCATATTTTAGCAATAATAGATAAGTGGCATAGAAGGGAAAAAGATTGGATCTTCACATGTGATTCAAAAAGGGATGCTCACATGAGATGGAAGGTAGAAAGCTTAGGGAGGTAACAATACATAAAGCACTTGACTAATCAAGTTTGCAAGGCAGTGAAGAAAGCATGGAAGATGGTTGAAAAGGTAAAAGCATTAAAAAGAGAAGTCAATCCCATAGGAGAATATGGACAATGCCTAGTGAACTTTCTAGACGAGGTAAATGACCATTATGAACAAGTCAAATGCTTTTATGGATATAACTTTAGGATGGTAAATCCCATATAATAAAAGTTATATGGAATCAATAAAAATTTCTAATGTTGAAATTCATCCAAGAGTAAATATCTCCCACTTGCATTCATGCATCATGTACATCATTTTTCATAAAATAAGTAAAAAATAAAATTTTCAACACATAACGTTCTAATTTTTTTCTTTCTTTTTTAAAATAAAAGAAAATTTATGTAATAAAGGTTCAAAAATAGCTCACTCATCAAAAATTTTGATCCAACCTACTCATCATTCATACAAAACCAGAACTCAGACAAGAATTATAAAGCAAGAATAGGCCAGTCAATTTGAGAGAATAGAAAAGTTTAAGAAGAACTAAGAGGAGATCTCAGTACAATAATGGATATGCTCGAACAACTTGACAAGAGAAAAGCACTAGAAGAAAATCCTAGCTTTCAAGAGCAATCATCAGATATGGTAAATCATGTCTACCCTTTAGGGTTTGAATCACGATCGACCCAACCTTCTTAAGGAACTAGAGTGCCAATTTCTACTCTCGATGGATATCCCAATCCTTATCCAAGAATGACATCCACACTTGTTCCAGGATAATTTTAAAATTTTGTTAATTCCGTTATGATGGAAAAACCACTTGAGCCAATCTTAGTTCCTGATTTGGAAGATCCTAAGGAAAAAGAAAAGCTAGGGATACTGACACCTGAGAAAGTGGAAGATATCAATGCCTGAAAGAAGATGAAGTTATTGGAAGAAAGGCTTAGGGCTGTAGAGAGAATGAATTTTTATAGCTCCACAGATACAGCTGACTTTTGTTTAGTTTTAGATGTGGTCATTCCATCAAAATTTAAAGTCCCTAAATTTGAAAAAAATAATGGCACGAAATGTCCAATGACTCATATCACCATGTATTGACGTAAGATGACAACACATACTTATGACGAGAAGTTATTGATACACATATTTCAAGATAACCTTACGGGATCTATAGCTAGATGGTATGTCCAACTAGACAGCACTTGTATTTATTCCTGGCAAGAGCTCACAAAGGTATTTCTTACACAATATCAACATGTCAGAGATTTAGCTCAAGATCGTCTATCTTTACAAGGTATGGAAAAGAAAGCAACTGTGAGCTTCAAAGAATATGCACAAAGATGGAGAGACATGGCTGCATAAGTTCAACCTCCTCTAACTGAGAAAAAAATAACTGTTTTATTTGTGAACACCTTGAAAGTACCATACTATGAGAGATTGATAGGTAATGCAACCAAAAACTTTATAGATATGGTGATATTAGGTGAAATCATTAAAAATGCCATAAAAAATGGTAAACTTGATACATGAAAGATAAGTGGAGCAAGAAAAGGTGTAGCTCCTAAAAAGAAAAAGAATGAAGCTCAAGCAGTGAACTATGTAGGGTAATAATTCAAAGGTTTCACACATGATCTTACACCAGTCTACCAAGCCCATTACCCTTCCATAAATAATATTACATCCACTTCTTATCCATACCAGTCATACCAGCCATTACCACACCCAGCTTATCCACCTTGTTTTTAGCCATCCTTTTAGACACCTACCTACGATCGTCCTACTACACTTACTAGACTAGAATGGAGACCTAATCCTAATAATGTTTTGAGAGCCCCAAGAACTACCTAAGAAAAAACCATGCTCGACCCCATACCCATGACATACATAGATCTATACCTTCAATTTATCGAGAAATATTTATTAGCCCCTATTATTGTTGAGCCTTTGAAACCTCTATTTTCTAAACGGTATGATCCCAATGCATATTGTGATTATCACTATAAGAATCTAGGTCATTCTACTGAGAATTATACTGCTTTAAAGCGCAAAGTGTAGGGGTTAATCAATGAAAGGGTGTTACACTTTGATACCAGCCAACAAAGAACTCCAAATGTTAATGAAAACCCTCTGTCAAATCACACTAAACCATCAATAAATGCTTTGATTGATAGGCAAGCAAGTTATGTGAAAAAAGAGGTAGAAGAAGTTAAAACTTCGATGGTTAAAGTATTTGAAGCATTGGTCAAAGCTGACATATTAAAACTAGTAGAGCTTCAAAATCACTCTGAAACAATTAAATCAATTGAAAGATGTAACTTTCACAAAGGTGCTTTGGGGCATTCTATCAAGAATTGTCACCAATTCCGTCAAGAGGTGCAAAAGTTGATGGATATAGGTCGGATAGAGTTTTACGAAAAAAAAAGAGTTGATGAAAGCTGAAGTGTCTACCATTGATTCAAAGAATAAATTTATACGTAGACCAATAACAATTTATTATGATGAAAAGTCAACATCGAGGCCAAAAAAACCCATCTCCCGACCAATAGCGATAATTAAAGTTTCTAGCTCTTTTTTATATCAAAATGATAAAGCAATCTATGAAAGTACGATTAGGATGTTATAGTCAACCCAGATACTACGAACATAATGGGCATAGGAGGCATGACTCGAAGTGAGAGGTGTTATACCCCAGAGGCTTTAAAAAAAGCTAGAAAAGAGAAAGCCAAGGTAGAAGAAGAAAAAAAAAGTCAGAGTGGTCTTGATGCAGCCCCAAAAAAGAATGTCAGAAGCCAGTCTCTGAGAGTGAAGCGTGTGAATTTCTAAAGTTAATAAAACATAACAAGTATAGCGTGGTAGAACAGCTTAACAAAATGTCAACTAGAATTTTGCTATTGTTATTATTGCTCAGCTCAGAGTCACATCATAACGCTTTGCTAAAGGTGCTAAATTAAGCATATGTATCTCACAATGCTTCTGTCAAATATGTGAAATAGCTTGTTAGTAATATGATAATTTCAAATTATATCTCTTTTAGTGATGAAGAGATTTCTCCTGAAGGTTGAGAAAGTACCAAGGCTCTTCACATTACTGTGAAATATAAAGGCCATATAATGGCTAAGGTTTTGATTGATAATGGCTCATCTATTAATGTTATGCTTGTGACTACTCTGGCAAAACTCCCTATTGATGGATCTTATATGAAACCTAGTCATATGATAGTGAGAGCCTTTGATGAAACCCGAAGAGAAGTGCTAAGGGACATAAAAATGCCATTACAGATTGGCCCATGCACTTTCAACATGAAATTTCAAGTTATGGACATCTTTTCTTCATACAGTTGTTTATTAGGTAGGTCGTAGATCCATATGGCAGGTGCTTTTCGATATTCATTACATCAAAAAGTTAAATTCATTGTTGAAGGAAAGCTAACATGTGTGATAGGAGAATAAGATTTATTGATAACTCAACCGATAAATACTCCTTATGTGAAATTAACAGATAAAGCTCTGGAATGCTTTTATAGATCTTTCGAGATTGTCAATGCAACATATATAGCTGGAAGATCTAAATTGTATTCACCACACTTATTTACGATAACTAAAATGGTAGTCAAACAGCTTACCAAGATGGGATGGTGACCTGAAGTCGGACTTGAGAAGAACTTGCAAGGAATCATGAAGCCATCGGTCATATATAAAAAGAAAGAAAGATTTAGCTTAAGATATAAGTCAACAAAAAGGGACAGAATAAAAATAGTGAATGAGAAAAGAGATAAGAGGATAGCTAATCTTAAAGGATATGAGCTAGAGTCAGAGCCTATAGTCATTCTATACCTCTATGATTCTTTTCACTCGAAAAGATATATTTATCCAAATTTACTGAAAGCCTTAAGTGCAGGATTCATGGAAAAATTTTCAGAGCTGGCCATTCAAATGGTGGATGATGAAGAAAAGAAGAGTCGAAGTGAAGAGCTGTTCATGTACCCTTGTCTTCTATATTTTGAGCTAGATAATTGGAAAGTTATAAAGGTGCATGTTATCTTTAAAACTTTAAAAAAGTAATGTACTATGAAACTTTAAATCCCTAATTACTTTCTATAAGTATTAGAAGATCTTTTGTGATGTATTTATGTTTGTCGTTTTAATAAAAAACTTAGAAGATGCATCCGTATTTCTTCTATTATTTTCATCTTCATTTTGCTTTCCATCATTTTCTTGCCATTCTATTTTTGTGTGCCAATATTCTCTTTATCTTACCCTTTGCAGCGTCCCAAACAATGAACACAAAGATAATCATGACAATAATCTCAGATTTGATTTCAAAAAACTTAATTCATGTTGATGAAATTGATAATAAAGAATATTTAGATAACTACACATTGCCTCTTAATTTGTTAAAATTAATAGAACATGAAGATAAACCAATTGAACCCCACAAAAAAATTATCGAATTAGTGAATTTGGGAGATGGTGAAAACAGAAAAGAGGTTAAAGTTGGTATATCTCTTTTACCAGCTGAAAGATAGAAACTAGAAGAGCTGCTCCAAAAATATGTAGATATGTTCGTGTGGACTTACCAGAATATGCCAAGACTCAGCACTGATATTGTAGAGCACAAGTTGCCTTTAAAACCAGGATGTAAGCCGATGCAGCAAAAGCTAAGGCGCATGAAACCAAATATGCTATTGAAAATTAAAGAGGAAGTAAAAAGGCAATTTGATGCTGGATTTTCGGAGGTGGCAAAATATCCTGAATGGGTAGCCAACATAGTGCTAGATCCTAAGAAGGATGAAAAAGTGAGAATGGATGTCGATTATCAAGATCTGAATAGGGCAAGCCCTAAGGATAACTTTCCTCTACCTCACATCGATACTCTAATGGATAATACTGCTAGGCATTCTACATTTTTCTTTATGGATGGCTTCTCAGGCTATAATCAGATCAAGATGGCTTGAGATGATATGGAGAAAACTACATTTATGACCATGTGAGGGACATTTTGTTACAAAGTCATGCCTTTTGGGTTGAAAAATCTAGTGTCACTTATCGAAGAGCAATGGTGACTCTCTTTCTTGACATGATGCATAAAGAAATAAAGGTATATGTGGATGATATGATTGTGAAATCATGTGAAAGAGAAGATCATGTAGTCAATCTCAAAAAATTATTTGACAGGTTAAGAAGATTTCAGCTGAAGTTAAATCTTGCTAAATGTATATTTGGTGCCAAATCAGGAAAACTATTGGGCTTTATGGTTAGTGAAAGAGGAATCGAAGTGGACCCGAATAAGGTACAAGCCATCCAAAACTTATCTCTTCTTCGTACCTTAAAAAAAGTGTGAGGTTTCCTAGAGAGACTGAACTATATTGCTCGTTTCATCTATCAACTCACCTACAAGTGTGATCTTATTTTTAAGCTTCTTAGAAAATATGACCCAGGAGAATGGAATGATGAATGCCAAGAAGCTTTTGATAAAATCAAAGAATACTTATCAAATCTGCCCATATTGGTACCACCTGTTCCAAGAAAGCCTTTGATCTTATACTTAACGGTACATGAAAATTCTATGAGATGTGTGCTGGGGCAAAGAGATGAAATTGACAGGAAAGAACGAGCAATATACTACTTGAGTAAAAAATTCATTGATTATGAGTCTAAGTATTCACCATTAGAGAAGATATGTTGTGCATTAGCCTAGACAACTCGAAGGCTTAGATAATACATTCTTTATCACACTACTTGGCTTATAGCAAAGCTGGATCCTATTAAGTATATCTTTAAAAAGCCCCCATTGACAGGAAGAATAACGCAGTGGTAAGTTATGCTTTCAGAATATGATATCATTTACGTGACTTAAAAAGTTATAAAAGAAAGTGTCGTAGCTGAGTTTCTTGCTATCGTGCTGCTGAAAATTATGAACCAATGAACCCAGAGTTCCCTGATGAAGATGTGATGGCCATTGAAGAAAATGAACCTGTTGAAGAGTCTTGAAGGATGTATTTTAATGGAGTTGCTAATGCTTTAGGTCATGGTATTGGGATAATTTTAATATCTCATGATGGGCATTATTATCCCATTACAGCCAGGTTAAATTTTAATTGTACAAATAATATGGCTGAGTATGAGGCCTGTGTTATGGCTCTGTAAGCAGCAATTGAAAAGAAAATCAAAGTATTAGATGTGTTTGGAGATTCAGCTCTAGTCATCTATCAGTTACGAAGAGAATAGAAAACCAGAGATTCTAAGTTGATACGGTACCATAAGTACATCTCTCAGTTAGTCAAACAATTCAAAAAAGTTTAATTTGAGCATTTGCCTAGAGAGGAAAACCAAATTACTGATGCACTAGTTACTTTAGCTGCAATGATTAAAATAGATGCAAATACTGAAATCCAACTCATCAAGCTAGATGTGAAGGATGAACCAACACATTATTCAGGTGTTGAAGAAGAAGTTGATAGGAAGCCATGGTATCATGACATTATGTAATACATTAAAAGCTAGCAATACCAAGAACATATAACAGAAAAGGATAAGAGAACTATTAGAAGGTTGGCTATGAGTTTCTTTCTTGATGGAGACATTTTCTATAAAAAGGGTCAAAATCAAGTACTCTTAAAATGTGTGAATGCAGCTGAAACAAAGAAGATTATTGAAGAAGTGCATGATGGAGTTTGTGAGGCACATACAAATGGTCCTATGATGGCTAGACAAATTATGAAGGCTGGATACTATTAGTTGATAATGGAGAAAGACTGTACTGATTATGCTACAAAATGCCATAAATGTCAGATCTATGCTGACAAGATTCATATTCCTCTAATAGCATTACATGTTTTGGCTCTTCCATGGCCATTCTCTATGTGAGGTATGGATGTCATCGATCCATCACTCTAAAAGCTTCAAATGGACATAGATGCATTTTTGTGATGATTGATTACTTCATAAAATGGGTAGAAGCTACATCATACGCTAGTGTGACCTAATCTGTGGTATGCAAATTCATAAAAAGAGAGATAATATGTAGATATGGGCTTCCAAAGATAATTATTTCTGATAATGCTAAAAATTTGAACTATAAAATGATGAATAAAGTTTGCACTCAGTTCAAGATTGGTCACCGTAATTCGACACCATATCGTTCAAAGATGAAAGGGGCAGTAAAGGTTACAAACAAGAATATCAAAAGAATCTCAGAGAAAATGACTGATACTTACAAAGATTGGCATGAGAAGTTACCTTTTTCTTTGCATGCTTATAAAACATCAGTCTGAACATCTACTGAGGTCACCCCGTTCTCTTTGGTATATGGAATGGAAGCTATGCTATCGATCGAAGTAAAAATTTCCTCGCTGAGAGTCTTGATGAAGGTAGAATTAGAGGAAGCAGAATGGGTTCAAAATCGTTACGAGTAGTTGAACCTCATTGAAGAGAAAAGACTTACAACACTTTGTCATGGTCAATTATATCAAAAGAATATGGTGAGAGCATATGACAAGAAAATTCATCCTTGTTGCTTTAGGGAAAGAGATTTAATGCTGAAATAGATCCTTCCAAATCAACATGATAATCGAAAAAAATGGACACTAAATTGGAAAGGCCCATATGTGGTGAAAAAGGTCTTTTCTGGTAGGGCATTGATTTTGGCAGAGATGGATGGAAGTGATTTACCTACTCTAATAAACTCAGATGCTGTGAAAAAATATTTTGCTTGAAAGAAAAAAGAGAAAAAAAAAATAAAAAATAAAAAATAATGACTCATTTAAGCTGAAAACCTAAAAAATGTAGCTTAGATGCGAAGAAAAAGCATCATTCCACAAAACAGGGGCAAGTGTAGTTTGATGAACTCTGAAGTATCAAGGAAGTCATCTAATTTAGTTTTAGAAAAAGAATCTGAGAATATTTTGTTCATCTTATAATCATTATTTGGGCACCTTTGTTTCAACTCAAATACTTTGCCATGCACTTGTTACTAATCTAATAAAATATGCTATCTTTTCTTTGAAAATAACACTTATCCATTCCTTTATTCTCATTTTTTGTCTGCCATATGAATAGGAGAAATGTGTGATTGCATTTTATTGGTCTTGGACTTAAAATAATGAAAAGAAAAACAAGCTTGAAAGATCTTAGTATTACTTTTTAAAAGTGGACAAAGGCAAATGAAAAAATAAGAGAAAAGGATGAGAAGACATTGATGTTGTAAAGTATTTGTAGGAAAGAATTCAATGGTCAGATGTTAAGATTGATCATATGGCAATTGTTAAGAATTTTGATAAAAAAAAAGCCAAAAGTGAGAGATTTCGAAAACCTTTTTACCGCAATGATTAATTTTGATTGCATTACATGCATTGCATTTAAAGCACTAAGTACATGCATCCATGAATAATGAGGACATAGACTTTTCATTTCCTAATAAAAAAAAAGATTTCAAAAGAGAGAAATTTACTTGTTCAAAGATTAGAACTCAAGTTTAAGAAAAGATGAGATTTTTAAAGTTGCTGAGCCTCTACTGAGAAAAGCTTTTTAAAGATTTTAAAGTTGTTGAGCCCTTATTGAGAGAAGCTTTTCCAATATAAGATTTTTAAAGTTATTGACCCTCTGCTGAGAGGAGCTTTTTCAAGATTTTAAAGTTGTTGAGTCTCTACTGAGATGAGCTTTTTCAAGATGGATTTTTAAAGTTATTGAGCCTCTACTGAGAGGAGCTTTTCCAAGATGAGATTTTTAAAGTTGTTAAGCCTCTGCTGAGATGAGGTTTTCCAAAATGAGATTTTAAAGTTGTTGAGCCTCTGCTGAGAGGAGCTTTTTCAATATGGATTTTTAAAGTTGTTGAGCCTCTACTGAAAAGAGCTTTTTTTTTAGATTTTAAATTTTTAAAAGTTGTCGAGCCTTCAGTGAGAGGAGCATTTTCGATTTGATGAGAAAAACTTTCTGAGCAGTTTATGTTAAAAAAAAAAAAGAAGAGGAAAAGAAAAGAAAAAAAATATCTTTTTGGATTTCGGATAAAATTGTTATCTTTGTCTTTGCCCTATTCTTGATTCTTAATAATGTGCAAAGAGAGGCAGCTATGGACATCAAAATTGTCTGGCAAAAAATAATAATATTATTATTATTATTAAATATAAAATACAAAAAAATACCAAAAGACAAGATACCAAAAAAAAAAAACAAACAAAACAGAAAAAAATAGATGATGGCAGTAGTGCCTTCCCCGGTACCACTGCCACCATACCTTACTACCCATCCCTCACCTTACCCTACCACCCATACTCTGATCACTTATCCCGTTGCCTAGCCCTACCACTGTCGAATGTTGCCAAAAAAATAAAAGAGGCATTGGGCTCGTGTTTGCACCCTTATGCCTAGCCCTGTGCCACTCTCTCAGGCATAAGGCACTGCCAGAGCTCTATAAATAGAGCTTTTAGCCAAACCCTACAAAGAAAGAGGAAAACATAATAAAAGAGGGAACCTTGTGAAAAAAACTAGATTTTACCAAAAAAAAACTCAATCCTCCCCTAAGGAGAAACCCAGTGCCGAGAGCCCCTGCACAAAGAAAAAAAAAAGTCAGTCAGTTTCAACGAAAAATAAAAATGCAAGAATACCAAAAAAAAATCATTTCACTAAAACTTCAAGAGTAGATCTAGGGAATTAGAGATTCTTTTTGGTGAAAAAAAGGTCGGATCTATGTTCAGGAGGTCAAGAAGAGTTTGTGGGTGTTTTTTAAAATTTTTCAATACCGACGACGGTGGTCAAAGCTCACCGCCGACGAGGATCATGGCCATCGTAGCGACGGACGGCCATTGGCCCCATGTCAGCCTTAAAAAAAAAAAGGTTGAATGATAGAGTTTTTTTTTTTTTTTTAGAGAGGGGAGAATGATCGAAAAAAAAATTTTTTTTTTGCTTTTATATAAGCTATCAATAGCCAAAATGACGTCGTTTCAATAAACGCCTAAAACGACGTCATTTTGAACCCTAAAGATCCATGCATCAATCCCGTGACACGATCCGGGGTTCACGTACCTGACCCGTGACCCGCTTCCTTCATCAGTCTCTAATCGATCCGCCTGAACCAGAACCGAACCACCTAGATCGATCCGAACCGATATCGAACCACTGAACCAATCAGACCACACCTAGATCAAGCTGAACCGTCGAACTGCACCTAAACTGTCAAGCCGATCAGATCCACGTTGATCGAACTGTTGACCGATCCGGTTCAAGTAAAAAAAAATTTTTTTAATTTTTTTTAATTTTTTATATATTATTTAATTAATATTTATGCATATTAAAATATTTATATTTGTTAGATTAAATGATGAAATATTTTTTTATAATTTTGTTAATTTAAAAATGAACTTTAAAAATAAAAAATAAACTTAATAATAAAAAATAAGAAAAAATAAAGAATTTTTGTCCGACAATAAGATTCAAAGGTACTCTGAGTAGTGATACCTACGAAATCTCTAGGTGAGAAGATTTTTTAAAATACTACAGTGTATTGGAGTATTTATAAAAAATTTTCAATACAATAAAAATTTTCTTTTTTTCTTATAAAATAATAATAATAAAATTAACTAATAAATTAAAATTTGGTAATAAAAAATGAGAAAAAAGGAAATTTTGTCCGATGATGAGATTCCAAAAGTATTTCGAGTAGAGATGCTTTAAGAAATCCTTAGGTGAGAAGATTTTTTCTTAAATATTACCAGTGTATTGGAATATTTATAAAAAATATTCAATACAATAAAAATTCCTCTGTTCTTTATTTCTTTTAAATAAGAATAATAATAAAAATTAATTAAATTTCTAAAAATAAAAAAAATGTATGCATCATGTTATTATTTTCATTGCATGCATGATATAATTTTTATGAAAAGTAAATTCGAACTTCCGAGGATGAGATTCTTAGGTAATCTGAGAAACAATGCCTAAGCTCTGGGTGAGAAAGAGTTCTTCTAATATTACCAGCGTAATGGAGTATTTTGAGAATTATTTCAATAAAAAAGGTTCTAATTTATTTTTCTCGAATAAAATTTGAATAATAAATTTTTTAAAATAAAACCAAACAAACCAATTTCCAAAAAAAATCAAGAAAATTATTTTTTCAAACACCAAGAATGAGACTATTTTTAATCAAAATCAAAGGATAACATGTAGTTAAGTGGTACCATTTTTAAACAGGCGTCGTAGGGGTGCTAATCCTTCTTCATGCGTAATCGACTCCCGAACTCAGACTATTTCGCAGACCGTGAAATTATCTTTTTAATACATTTTAATTAATTTTAAAATCTTATTATAAGGATAAATTTTAATAGGTGGCCAATCGCACCTAGCCAAAAAAGATTGGAGGCGACTCTATTTTTCATTCTTTTATTTTCATTTTCAAATTCATCGGATGGCTCCAAAATCGTTATGATAGGGGTTATTAAATGTTAAAATTCCAGAAAAATACCTTGACTAATTCGTTTCATATTTTGAAGCAATTTACTGAAAGCGTGTTCCAGTGCAAAACACCTTCATTATTTCAATGCTCAAAATTTATGACGAATAGTGAATGCGTTTATTGTAGAAAAACGCCATTACTAAATGCTTATATTTTATTTTAGGTACTAACACATTGAATAATTTCCAAGTGCTTTTATTTTAAGTCTTCTACTGAAAAATGGTAATTGAAGGCGTATATTCAAGAGAAACACCTTTAAGCATCCCTTTTAGTAATTATTAATGGCATCTTCTATAATAAAATGCCTTCAATACACCACGATGGTTATAGAAGGCGTTTATTCAAAAAAGTATCTTCAATATACCTTTAAACTTAGTAATCCATTATGAAACGCATTTGTTAATAACAGACACCTTCAATATTTTCTCTATAAAAACTTTGGGCATTATTAAAGGTGTCTTCACGGTAAAATGCCTTCAATATACTGCGCCACAAATTTTAACACAATTATTGAAAGCGTATATTCAAGAAAAATGCCTTTAATAATTCCTATTAGATTTTGTAGATAATTAGTGAAGGCGTTTGTAGATAACAACGCCTTCAATAATTTTCTTAAAAAAAATTTTTGGGTTATTAAAGGTGTCTTTTATTATAAAACACCTTCAATATACCACGGTGGTTATAGAAGGCATTTATTCAAAAAAGCACCTTCAATATAGCTTTAAACTTAGTAATCCATTACTGAAGGCATTTGTTAATAACAGACGCCTTCAATATTTTCCCTTTAAAAATTTTAAGAATTATTAAAAGCGTCTTCTACTATAAAATACCTTCAATATACCGTCATACAAATTTTAACACGATTATTAAAGGCAGATATTCAAGAAAAATACCTTTAATAATTCCTATTAGATTTGTAGATAATTAGTGCAGGCATTTGCAGATAATAACGCCTTTAATAATTTCCATAAAAAAAAATTTGGGATTATTAAAGGCGTCTTTTATTATAAAATACCTTCAATATACCACGATAGTTATAGAAGGTTTTTATTAGAAAAATCACTTTCATATACCTTTAAACTTAGTAATCTATTACTGAAGGCGTTTGTTAATAACAAACGCCTTCAATATTTTTCGTCAAAAAATTTTGAGAATTATTAAAAGTGTCTTCTATTATAAAATGCCTTTAATATATAGCCATATAAATTTTAAGACGGTTATTAAAGCCATATATTCAAGAAAAATGCCTTTAATAACTCATATTAGATTTTGTAGATAATTAATGAAGGTGTTTGCATATAACAACGCCTTCAATAATTTTAAAAAAAAAATTTGAGATTATTAAAGACATCTTTTACTATGACATGCCTTTAATAATTTATTATAAACCGTTGAAATCCATCATCATTAAAGGTGATTTTCTACTCAAAACGCCTTTTAGAATTTTTATGAATTATAAAAAGCATTTTTTTTTCTAAATTAAATGCGTTTTTTTTGTAAAAAAATGCCTTCAATAATCTCCAATAAAATTTTTAAGAGATTATTGAAGGCGTTGTTCCATAGAAATGCCTTTAATAATTAATTTTATATTCATTTCCCTGCCTTGAATATTGAAATTCGTAGACTACTGGTACACAGAATGATTAAAAGCTGCGTTATTCAACCAAACCCTTAGACATATTTCTATCAGACCATTGGTTTCTTTATCCCTATCGTCACCACCGACCTTCAACAAATCAATGTTGTGCACCTCTATTTTTATCGATAAGTCTTTTTTTTTTTTAGTTTACTGTATTATTTACAATATTCGATAGAGATTTTTTATTTTTTGGTTCCTTAATATTGACATATGCATTTATATATTTTCATTAACATCACCATAAGCATAGTCATCCAACATTCTATTCATATTGCAAGTATGTTATTTCTATGTAGTACGCATTAAACATTATGGTTTGCTGAACCTTGTTGTCTGATATTGTAATGCCGAATGGTATTGTATGATATTGGGGGTCTAAATCATATATATGTTGAATGGTTTGCTTAACCTTGTTATCTGATATTGTTTTGCTGAATGGATTTGTATGAAATTGAGGGGCTGAATCATATGCTGAATGATGTTTCTAAGTGATTTGTTGAAGGGTGTGTCTGAACACATTGCTGAATGGTGTGCTGACTGGTGTTTCTGTACGTTGTATGGTAGTGGTTGTATTAAATTACATACAGTATTTAATTTAGATGGTCATATTGTGTAATTCGTATAATTATATCAAGATTACAGGTATTATGGACTCTGAACAACATCATTCTCCTTTTAATGAATATGCACAAGACAGACGTGTAGGCTAAAAAAGAAAGGGAAGGGGCCCAAATATATAAATCAAAATGACTGACACAAAAATTCATGTTAACTTCAATCAAAGTGGATAGCCTGTGTCTGAAGGAGTTGCCAATATGGCTACTCATATTAGAGCCATCGTTCGTCGTAGGATTTCAATTACATACACCAATTGGCGATGAGTTCCTGATGATCTAAATGATAATATATGGTAGTCGATTATGGTATATTTATTCAACTGTTTCATAAAATTTGTTAAATGATCATTTAATTGAAATTCAATGTGTTCATACTAATTGTGTTAACTTATTTAGGAACGGTTCGACGTCTTCCTAATTGATTGTAAACAGATTGTGTTGCAATCTATTGGAAAAGCATTCAAAGACTTTAAAAGTAGATTGACAATCCAATATATTTTACCGTTGGCTAGTGAAGGTGATGTATTGACTGTTCCACCTGCAGCATATGCAGATGTCATAAGTGTTGAAGATTGGATAATTTTTATTCAATATCGACTTTTAGAAGATTTCTTAGTACACAAACACATTTTCATTAAAAATTATTTATAAGTTTTTATGCAATATAGCCTTTGATCTTCATAAGTGATTGACGTAATTTCTTGATTTTGTAGAAAATCAAAGAACAATAATGGGACATTCGAGCCAAACAACAATATCACCATCGAACAGCAAGAAAGGGATATGCAAATGTGAAGTATGAGCTTGTATGTATTTCCACACTTGTTTTATACTCATTAATGAATATTTATGAACATTCATTTCATACATTTTGATTCTTTTATTACGATAATTTAATAGGAATTAACGAGCTTTAGCACAGAAGTTTTCAGATGGGATGTCTAGAAACAAGGACATTTACGAAAGGATGGATCCTTCGCAAATGAAGCAACCGAAAAAATAGTAAAAAAGATTGTATGTATAACTACTTTTTTTATATAATATATGATTGGTATTGTCGTTGTATGCATGAGTGTATACTAGCTTTTATAGATTTGTTGTTACAACCTAATTTATTATTGTCTTTCAAGATGATTATGCTGGCAAAATCAAATCTGGTGAATTGGCAACCTAGTATGGTGAATATCCTTTGTCTTTAGCATTAAGCGTTAAAGAAAGGCCTGGTTAAGTTCGTGGGGTTAGTAAATTTTTCTTAGCATCAACGTTTTTTAGTAAATAACCAAAAACCCCATGAATGAGAAATGCACAATATGAAGCAATAATTGAGCAACAACAGTAACAAATTAATGACCAAAAGCAACGCTTCAATGACCAACAACAAACACTCGCTACTTTGAAGTCCATGTTGGCAGCAATGTAGCAGGTTATGCCAGTAGACCAGCCTGATAGCTTCATTCCCATATGAGAACCTTTCGTTGGAAGTAAGGAAGCGATCCCATCCTCCACTACCACCCAAGAAGTATGATATTGTTTATAATTTGAATATTAATTTGTTTATTATATTGATTGATTTGGTTTTAATACTTATATTTCATTAAATATTGTAGCAGGATGTTCAGACTCACAGTATAACCCTTGCTCAGGCTTCCATGGATGAGTTATCCAAATATTCGCTGGAACATTTATCCAGAGGAAACTTCATAACGGAATGGTTATTTGATAAACCATCATTTTTTTTCATTGGTGTGGAGGAGGTTAAAGAATTTTGTGAACTGGATGAATTATCAGCTGTTGATATCATTGCTTATATGAGGTTAGCTTATAAATGCAAATATGCACATTCAATATGTAGTAATCTATGTTAGGGTGTAATACTAACTAGTAGTGTTGATTGTTATTGTATAGCTTCCTATATAGAGAGCTCAAGGGGAGACTGTTGACTAACAGATTTAGATTCATTGACCCCAACTTCATTAGTGAGTAGAGTGGCACAGTTACTTATCGTGCTAATCATGTGATCCTATGCATGAAAAGACCAGCTAATTATTATTTGCTCCCCTATAATGCACAGTATGCTATATTCCAACTTTAATTACTCTAACCTTACCCAAATTTGATCAGATGCGTAATTTGAGTATATCATTATTATTATTTTGCAGTCGTCATTGGGTACTTATTGTGATTGACACAAAATCTTTAATGCCATACTTACTTAATTCAGTTAATCCAACGGTGATGCCTAATCCCGATATTCAAACTTTTATAAAGAGGTACACTTTATTATATTATATATCTTCTGTTTCTTCATAAGTAATTTTATTTATGTATTAAGTAATTTTTTTCTTTTCAATTTAAGAAAATATCTGCATTCAATAAGAAGATAAAAAAATCAAAATACGTGTCATTATCGGTAAATGTAAAATCTATTCTTTTTATGCTGAGTTTATGCAGATAAATATTTTTTAAACCCACTCAATTTAATTTTCAAGTACCTCGTCAACCCGGTAATATTGAATGTGGATATTATGTCCTTCGTTTTATGCAAGAGATAGTATTACATGATTTTATGACCACACCATTCATGGTTAGTATAAATTTCATAAACTTGTTATATCTTCAAAAAAAATATAAAGGTACATTATGTTATCATTTCTTAACATTTACTTCTAATTTTTTTTTTTTTTAGTGAGAGGGTAAAGAAAGCTTCATGGAAAAGGAACTGAATGAAGTGCGTAAAGAATAGTGTGATTATGTATTATCATTTATCAATGTTGATTCTTCTTTGGATAAAATACTTTTGGCCAAATGGATTGAGCTTGTAAAATCCATGGTTTTGTAACTTTTCTTTCTCCTTGTATAGTCGAATATGATAAAGTCCAAGTGCAAGTCATTTTTAAGCAAAAAAAAAAAAAAAATGCTTGTCTCAAAATTCTACTTTGGCCGAATGGCTTGGGAGCCAAGTGGGCTTGCATATACTTGAACCTGGACCAATGGTGGGCAATATTCTGCTTATATGGTTGGCCGAATGTGAGTTTTATATAGTTACATACATGGCTTGCATGCAATTGAATCATGTGCTTGAAACACCTAAAGCCATGAAAATAGCATGAAAAGCATAAAAAATATCCAAAATTTTAAATTTTAGCACTATTTTAACATGTAAAAACTGTATATATTTTGGTGCACCATTATTCTTAAAATAAATAAATTTTCTCACCTTTTTTTTAATAGTCGAATACCATCTACATTAACAAAAATAGGTGACATTATTTTTATTGTGATATAAATTGCCTATAGCAATTTTTCATTCAAGGTAAATTACCCAGGGTAGTTGTTTAATGGGTTGTAACCCGCCCATTATGGGTGGTTACTAACACTAATATTTTGAAATTACATAATATTCTTAAATATTCGATAAAAACTAAAACTTGACTTTCCAACATTGTAAAAAAAAAAAAAGTAGATAAGTTAAATATAACCATGTATTTATTATGCCAATATATATATTTCAATATTTTACTCGTACAATTTTTTTAATGCTAATAATGTTATATATAACAAAAATTATAATCATTTGTTTATCTGTACATAGCACGAATTTAAAATTAGTTATGTTAATAAAAAATATTTTTCTTTCTCTTGATTCTTTCTTTATCTCTCCTTTTCCTTTTATTTTTCATTTAAATTTTGAATAAATTTTTTTTTTTAAGTTTTAGAATTTTTATTTAAATGTTATTGAAAAATAAATGATGCGATTATTATTAGACATTTATGTCACATGTCAGATTTTATTGAATATTAATATCATATTAACAAGTTGATTAATGATGTTAAACTAAAATATTAAAATATTTGATAAAATAAAATTTTAAATTTCAAAAAAAAATTATTTATAATTTTATTTTTAAGTATCATATTAAGAAAAAATATATATATCATGAATTATTTTTATATTTAACTCTAAAATTATGATGAAAGTCCCTCGTCCAATTACAATATGACACATCAACAGCAAAACTGTTCCTTGGAGACCCGCGGTTTTTACCAAATCCAGCAAGCACTCCAAGCTAGCTTCTAGTCTCATGGTTTGGTTCAATTATAAAACAGTGATTAGTTTTAGATTTACTAATCTTTCTTTAAAATCAAGTCACAACTGTTGATAACAACGAATTGGGTGGGGATAGTTTTATTTTTTTATTTAAAATTTTTTATTTGATTTTGATTTAATTTATTATCGGACTATTATTCTTATATTTAACTTAATTTAACATATATATATATAACTCATATTTAACTCTCATTCGATTTAAAAATAATTTAATAATTTAAATTTAATATATTATTTATAAAATATTATTTATAATATAAATTAATTTTTAATTATATAATTATAATATTTTTAAATTAATATATTAAATAATAATTTTATTAATATTTATATATAAATATAAAATTAAATAAATAATAAAAAAATATATTTTATATATTTATTGGGATGAATGGAGATAAAATATCTTAAAACTCACCTCTAACCAATCTCCTTTGTTTTTAAAATACACATCTCACCTTTAATCTGAATTTAATAAACTATTTTTATCAAATTAATATAAATTAAAATTTCTTAAATATAAATTATTTTATCGACTTCTCATCTTTGCTTAGCTTTTTAATTTGGGAAGTTTTTTTGGCATTCTTTTTTTTTCTTTTACTGCAGTGAGAAAATTAAAAAAAAAAAAAAAAAGTGATTCTCAATTTGCTACGTATCTCTTTAGTCCAAGTGACCTTGTCTCTATTTGTTTTTTTTTTTTTTTTTTCCTAGTCTCCTACATTTTGAATCTCAAATTGGATGTAATCTTCATTTTTTTAGCTTTAATTTCTTTATTTTTTATCTTTAATTTCTTGGGTTTATTAACTTATTTTTTGAAAAAAATTTTCCTTTTGTTGATTTCCTACAAAAACATTTTACATAACAAAATTTTTTTAAAAAAAGCAGAATCAGTTTTCGCTATTTTTCCATTCTGACCCTTTGTTTTTTCCTTTTATTTTTACTTTTCGAGTAGTGGAATGTTGGACTCAAGTTAGTCAAAGTTTTGTCTTAAGAGAGCATTGATTCAAGACTCTTCTCCGTACCTTAATTTTCTTCTTAAATTTTACGGTTCTTATTTTTTTTCTTTGATTTTCAGCCGAGAACTGATAGAAACTTATCAAATCAAGCAGCCATGGAAATAGACGACAAGTTTTTAAACATAATTGTTCTCATAGTAGCCACTCTAATAGTGGCCAAGCTTACATCTTTCTTACCTCATAATTCCTAGATTTAATTTAAGAAGTGAGTTATTGAGATTTACTTTGAATTTTAAAATTTTACATTGAAAGTTAAATAAAATTATAAAAATTTAAATCTCATATCGGAGGTTTGATAAAGGTATAAAAAATTTTATTTTTATAAATAAAATATTTTAGTTTTGATTTGATAATCTCAGATAATTAGATATCAAGATAATAGCTAAGTAAGTAAAGTATTAAAATGATGTAATTAAATTTTTTATTAAGTTTCGAGTAACGAATTTTTGATGATTTTTCTCATTTTAAAAATATCATATTTATAAATATTTATTTGTTAGTGAATTACATTTGAAATAAATTATTTTGAGTTGAGTCAAAATATATATATTTACGTATTCTTATTTTAGTTTTAAGTTTATTATTTTATGTGTGAATGTTATATGTGCGTATTAACTTTCAAACAAATGATATTAGAGTCATAATGATCCCGAGTGCCACCAGTAATCAAAACCTGGCCAGTAATTGGTGGGCTCCTTTGAATCGTGAAAGGGCCCATCATGATGCTCCGGGAGGAGTACCCAAAACTTGGCAGTGTTTTCACGTTGAACTTGTTTAACAAGAAGATAACTTTCTTGATTGGGCCTGAGGTTTCAGCGCACCTCTCTAAGGCAAGAGCAGTTCTGGTTCTTTACGGAGGCCCTTAGAGTTAATGAACTTAAGGTTTTTGTGGATCAGATGGTTACAGTTGCTGCGGTGAGTGATACTGTTAGAAATTTGGTTTATGTTCTTATTCGATAGTTTTGGTGTATCTGATAAAGGGAAAATGAAGTTTTGACTAACATGGCGTTGTTTTCCCGTAAATTGAAGTTTGGTGGATAATAAATGAACCCAGTTGAATAAAAGTACTTTCTTATTTCATTTTGGATTATGTAAACTTGAGATGGTCAGGAGACATCATAGATTTTAGAGTATCCGAAGTTTGAAGTATAATCTGCACACGCTAACAAACTTGTTCTGGATATTGATGTTGCTTTCTTTAAAATCAATTCGAGCATTATATTTCAAGTTGTTATGGTTCCTGCAAAAAATATATGTTCACCTTCCTTTTTCCTTTATAAGTGAAAACGAATGTGTGTTGGTGGCTTTTTATTAATTGATGATTGCCTGTGAATAACCCACTCAAGTTTACTCCTTGGACTGCACTGATGAATAAAAATGAATAAAAGATAATAAACACTAGGTATATTTGGTTTGGGAGGTCAGATGACATGTTAGTGAAGAGAAAGTTTTGTGACTTTTGTACTGAATTCAAGGTTTCTTGTATGGTTCAGTGTTAGTGTGTTGCATACTTTCACAATGTTGTAACTCCATAGTTGTGATTCTGTTCTCTAATCATTTTGGAATTGGACTACTTCTCAAAGTAGGGGGATAGCGGTGAGGGGGACATCAAGTACGAGCTGGAGCATCTGATCATCTTGACTGCTTGTAGGTGTCTTTTGGGTAGAGAAGTATGTGGTAAGCTTTTTGATGATGTGTCTGCACTCTTCCATGATCTTGACAATGGCATGCTCCCTATCAGTGTTATCTTCCCTTACCTGCCTATCCCTCCTCATCGACGTCGTGACCAAGCTCGAAAGAAGCTTGCATAAATCTTGGGAAATATCATAGCTTACCGTAGAAGTGCTGGCAAGTCAGAGAACGACATGTTGCAATGTTTCATTGAATCTAAGTACAAAGATGGTCGCCCGACTGCTGAGGCTGAAGTAACCCGCTTGCTCATCGCTGCTCTCTTTGCTGGGCAGCATACTAGTTCCATCACCTCTACTTGGACTGGTGCCTATCTCCCTCGTCACAAGGAGTTCCTATCTGCTGTGCTCAAGGGGCAGAAACAACTAATGCAAAAGCATGGAAGCAAGGTTGATTACGATAACTTATCTGAGATGGACACCTTGTATCGGTGCATTAAGGAAGCCTTGAGACTTCATCCCCCATTGATTATGCTTCTACGCTGCTCACACAGTGATTTTAGTGTAAAAACCCGAGATGGGAAAGAGTATGACATCCCAAAAAGTCACATTGTTGCAACATCACCAGCATTTGCAAACAGGCTTCCTTACATTTACAAGGATCCAGACTCTTATGATCCTGATAGATTCTCTGCGGGGAGGGAAGAAGACAAAGCAACAGGGCAACAGGGGCTGTCTCATATATTTCCTTTGGAGGGGACAGGCATGGTTGCCCTGGCGAACCGTTTGCTTACCTTCAGATAAAAGGTATATGGAGCCATTTGTTGAGGAACTTTGAATTGGAGCTTGTGTCAACTTTTCCTGAGATTTACTGGAATGCTATGGTAGTTGGTGTGAAAGGAAAGGTGACGGTTCGTTACAAGCGGCTACAACTTTCAGTTAATTAACTATATAATTTTGTGGGTAAGTAGAAGTTTTAATTTATTTTCTTCGTAATGTTGTTGGCAGTGATTTAAATTGTGGTAGCAGTCACGTTTTTTATCGTGTTACATCTGTCACGGTTACAAATATAACAGAAACCTTCACGGTCATTGTGATTATCGGGATAGTGAATTTTTTTAAATTTTGCTCAACTTGCTATAAAATATAATAATTTTAATTATTAATCATAAAACCTCTTATTTTATGATTTTTAAAGTAATTTATATCATATCTTGTGTTTTATTTATTTAAAAAAAAATTTTATAGTAAAATATTCATATTTAAAAAATTATTTATATGATAATTAAAAAATAACAAGAGATAAATAAACATGTGAAAAATAAATAATCATAACAAATGATATATTTAATTATTTAATTACCATACTTATCAAATTATTACTAAATTATATTATGTATAAATAAATAATAAGTGATTAGACATTCATAAATTAAGTAAGAGCATTATTATTTATGAGTCAAGAGAATTACATTTTATAAACTTACAGTAAATCAAACTTAGTAGCCTCCATGTTGTGGGCAATTTTCAACAATAATAACCTCAAGTCTACTTCCTTTACTTCTTAACAATAATCCATTCACCTTGCATTCAATAATTTTTTTCCTCCAAACTTTCATCCTCATCCTCATCTCTCAATTCTCTTTTTATTTGGTGTGTGCTATCTGCTTGCTTCCCTCAATCTCAAGTCTCACTCTCATCTTTTGTCTTTCATTTCAAGTCTCAATAACTCCTGTCTCCTTCTACCAATGTATCATAGTCCAATCTAATTCAAAACATACAAAATCATGGCAAATTTGAAAATTCAAAAAAAAAGAGTAATTTGAGTATTGAATTAATTGATTACCTTAAACTACATATACTTGATTTTGATTAAAGTTGAATTTGAAAGAATTGATATTTTTGAAAGTTTTAAGTTTTGTGGGTTTTTTTTTTTTTTTGAATTTGTAAATTTGATGTTTATTTTCTTTCTTGCTGTTTTTATTTTAAGTTTTTAAATAGAATCAAATGATTTTTTTTTTTAATGAAAATAGGAATAGCGGTAATAGCAGGCAATAGCGACTCGCTATTACCGCTATTCACCGTTACACAATAATTTTCGACTGTGATTCGTTTGTTATAGATGAAATTCAAATTTTTTTTCATTTTTCCTCTAATAACAATGACGGATAGTGGTGCGATCGTAAAATAACAGCTGCTACACTGTTATCTTATCGCTATTTGAATATTTGGTTGTTGGTTTTGTTGTTCTGTTTTGAAACATTGGTTTGTGATAACTAGAGCAATCTCTGGATTCTATTTTCTAATGGCCATCGTCTATTGCTATAATATTTATGATTAGTTCACGATCAAAGTTTGATTTAGGTGTTCTGTACTTGCGTCGGATTCCTTTCCGAAGCATTGAAGTTGTTATCTTGAAGTCAATCAGAAAGCACTAAATGCTTCTGTTTTATTTTGACTAGATTAGGCAGCCAAATAAACGACACTATCCTAGGTCGGGCAGGATAGCAACATGATCAGCAGGATACGTTGTGTAAACTATCATTATCGCTATTACATGCACTTGAGACTGGTGTGCTTTGAACCTTATTAGAATTTATTTTTGGTCCACAGGGCAAGGGATGGTGACAGTGGGTTCGAATTCCCACCTTACACGTCTTTCTAGACAAACAATTTAAAACAAACCTTATCAAAATTTAAGTTGGCCAAATAACCGTCATAGGGGGCTATCTTAATTGCTTACTGCACCCATAATTACATAGCCACCAATCTCCCAAGCTTGTCTCAACTTTTAACTGCTGGTTTTGTTCAGCGGGATCTCTTCTTACCAGTCAAGAATATGAACTCTTCAAGTTCTTCCTTGTAGTGGTTGAGATTTCAAAAACAAAAGCGGGTAAGACAGCAAGTTATAGGACCTGAATACCGGTTAAAGCAAATTATCTGAATCAACTAAATACCATTGCAGTGAAACTGATATACAAGCAAGCACTGGAAAAGTTTTAAACCAATGTTAATGGCAGAGTACCCATAAATGAACACAATTATGACATCTGGGTCAATAATGCATGGGTGCAAACTGAGTCAAGTCAATTGGCCTTCATCCTTGGCCTGCTTCGTACTGCACAGGGTGACACGAGTTCAAAGAAGCTTGCCCTTTCGTCTATAATGATGGAGATTATAATTGTAGGCATGAAGTAATATTTTCACGTGAGAGCTAAGACTCTGCAACAAAACAAATTATAGGAATAACAAACTTCTACGAAGTCTGTAGAGAAAACCAGAGCTTTTATGAGTATGAGCAAAAGCAACAATACAAACCCACTTTCATATACACGAATGTTACAAAACTTGTGACACTGAAATGAGGTTTTGGAATAACAAAATTTGGACAGAATGGCCAACCAGATCTTTCTTAAGACCATCATAATTTAGTTGGTAAGATAAAGAAATGCCAAAAACCAATTAGCAGAGTTATACTTTATTTCATGGCCTCCCTGCTTTCATGAAAGATATCCTTCACATTCCTGTCCCAATGTTTTCCAATATTTTCACCTATGGCTGACTTCAGCTTCCAGTGTTGACAGTATCAAGAAAACCTCTCTGGGACAAAAAGGTTACTCATGATTCATTGTCATGACGATGGACCTATTACCAGCTCAATAGTATAAAATATACACAATTTCCAACCTCTATATTTTCCCTCTCTAATTGTTGAGACATGATGACCTTAGAGCAGAAATCAATTTGGAATGATTTTGAGGAGCTCAATATCAAAAAGTAGAGTCTTATCTATAAGCCCTTGGTTCCTGAGCACAAAATCCAATGCTCGTTGACCCTGTGGAAGACACAAAAAAACTGCATCATTTGAACAAAAGAAACAACACAAGGTGCACCAAAAAGACTTGAATTTTACCGAGAAGGTTGTTGGTCTGGGGCCACTTTTGTTGAAATCATTTTCAGGATATCCCAGTTCTGGTGGAACTATGATCCTGCATCACTGTGAAGTAAACTGTGAAATTTGTATACAGTATGGTCACAGAAAAGAAATTGTTTAATCCTGGTTTTCTTTTTATGATCAAGGGAAAAAGTGTCGAGCATCTGGCATCAAGAGGTTCCTGAAGTTTTATAGCTTGGACTGCACGAAATTATTAGCTCAGACTGAGTAGAAAAAGTTGAATGCACTTGAAAGCATTGAGCAAGAATCCATCTTTTACCGTATGCTTTTCTCTTGGTTATCAGAGGATTTAATTGACACACTTAATGTTGGTAGCCAAAAGAGATTATGGAGAAGAGTATGCAATGTGTGAATAGTGCAAAAAAAGGTTATATGCGTTAGAAAAGCAGAACAAGCACCTTCTAACGCCACCTAGAGCCATTCCTGAAACAGCTTCCTCAAACGCTGGAATTACCTGAATAAATGGTAAAAAGAAAAACTCATTCAAAGGTAACATTTTGATATGTATATACAAAACCTTCCTCAATATCCATCTAAATTTCAATATGTAGTTGCCAGGAAAATTATACATATCTTTGACAGTGACTTATAAATTAAAAAAAGAAAGGGAGAAAAAATAACTACTTGAGAGACCAAAGACAAGCATAAAACCTAAAAAAATATTTGTAAACACCTATTTTCGTTCGGGATATGCGACCAATTGCTAGATTGTAAATTTTATTCGAATCTTTGGGCCCCGAATGAATTTATTTCAATTTATGACCCAAAGTGTGGTTCTTTTTGTTTGGGCTTTAGGCCCAATAATTGTTATTAGACTTTTTGGCCTGATAAACATTCTGTTATCTCTTTTATTTTATTTTTTATTTTGTTCGATTTTTTAATAAACAAAAAAAATGTTTCAATAATAAAAAATAGAAAGAAGACCAAATTGGCTGGGATTCTTGTATGCGTGATTTCAAATCAAATTTTTTTGAATCCCGCACGCATGAATTGGGCAAACAATGTTTGATTTTTTTTTTATTTGCACAAAAAATGAGAAACTTGAATCAAAATTGAAAGGCCATAACAAAATCCTGGGATTCAAGCTTTAATTGAATCAGTAAATCCTTAAAATTTTGTTAAAAAATGACCTATAAATCAAGCACAAATTCACAACAGAAAAAGGGGAGGGGCTAAAAAATTCATTCACAAATACGATTTCTGTTACTTTTGTTTTCTGGAATTCCTTGTGAATTTTGAGATTGTGAGGATTGAGTTAGGTTTAAGGAAGGTTTTCGAAGGCTTTCATAGGAAAATGAGAGTTTGATTAGCGTCTTTGGGCTATTTTCTAAAGTTTTCAGATCTTGTTGAAGTTTTCGGT
Source organism: Durio zibethinus (assembly GCF_002303985.1). Next base: position 22,268,569 of record NW_019168048.1, on the reverse strand, counting down.
GAAGATACCTAGTTTTTGGTGCATTTTTCTAGAAATTGGTGCAAATCCATCCAGTGTTCATAGGGTAGAGAGAAAGTAAAAAGATAAAAGTTTTAAAAAGAGATTGGTTTTGCCATTGTAAGAGAGAAGAAAGGAATTTTGGAGTTTTTATTTCCACATAAAACGACGCCACTTTACCCTAAAAAAAAAAAAAACAAGGTCCGTGTGTTTTGCCGCAACTTGTCCCTAACTGCTCCGCATGACCCATCAACCCTTGCTTCACCTAAGCCGATGGAGTTGTTGAGCCGAGTCTTTGAGCCGCATCACAGTGGTCCTTCTTCCGTGCCTAGAGCCAAGCCGTACGCACCAACCACCACCTTTGCTGAGTCTAGATACTCTTATTTTATTTTATTAATTATTTTCCTTATTTATCTATTCATCCATTATTTTTAAAAAATATATTTTATAAAAAATATAATATTTAAATAAAAACCTTATCAATAGATTGAAAGCTAATTTTTAAATAGGATTTTATCCACATATTGGAGAACTCTACAATTTTATGTGTTTTCAAAAAAACGATACTTAAATAAAAGCCTTACTAACAAATTGGAAGACCAATACTTTTAAAAAATAAGACTTTACCAACATATTGGAAAGCTTTATGATTTTCAGAAAAAAATCAAGTTTTAAAAAAATTAAAAAAATAATAATAAAATAAGATTTCTTGTTTTATTTTTTTATAAAATCCTATCAATAAATTGGAGAATAATTTTTAAGCAAAAGTCTTACCAACAAATTGGAGGACTTTTTTTTTCTATAAACCTTGTTTATAGATATTTATTTTAAAAGCAAAATTAAATGAATCTGATGATGAAACATTTTCAAAGTGAGACAAATAATCTCCTTGAATACTTTTGAGATGAGAAAATATTCTTAAATTATTACCAACATATTTGAAGAATTTAAGAAAAATTTCTAATATTAAATTATTTGATAAATTTTAGACATGTTTTAAAGCTTGGATAACTTAAAATGACATTGCTATCACCTTCTGGATGGGTGCTGTAAGGGTGCTATAATCTCATTTACGTATAATCGTACTCTTAAACTTAAATTTTGGTTTTGTGGATCAAAATATATTATTTAGAGATACCTAAGTCAATCTTGGGACTTCTTTTTAAATAAGACAAATTCTGCCACGTGGCCAATCACATTTTAACAAAAAATATTGGTGACGACTTCTTAAAGTTTATGTTTAGAGGTAGGTTTACGGATCTATACGTTATGATAATTTGACAACTCCGCAAAAGAGATTGAGAGTCAAGCCAGTAAATGATTTCTTATTATCCAAGCCTAACCTAATAAATTTAAGATTTTTTTCTTGCCCGTATTTTATTTATTTATTCATTTTATATATTTGTCATTCATTTGCATTTGCAAAACATGAGCTCTACACTTGAGTTTTATCCCTTAAGGGGGAGTAAAGTATCTATTCTTTCGTGAGATTTCATGTCTCTGTATGGGCTAGCGAAAAACTCCTACAAAAATTGAACATTTTCCACTTGTAGCCTATAATGGACGAGGATTGAAGTACCTCACTACTCTATCATAGATAGTGATGTAAGGAACAATAAAAGAACCTTTAGAAATAACTTAAACTACATATAGTTAACCTTACGAGCTTAAACCACAAGTAGGGCCATATTCCCTTAACCCTTTAGAGTTTACCTGAAGTAGTACCATGATGTTGTATTTATTTTGTTGATATGTTGTTTTTGTATATTGATTAACTATTTTCTTTGTTTTTCTTTTTTTTGCGCATTCATAAAACATTCATACAAATTGCATTACATACTTGCTCTAAGTGTATTTTCAACAAAGAATCTCATGGAATGCACTGAACATCTAGTTTGTGCCTCCTCTATGTTCTTCAAGTGTGAGCCACCTAATGATGTAAAAGTGGAATCAGAGAAGAGCAACAAAAAGAAAGGTGATTGCTTACTACCAAATTATGTTTCTACTTTGCCTAAAGAAGTTCATTTGCTCTTCAAACAAATGATTTGAAAAACCTGTCTGATATATGGAAAGGTATGAGTCAGTCTAGAGAATCGCCATTTTGTACGAAGTATGATCATATTGCACATCTCCTTTCAGTGGTAGTTAAATATTCCCTCATTAGAGTCACTATGCAATTTCAAGATCCTTCATATAGATGCTTTATCTTCAATAAGGTTACACCAATTATAGAAGAGTACTCTACACTTATAGGTTTGCATCTCGAGTCACCAAATAGGATATATGTCAGAAGGTAAAAAATAACATTTCGTAAGAAACTAGCAAATGTCATAGGAGTAAAAAAAAAATAGATAAAAGTACAAGTTCAAGAAAAAAATGACTATATTTGTCTGCCTTAGGAATTTTTCTGTGACTTTATCACAAAACATTTAAATTATGATTAGGGCTAGATATGTTTGCTTTGGCTATATATGGCATGGTGATATTTCCCAAGATCTTGGGTCATATTGAAATAAAAGTGATTGATTTCTTTTGCATGTGGAAAAAAATTGTAATCTCTCTCTTGCAATTTTGGCTGAAACGATTAGATCTTTGAACCATTGTTGTCAAAAGGGTAAAACCCATTTCGTGGGTTGTTTACCATTGTTACACTCGTCGATGAAAAGTCACTTTGAGTGTAAGAAGAATGCATTTTCCAAATTGTACTTTCATAATCAAGCTTCGATTAAAGAGTTTTGTGAGAGTGAATGGCCAAAGCCCAAACCTAAGAAGGAATAGATGGTCTTGCTACAAGGCCTTACTTGTATTCAGGGAAAATGGTTAGCTCCATGGATGAATCGTGAACTGATGTTGTACTAGTGTAGGGATGAGACTGGAGTTTCACTTTTAAATTTATGGGGAGCAACAAGTTACGCATCACTTATAGTTCGAAGGCAGTTTAGGGTAGAGCAATTCGTCCCTGTGACACACAAACTCACTCAAGCATATTTTTTATATAGTGAGCAAAAAATGCTACAAAAGGTGGATAATATAATCAAGGTATGGAAAAAGACCAAAAGAGTGAGTCTTAGGTCATTTACTGATAAAGTCACTTATGGGTATTTGGTATGGAGAGCCAAAAGGGTCAAAGGGGTTATGTTTACACTCAAAGATCATTGCCAACCAATGAATCAAGGGTTGGATAAGATACCTTCAAAGTTGAAATTTGAAGCTAAAAAAGATAAGATGAAGTAAGAGATACTAAGGTTTTAAGAAAAAAAATAGCAATGGAAAGACAAGGCAGAAAAGCTAGAAGCTTGAGTCGACAAAATCTCCAGGAACATGATACGATAGTTAAGGATTTGGCTTAACTTCATCAACGACATAAAAAATTAAAAGCTGAAAGCAAAGCCCACAAGGTTGTTAGGGAACGTGACAAAGCCCTTAAGAAGTAGATGGAGTTATATCAAGAGCATAAAATATTGTGCATCCAAGTGAAAGCCAAGAAAATAAGCATTACTGATTTGACTTGTGATAATGAAAAATTGAAAAATGAATGTTCCCAAATCTAGGATGATCATGTTGAGGCCCAATAAGAAAATCAAATGTTTAAAAGATATGCTCAGACATTGAAACAAAAGTTGAACGAACAAGGGGATCACATCATGGCACTCACGAATGAGCATATAGAGTGATCTTACCATGTATGGTTTGGCAAAAAAGGTCTAAGAAAGCAAAGGTATATAAAGCATCTTGCAACTCAAATAAGCAAGACAGTGATCAAAGCAAGAGAGATCGTTAAAGAAGTTGAGGCATTGAAAACAATGATTATACCATCAGGAAAAATACAGACAGTACCTGTTGAACTTTATTGAAGAAGCCAAGGATCAATATCAGCAAATTAAGCATTTTTATAAATAGAGAATAATAGACTCAGTGTAAAACAGACTTTAGTGAAATAAATGAAAATTTATTTTTGCTTAAATGTCCTTAAAGGGGCAAATAATTTTTTTTTCATGCATTGTATTCATCCATTCATTCATAATCATTGAACATGTTAGTTCATAATAAGACCACTAATTTGAAGTTGTTGTACACAAGGTTGAAGGATAGCTAAACATCAATACAACACCCGGGCTCGAGTTAGAAGAATAGAGTAAGAAAATACAAGCCACGTTGAGAAATTGGAAAGAGCTCAGGAAGAAATTAAATGAGAATTGAGCATAATTCTTAAGGCTTTAAGAAAGTTAAATAAGGGAAAATCAATAAAAGAAGATGCGTCACAAGAAGTTATAGATCCACTATATTCTCTAGGTTATGGCCTACACTAAGACCAATCCACTCAAAGTTTCCCGTCACAACGATGTACATGCATAAGTTATAATTATTCGAGAATGCCACATGAACCCAGCCAAGGAAATGTTTAGAGGTACATTAATCCTATTTTCACTGAAAAGACAGTTGAGCCGATCCAAATCCTCAATTTGGATGAATCAAAGGAAAAATTAAAGTTAAAGGTGGCTGAGTCCTTAAAAGACCCTAAAACTAATCATGTAATTAATATACTTGAAGAGAGACTATAAGTCGTAGAAGGGATAGATTTTTATGATTTTATGGATGTCGTTGGACTTTGTCTAGTAACAGATGTGGTGATACCCCAAACGTTTAAAGTACCAGAGTTTGAAAAGTATGACGACACCAAGTGCCTCATCACACACTACAGTGTACTATCATAAAATAACAGCTTATGCTAGTAATGAGAAATTACTCATGCATGTGTTCCAAGATAATTTAATTGGGTTTGCTGCAAGATAGTATGTCCAATTGGACAAGAATCGCACATGATCTTAGAAAAATTTAACTCGATCCTTTATCAATCAATATCACAATATTAACGATATGGCTCCTGATCGCCTTTCATTATAAAGTCTGGAGAAAAAGGTGACTGGGTCCTTTAAGGAGTACGCTCAGAGATGGCAAGATATAGATGATCAAATCCAGCCACCCTTGACTGAAAAGAAAACAACGATTTTGTTTATAAACATTTTGAAGTCGCCCTATTATGAGAAAATGATAGGAAATGCTACTAAAAATTTCACTGACATGGTAATCTTGGACGAGATCATTGAAAATACAATCAAGAATGACAAACTTGAGGGAGGAGAGCCCTCCACTACTAAAAGAATGCCCAATAAAAAAGAAAATGAAACTCAAGTTGTGAGTTTTGAGGGTAGCAACTCAAAAGCCCTTTACCCTCAACCTATCTATCCCGTATATTATCCTACTATAAACCGTGCTTAAGTTTTCCTATACCAACCAGCTCCATGACTTTCTTATCCACTCGCCTATCAACCAACATTCAGACCACCATACAACCCTAACACCTTGACCACTGTAAAACCTTCTGCTCGTCTAGCCAACCCAAAAAATGATACACGAGAACCACGAAATAATCAAGAGAAACCTACTTTTGATCATATTCCTATGAGCTATACAGAGTTGTACCAAAAACTTTACAAAAATCATTTGGTTCCCTCCGTCCCTACAAAACCACTTGAACCTTCTTGTCCCAAGTGATATGATTCCACTACCAACTACGACTATCATTATAGAATAGTTTGCCATTCCATCGAAAATTGTACCTCTTTGAAACACAAGGTGCAAAATCTAATCAAAGAAAGGTTGATCAATTTCGATATTAGTGAAAAAGTAACACCCAATGTCAGTGGTAACCCATTGCCCAATCATAGAGTAAATGCACTAAATAAGGATAAAACACGCATGAAGAGAAGAGTGAATGAGGTCAAAATGCCATTCAGTCAGTTGTATGATGCTTTATACGAGGCAAAGATTGCACAACCAGTGGACCTACGCACTTATCATAGAAGATGTGTCCTAAATAAAAAATGCAAGTATCACAGTAGGGCTCTAAGTCACTTTATTGAAACATGCAAACAATTTTATGATGAGGTGCAGAAGCTAATAGATTCTTACCATATCAAATTGTACGAGAAAGCAAAAGCTTCAAAAAATGCTGAAGTGGCTATGACTAATAAGCCAAAATGGGTGCCAAAGCCGATAACCATACATTATGGTAAAAAGTTGAAATCAGTCATGGACAAACTTATTCCTAGACCAGTAACTTTAAAAGTCCCAAACCCATTCCCTTACAAGGATGAGAGGGCTATACTATGGAGATATAGCATTGAAGTGACGGTCTAAGGGCAAGAAGATACCATGCCTAAGCCAAACATCATCAACATATCAAATGTAGGTGGCATAACCATAAGCGAAAGATGTTATACTCTAGAGATGCTAGAAAAAGCAAAGAAAAAGAAAACAATAGTGATGGAGAAACAAGTTGAGCTAGAACTAATTTCAGAAAAAGATAACCCAAAACCTATGTCTAAAATAGAAGCTTGTGAGTTCTTAAAGTTGGTAAAACATAGTGAGTACTTTATGATTTAGTAGTTGAACAAGATGCCGATCAAGATTTTTTTGTTATCATTGCTATTAAATTCAGAACCACCCCACAATGTCTTGTTGAGGTTGCTAAATCAAGCTTATGTGGCACATAATGTATTTGTGAAATATGTGAACCATCTGATGAAAAATTTGGTGGTGCCACACTACATAACCTTCAGTGATGATGAGATTTCACTCAAGGAAGAAAAAAGTACAAAAGCTTTGCATATCACCATTAAGTGTAAGAGTCATACTATAGTGAAGGTCCTTATTGACAACGATTAGACTATTAATGTTATGCCCATGTCTACTTTGGCAAGACTACGCATTGATATGTCTTACATAAAAAACAATCATATGGTGGTTCGAGCATTTGATGGAACTAAGCATAAGGTATTGAGAGATATTGAAATGCCTATGCAAATCAGACCTTGTTTCTTCAATGTAAAATTCTAGGTCATAGGCATTTTCTCATCTTACAACTGTTTGCTAGATAGACCATAGATCCACATGGCAGGTGTTGTACCATCTTTCTTACATCAAAAAGTTAAATTCAATGTGGAGGATCAATTGGTGATCATGGTTGAAAAATAAGAGTTGCTAGTAACTCAACCTATGAATGCTCTATATATAGCAGCAAAAAAAAAATCATTTGAGTGTTCTTATCGATCCTTCGAGCTTGTCAATACTGTAGGCTCGAGGTCTAAATTATACCAACCAGATTTTTGTAAGATCGTGGTCAATTGGATGTTAATAAAGGTTGGTAACCTAAAGTTAGGCTAGGCAAAAATCTATAGGGGATAAAGAAACCACCAATGATAGTAAATAACAGCGAAAAATTAGGCCTAGGGTATGAAGTTGAAGAATGGGAGATAAAAAGGACGTAAGACAATAAAAGGGGCAAAAAAATGATGAAAAACATGCCAATGGTTGTCCCGCACCTACATGAAATATTTAGGCTAGGAGGATATATGTATCCATGGACAAAAGAATAAGTCAAAGAGGAACTAAAATGGATGAAACTTTCATCGAGCTGTCTATCTAAAGGATAGGTGAAAAAACCCAAGAGGAAGAGGTTTTGGTCCGTCCATTTCCACTAGACTTTGATTGAAAAACTAGAGTGTAATCCATATGCCTATTGTCCTTGATATCTTTTCAATATAATTATAACTCCCAATTGCTTATGCCCAAAAGCATTGGAATGGTCTTTTATATATGGGCCTCTTATTATCCATTATCTTAATAAAAAATAAAAGTATGCATTTTATTCATTTCTTCTATTCAATCTACAGTTTCCTTCCAATCAAAGCATTTCGCTAATACTTCTCATTTCATTTAATTTCAGGTCTTCAAATGAATATAAAGATAATCATGATAACAATTGAGGATTTAATTTTGAAAATTCAATTAATGCTAATGAACTCGACACTAAAAGGACTCTCAAGAATATACTTTACCTCTAGATCTAATGAGATTGATTGAACAGGAGAATAAATCTATTGACCCTCATCAAGAAATTACTGAAATGATTAATTTAGGGGATGACGAGAACAAAAATGAGGTCAAGGTCGACACCTCACTTCCAATGGCTAATAGACAATAGTTAGAAGATTTACTTTGAGAATTTATAGATGTATTTGCCTGATCTTATCAAGATATGCCTAGGCTTCGCACCAAGATAGTGACACATAGGCTACCCTTGAAGCGTGAATGTAGACTAGTTCAACAAAACCTAAGAAGAATGAATCCTAAAATGCTATTGAAGATTTTTAAAAAGGTAAAAAATTAGTTTGATGCAAACTTTCTACAAGTGGTCAAATATCACGAGTAGGTGGCTAACATAGTACATATTTCTAAAAAAGATGAAAAGATACGAATGTGCATGGATTATCATGATCTGAACAGGGCTAGCCCAAAAGATAATTTTTCTCTGCCCTATATTGATACATTGGTAGATAATACGGCTTGACATTCGATTTTTTCTTTTATGGATAGATTCTCCAATTATAATTAGATAAAAATGACTTGAGATGACATGAAAAAGATTATCTTTATAACTATGTGAAGTACCTTTTGTTATAAAGTTATGCTCTTTGGATTGAAAATACTAAGGCAACTTATCAAAAAGTTATGGTGAAACTTTTTCATGATATGATTTACAAAGAGATTAAGGTGCATGTGGATAACATGATCAAAAAATCTCGAAAAGGAAAAAACCATGCAGCTAATCTCATAAAATTGTTTAAGAGATTGAAAAGATTTCAGTTTAAGTTAAATCCGTCTAAATACACATTTGGAGCCAAGTTAGGGAAATTATTGGGTTTCATGATTAGTGAAAGGGAAATTGAAATTGACCCAAACAAGATATGAGCCATTCAGAACCTATCTCCGTCAAGTACGCCAAAAAAAGTCTAAGGCTTTTTGGGCAGATTGGACTATATTTCTCGATTCATCTCTCAACTTACCTTCAAATGCGATCCCATCTTCAAGCTCTTCCGAAAAAATAATCTGGGTGAACAGATTAAAAAATGCCAAAAAACTTTTAATAAGACTAAGCAATACCTATCAAATCTTCCAATGCTAATATCCCCTATTCAAGGGAGACCGTTAATTTTGTATTTGATTGTACATAAGAAGTTGATGGCATGTGGGCTGGAGCAGCATGATGAATTTGGTAAAAAAGAAAGGGCTATTTACTACTTAAACAAGAAATTTACGGAGTAAGTATTCATCATTAGAAAAAATATATTACGTTTTAACTTAGACAGCTAAAAGACTCAAGCAATACATGCTTTACCATACCACTTAGCTTATAGCCAAATTGGACTCAATCAAGTACATCTTTGAAAAACCATCATTGTCAGATAAGATTGCAAGACGGCAAGTAATGCTCTCGAAATATGATATTGTATACATAAGCTAAAAGGCAATAAAAGGAAGTGTCATTGTAGAATTCCTTGCAAACCATGCTATTAAAAGCTATGACCCAATGAAACTTGATTTTTCAGATGAAGAATTAATGACAATCTCAAAAGTAGAGGAGGAAGATGATGATGACAAATCATGGAGAATGTACTACAATGGGGTTGCTAATGCCTTAGGGCATTGAATTGGGGTAATTTTGATATCTCTTGAAAGGCACTATTATCCCATTTCAGCAAGATTAAACTTCAATTACACTAATAATGTAACTGAATATAAAGCCTATCTTATAGGTTTACAAGCTACTTTGGATAAAAAAAATTTAAGTTATCTAAGGTGTTTGAGGATCTGGCTTTGGTTATTTATCAACTAAAAAGAGAATTGGAGACACGGGATTCGAAGCTTATCTCATACCATAAGTATATCTCATAATTGTGCAAGCAATTTGGGGAAGTCCAATTTGAACATTTGCCTCATAAAGAAAACTAGATTGTAAATGCCTTAGTTACTTTGGTCACAATGATTCGGATTCATAACAATATTGAGATTTAGCCCATTAAGTTAGAGGTTAGGGACATACTGATACATTGCACCAATGTGAAGGAAGAAAAATATGGAAAGCCTTGGTATTATGACATCTTGCAATACTAAAAGAATCAATAATACCCAGATCAGGCAATAAAAAATGATAAGAGAGTTCTGAAAAGATTAGTCATGAGTTTTTTCTTAAACGAATATGTTATTTATAAGAGAAGCAGAGATCAAATGTTATTACATTATGTAAATGCATCTAAGGCAAAGAAGATTATTGAGGATGTTGATGGGATATGTAGAGCACATGCAAATAGACACATGATGATAAGACAAATTATGAGAACTAGATATTATTGGTTAACAATAAAAAGTGATTGCATTGATTATGGTAAAAAATTATCACAAATGCCATATTTATGCTGATAAGATCCATGCTTCGCCTACTACTTTACATGTTTTGGCATTATCTTAACCATTTTCTATGTAAGACATAGATGTCATTGGTCCCATTATCCCAAAAGCATCGAACGAAAATAAATTATCTTTGTAATGATTGATTACTTCACTAAATGGGTCAAAACAGCTTCTTTTGCAAATATGACACGGTCGATGGTCTGCAAGTTTATCAGGAAAAAAAATCTGAAAATATAAACTCTAAAAAAAGATCATCTCAGATAATGTTAAAAATTTAAATAATCAGATGATGCAAGAAATATATGCTCAATTCAAAATTAAACAATATAATTCAAGACCATATCGCCTGAAGATGAACGGAACAATAAAAATTCCTAATAAAAACACAATTTGTAGAAAATTACTAAGACATATATAGATTGGCATGAAAAATTGCCTTTTGCTTTGCATGCTCATCGAATATCAGTACGCACCTTACCAAGCCAACTCTATTTCCCATAGTTTATAAGATAAAGGTTGTATTGCCAGTGAAAGTAAAAATCTTGTCTTTGAGAATCTTAAGAGAAATGGGATTAGAAAAAGCTGAATGGATTTAATAGCACTATAAGTAACTAAAATTCATTGAAAAGAAGAGACTAGCAGTGCTAAGTCATGGCCAACTATACCAGAAAAAGATTATAAGAGCTTATGACAAAAAAGTTCGACCTCGTCAATTTTAAGAAAAATAGTTGGTGTTGAAAAGAATTCTCTTGAGTCAGTATGATAACAGAAAAAAGTATACTCAAAATCGAAAAAGGTTGTATCTTATAAAAAGGATATTTTTTAAAGAAATATTAATCTTAACAGAGATGGATGGAGATGATCTCTCCAATCTCATAAATTTTGATGTTATGAAGAAGTACTTTACATAAAAAAAAGGAAAAAAAATAGAGTTCAAACCGAAAACCCAAGAGGGTGATTTGAACTAAATGAAGGTTTATCTAAGTTGAAAACTTATAAAGGCGACTTGAATAATGGGGATATAGCATCATTTGAGAAAACCAAAATTGGTATATTTTGAAAGGCTCTAAAATGCTGCACACATCATGTGGTTGAGTTTTTTAATAAATCTAAGATATGTTGTCATGATTATTTGATTGTTTATCTTAGAGTATTGTTATTCCAAATAGCAATCTCTGTATGCCTTTATCTTGTCCCATTGCCATCATTTGTAATCTGTTTCTTCTCCAAATAAATGATATTCATTTCATTCTATTCATGTCTCACTTTCAATCCTTGCATTTTCATTTTAAATGCTTTGCCAAGAATAAAAAGAATGCATACTTTGCATCTTATATTTTGAAATTGGGATAATAATTAATAATTAAACAATGTCATGAGAGATTGTATATTACTTTGGGAGAGTTGAAAGAAACAAAAGCAAAAGATAAAATCTTCAAAGTTTGGTAAATACATTGGTTTTGAAAGTTCCTCTAAAAGACGAAGGTGAGTGCGTATTTTGAATTGATTTGATTTTGTTCCCCTCACTGGAAATATAAAACATTTGGAATGCAAAAGAAAAAGTCTTGAGAACCTTAGTACCATAATCAGAATTTCATTTAGTGGCATCGATGCATTGGTATTAGTTGGCATTTGCATAGGGCTTGTTTTTTGAACACTCAGTGACATTGTTACATTTGCATCATTTGTATTATCATCTATTATGTACAAAATTTTGACTTTGAGAAAAATTTTTGAACCTGTGATTTTGAAAGCATTTTTTGCATTTTTTAAGACCTCTAAATATGATCTGTAGAACTTCGAGGAATGTTTTCGTCTTCGACCTTAGCTTGGTCCAAGTTACTTTACTTTTTTTACTAACGATTCAATCTCGATTACTCATTTTTTACATTGGCTCAATCTAGGTCATTTAGTTTTTCGACTTGCTGTTCAATCTCGATCACTTGTTTTCGACCTTGGCTCGATCTAGGCTATTTTAATTTTTTGACTTACGATTCAATCCTGATCTCTTATTTTTTACCTTAGCTCGATCTAGGTCATTTAATTTTTTGACTTGCGATTCAGTCTTGGTCACTCATTTTTTATTTCAGCTCAATCCAAATCATTTTATTTTTTTGACTTGTAGTTCGATCTCGATCAATCATGTTCGACTTTGGTTAAGTCCAGGTCATTTTATTTTTCAGACCTGCGGTTTAATCTCGATTGCTCATTTTCGACCTTGGCTAAGTCTAGGTCATTTACTTTTTAGACCAACAGTTCGGTCCTGGTCACTCATTTTTTACCTTGACTTGGATTGGATCATTTTTTTTTTTACTTGCGGTCCAATCCTTATCATTCATCCTTAGTCTTATTTCAATCCAGATCATTTAATTTTCTAACTTGCAACTCATATTCGGTCATCTTCATTTTTTTTTTTGGCACACCTCGATTACTTTTGCCTTTGACTCAGTTTAGTCACTTTCACATTCTAATTTGACTTCAGTTTTCAAGCCTAGACATAATGGTTGTCTATGTCTTTGTATTGTTTCACAAGGATGCGCAAAAAAACAATAACTATAGATATTGGTTTTCATCCGGGGCATGTGACCAATTGCTCAATTGTGAATTTTATTGGAATATTTAGGCCCTGGGTAAATTTATTTCAGTTCATAGCCCAAAGTGTGGTTTTTTTTGTTTGGGCTTTAGGCCAAATAATTATTATTAGGCTTTTTGGCCCAATAAACATTATGTTATCTTTTTTATTTTATTTTTTATTTTGTTTGATTTTTTAATAAACAAAAACAAAAAGATGTTTCAATAATAAAAAATGGAAACAATACCAAATTAGCTAGGATTCCCATACAAGCGATTTCAAATCAAATTTTTTGGAATTTTGTATGCATGAATTGGGCAAACAAGGTTTGGTTCTTTTTTATTTGAACAAAAAAGGGAAACTAGAATCAAAATTGAAAGGCCATAATAAAATTGTAGGATTCAAGCCTTAATTGAGTCGGTAAATCCCTAAAATTTTGTTAAAAAATGCCCTATAAATCAAGCACAAATTCACAACAAAAAAGGAAAAGGGGCTAAAAAATTCATTCACAAATACGATTTCTGTTACTTTTGTTTTTTGGAATTCCTTGCGGATTTTGGGATTTTGAGGTTTAAGTTAGGTTTAAGAAAGGTTTTTGAAGGCTTTCAGAGGAAAAGGAGAGTTTGTTTAGTGTCTTTGGACTGTTTTCTGGAGTTTCCAAATCTTGTTGAACTTTCTAGTGGAGTTACCCAATTTTCGACATACTTTTCCAAAAGTCGGTGGAAATCCATTCGGTGTTCATAGGGTAAAGAGACAGGAAAAAAATAAAAATTTTAGAAAAAGATTGGTTTTGGTGTTCTAAAAGAAAAGAAAGGAATGTTGGGGTTTTTATTTCTACATAAAATGGCATCATTTTGAATTAAGGAAAAAAACAAGATCTACGTGTTTTGCTGCGACCCGACCCAACTTGAACCGCTTCGCATGACCTGTCGACTTACACTTCACCTGAGCCAAGAGAGTTGTTAAGCTGAGTCCTTGAGCCACGTCGCAACTATTCTTCTTCCGTGCTTGGAGCCGAGTCATGTGTGCCAACCACCACTTTAACCAAGTTTGAATACTCTTATTTTATTTAATTATTTTCCTTATTTATCTAATCATCCATTATTTTAAAAATATATATTTTTATAAAAAATATAATATTTAAATAAAAGCCTTACCAATAGAGTGAAAGGCAATTTTTAAATATGGTTTTACCAACATATTAGAGAAC